>OW285189.1:18166297-18723797 GCA_935421135.1 Bugulina stolonifera | reverse complement strand
TACAACTGCTACCACTACTGCCACTGCTACCACTACTGCCACTGCTACCACTACTGCCACTGCTACCACTACTACTACTACTGTTGATGCTATAACCCTGAAACTACCGCCGCTACTGCTACTACCCCTGCTACTCCTACTAGTGCTAATGGGAGTCACATTAAAATAAATTGAATACCACATCATCGGTAGAACCAGACAATAATGGTATATGTACATCTCTTCAGTTTTAAATTCCATTCAGCAATGGTGAGGGTCCGGATGACTGATCAGGATGCAGAAGATCAAGGTGCACTAAATGTTAATGAGACTTAAAAGGACGAAGTCAGAGTACAGCACTGGCTTCAGGCTGACATCCGCCTACAGGTTGTAATCTTGGTGCCTGCAAGCCATCGCTGCTGATCTGTATCCAATGACAGGGTCTCAGAGCAAGTCCAGTCTGACGAAGGCTACCCATTTCAAACATTTGATCATAAACTTTTACAACTCAATGACTGAGTCAGCCAAGATTGAGTTGAAGTAGAATTAACATATTATTACAACCACAATGAGCTCTACAGTTGTTTCTGGTACCAACAATACTCTAGAGGTCTCTGTTGTGTATCTATAAAGGATGAGCCCTGAAAGCCCACTCTTGCTTTGTTTCGAGAAGAACAGCTGAGTTCCAGAAGAGCAGCAGGATTCTATTGTGGTTTATGACCACATTATTAAAGTCTGTTATTGCAATCTGAAGATACCTCCAGATCTGTTTGGGGGCATTCAGTACAGTACAGTAGAGTGCTGCGCTGTCTTGGTCAATGGTATTCAAATGTGTTGATCATAGTCAATTGATATGGAAATGTGCTGTGACAGCCCTAGGGCCTCGATGTATTCATTTCAGTTGAGCTAGAGCTTCCACAGCAATTGTAATAAAATCCGTAATGAAGCCTATGGTTTCCATATTGCCAACCAGGTCTACAATCTTGTTGCTGTAAATTGCTGTTCATGATTTATTACTGTGTTGTACATTTCACCAACTAGGCCTATAGTTTGCAGTCAGAAACTGATGAAGTAGTAGCATAGGCTATATATATTTGCTCTTTTTGGTTGATATGGAAGCAGATTTCTTCTTGCTCCCGATCCAGTAGCTACTAATCAATCATCTGCTACCATAAAAACCTTTATAGGCAGAATTAACAGGCACTTGGCAAAAGAATGAGGGCTGCAGGACTGCAACAGGGCAGGTATAATAATAATTCCCATGGTTCCAAACATGGCAATGGGTATTCTCCAGTGACTTGATTGATCATTCATTGATCATATCATTAGCATTAGTTATCGGATTTACAGCAATGAGCAAGCATTAGTTGGAAGCAATAGCTAATAAGTAAGGTCACTAAATTTAATACCAATCAATAACAACATGAAGAAAGCATAAAGACATGATAATTATAATTAATATTAATAATTTAATACATGTGATGATGGCGAAACTTCCAATTTTGAATTTAATAAATATTTGTTCAATACATACATGTACACTATGACTATTTAGGCCTTAAGTACTATAACTACTATAGATATACTAATGAAATGTAAATAATAATTATCATACTATGATATTTTAACCAGTGAAGTTGAAATTTAAATTAATAATATTTTTAAAATATTAATAATTATAATATAATTTAATATTAAATTAAATATTACATATTTTATATTATCCTATTAGGCCTACTTTTAGTGATTCAACTGATTTCTACCTGATATTCTGATCGCTTGATTTCGAAATCCTAAATTAAAATTAATTAAATTGTACTACGCTTTTCCTTCATTTTAGAGAGTAGGTCATGAGTAGAGAAGCATTTTCTAATGATGCATGTTGGATTCACTTTAACCAACAGGAACGCTATTGCATTGCAAATAACAATACTCGCTAGCTTTGATTTCTTGCCAGCTAAAATATCAATCTCTAAATTAGGTAGCTGATGCAAGTTTTGTTCACATATCTAGGTGCTATCACAAAGCATCCTAAACATCAGTCTAAAATAATTTCTATGGAATGGAAATATTATGAGTTTCACTTTGCTGAGCACAAGAGAAGACAACTCCAATTACACTGATAAAATGATCAAGAGAAGACAATCACTGCAATAAAGGCTGACTCTTGGAAAATATCACAATTAGCCAATGAAAAAGTCACACATTGTGGCCTTCATCATTGATGAATCATGCTTCAATGATTATTAACCCAATGCCTACAGTGGTAATTCTTTTAAAATAATGCACCGCGTTGTCATTTCAGGGGACCCCCCTGAAATGACAACATAGCGTATTGACATATTTTTGCAATGCGTACTGTAGTTGTTTTTGGCCAGGGATGGGCTGCAAATAAAGCAACAGCCAAGAGTAACAGAAACAATGCTATGATTATTGTTATTTGAATGGTCAGTCATCAGGTATCTGGTCATGTTAATAGGAACCACTGTCTGTTGATGCACTTCTATAAACTCTTTTATGACTTTCGTCTGAGGAACCACTGTCCTTGAAGACACTGTAGCCTGACACAATGGCCAGTGCGTTGCACAAAAGAAGGGTAAGAGAGAGAAGTTGCATGGTTGAATGTCTAAAAGTAAGAAAAGCTGGAAATAGAATAATTATTCAATGTTGGAGTTTGTAATGGCTCTACATGATGATGATGCAACATTTGGATGCTGTTATGCTGTTTGACAATAACTACATGACTGTATACTTTTTATAATGCTCAATAATAATTATATTTTTCGTCATAGTTATAATAGAGGAATATTGACCAGTTGAATAACACCATTATTTTAGCCAATAGGGTGTCACATGTTGCACTTTCACATCCTGAGTTACATAATTAGCCCTACCATAACTTACGAATTATTTCATTTTTGTCAGTGAATTTAACATTCATCTTCACCTAAGTTTTGTAGTGGATAGCTACAAGAAAAATGTCAATAGAAAAGTAACATAGTCACCATTATCTCGCTAATAGTGGACTCGTTACCAAAACATGTTTTACAATTTAAATGTGAAAAATAGCTCAAACCATATCAAGATAGATATTAGAGTTGGTTTTATAAAGTACATGTACAGTATTAACTTACTTTTGTGTGTGTGCGTGCTTGCTTGCGTGCTCGCTTGCGTGCTCGCTTGCGTGCTCGCTTGCGTGCGTGCTCGCTTGTTTGCGTGCTCGCTTGCTTGCGTGCGTGCTTGCTTGCTTGCTTGCGTGCGTGCGTGCTTGCTTGCGTGCGTCTACTACTTTGCTTTGAGTTTTCAGCTGCTTTTTATACTGCGAATCTGTGCATCCGCAATCCGACAGTAGACCAAAATATTATTTAAAAAAGTGTATGCAGTCTATTTTTACACCACAGAAGACATGAGTTTTACCAAATATCACAAAATGACACTGTGATAGTTTATATTGATGCACTAATAATTATTGCATATGCCTATTATTACATACTATGGAGAGTTACACTTATATTTTGTATAAATCTACAAATTTGTCACGTTTCTAATTCTATTAATAACTGTCTATGGGTTGTTTATTGTGCAGAAATTTGTTTTTGTTACCTGTCATTTCCTTGTGCTATCAAATCTAAATTCTTAAAGTTGAAATATGTTGCATATCTAGGATGATTTTATCAGATACAGGTGTTATCAAGTAGTTTTTGCAACCAGAAATAATTATTGGCATAAATTTTAGTTTTTATTTCCTCCAGTAATATGGTAAACAAGCTGTATTTGTTCTAAAACTGTAGTCACTGCCGAGTGTTGTTCGGTCTTGGTTGCAAGA
Organism: Bugulina stolonifera; assembly: GCA_935421135.1. NCBI lineage: Eukaryota > Metazoa > Bryozoa > Gymnolaemata > Cheilostomatida > Bugulidae > Bugulina > Bugulina stolonifera. The sequence goes on along the minus strand of OW285189.1, from coordinate 18,719,992 downwards.
ACAGAAATTTCATAAGCTAATATGCCAGTCTTTCTTGTAACCAGAAATAGTTGTTGGCATAGATTTTAGTTTTTATTTCCTCCAGTAATATGGTAAACAAGCTGTATTTGTTACAAAACTGTAGTCATTGCCGAGTGTTGTTCGGTTTTGGTTGCAAGAACAAAAATTTCAATAAGCTAATACACATATACTAATAGGGCTTCCATAAAATACTGTTGGCATATGATTATAGTGGGTACAGAATCAACCACTGATGATTGAATAGGCCTATAATAGGTATGGTTCTGAAATAAAATTATTTTAAATTGAGTTAAAGTTGATTGCAAAAAGGCATCGTAACATTTGCACATGTACTTATCCAATTATGTACTTTTAGAATGGGAATAACTTTAACACAGTGCTCCTGGTTGATGGTGTGGAGCAAGTAACATTTTAAATAATATAAGCTTGGAAACAGATTACAGTTTTAACAGTATTTTAATTGTATGTACTATTAGTTTTATACAATAAACACATCTGGTACGATGTTGAGAAATTAAAGCAATGATGCTTACATACGTTGTTATCTAAAGTAGGTAGATTATAGTAAATGAGGGTAATATGCTACATGTAGTAGCTATTATCCATAGAGAGTGGAAATTCCCAGCAAAGGCATGAGAGAATTCTTGGCATCCTGCCCCTGCCTACAATAAACATCTTGGACAGTGGCTTAGTTTGACATAATTAGCAAGTCTGCTGTGTGGCACAGGCTAACTTCTATTTGATAGTCTGCAGCCATTAATTATACATGCATATGAGATACATGCATATGTATATGCTACAGTATAATAGTAATTATATGTATACACTAAATTTATACAATAAAATGGGGGAATTTGCAATAAAATGTGGTTTTTGAAAATAGTCCATCTAAAGGCTGTAACCAGTGATGATTCGCTGAATAGACTTAGAATATTGGATTGCTTATGACCAGCACAACTCCTCCTTTCACCACAAGTAGAAGATGATAGATACATGACTTATTTTACACTGGATTGAAAAACAACCAAAGTCTTAATATTTTGACAAGTTATTAAGATAAACAACATACTGTAGTACAATAGGGCTCATAGCACGATAAGGTAACTCCAAACCAAATTTCTTTAATTGGAAATAGTAGAGACACATTATTATTATAGCAGTATCAGAATGTACACTGTACATGTATCGACTGGGATAGACTAGTCATTGGTCTATAATGTTTTGCCAATTATTGGCAGTCCGGGCAATTTCAATGCCAACAGAAAACAATAAATATTTAGTTCTCATAATTATAAATGCATTGGGTACGTGTACATTTGCCACGTGATAAACGTCTACAACTATTAATTTTAGCAGGATTTTAAACTAATTTTTCAGACAATGTGTGGTTTACTCCGACTAAGCAAAACTCTGGTTTGATCTGTGAGATTTTTATTTACCCCCTAGTATGGTCCAAGAGGTCTTGAAGACTTGCTGGTGACCTACTGTGGTGACAAACTGTAGAATTACCTTCACATCCTACATGACTGTGTATTATGCTAGTGTAGTGTTACAGAGTGAAGAATATGCTATACCAACATAAGTTCATATGCCATTGTCCATATTTAGCTTATTCTCTCTTGTGGTGAAGACACAAAACAAAGACAGCGGTCACACCCAGTAAACTACTACCTGGCATATTTAGGGAGTTCATTATAACTCTACCAAGTATACATTGAGAGGATTACTCTGTGAAGTGCAAACAGATGCCTAGTTACATAGGTATTGCATGTATAGTGAAGTTATCTAATGTAAAGCACATATAATACATGTATTGTTGCCTACATGTCAGTATATGGGAAACATGAAGTTTTTATCGTATTATTATATCCTATAGTTATACTAGTAAGATATCAACTATGTGTTCTTGCTTCCACAAATATGTGTACATTTGATGTTATATAGTGCATGTAAGTAATATAGGTAATATAATATCTTGTAACCTTGTAACCAATAATGAATTGAGTTGCTGGCGAGGGTAGGATATTGACTTGTGCTGGCCACTACAATATAATATATAGTAAGAATGAGCATCGGATATATTATAAGCATACAGAAATAGAATGGCATTGGAAAACCTGTGCCAAACTATACAACTATTTACAATGTTACTGTATGTCGAGTGGGTGAAGGGGGATGGGGGTAAATTTCCCAAAAAAGTTGAGGCGGCTAACAGTAGCGGTGCCGGGAAGGTGCATGCGGGGAAGGTGCATGCGGCGAGGGCGCATGCGGGAGGGGGCAGAAGGAAGGTGGGGCACCTCCCCCATGAAAGCTTTTGCAAATTCACACAAAAACAGCCATTTTGATGCATCTGATCTGTATATTTGAGCAATACGTGATGTTAAAAAAATTCAAAACATTGTATAGCAATCTAACGTAGGCCTAAAAGTGTAGTGCAAAATTAGTTGGTGGATAGAGATGGGAAGCGGATTCTAGGGTTCCCAAACCTTGAAGAACAGTGTTCGAAGTGGAACAAGTGAGGTGGGTGGGTACACTGTGCATGCAATCTTAGAGCATTCCCTATAGTCGAATATAGAATTACACACGCAGTGATCCTATCTTACAGATGAGGTTAGTATTGTCACTGTAATATAGCTACATGTATCTACTTGATCTAATGGTGGCTAACAAAATGAGTGAATTATTTAAACGAAAAAATTGTCCTTCAGTGGAACTCGAACTCCTGAATATGCGCATAAAGCCCTTGGCTCTACCCATTACTCTATCAGACCAGCAGTAGCTCATCGCTAGAATTAGCCATGAATATAATGGTACACATAGCGGCATCATTTTTATTAGAGTATATTTATGATATCATGTCGGGAAGGGTAGCTATGCCTTCCGATATTAGCAAAATTTTTTTTTTATTTGACAAATAGTTCAGGCGGATAGAGCCGCCTGAGTCGTCTAGCTAGGTACGGTCATGCATGTTGTGCAAATATTCTAGACTTTACTGAAAATTCCCACCCTCTCTGTGTTAGACAAGAAGAGAGACCTACTTAAGACACCTATCTCATTGTCTAACTCTAAACAGTAGATGATTACTTGAAGGAGGTTTAGAATTAGATAGTATGTTTATGTTACTCTAGAAATGACTTTCTTTGGTAACAGAGTGTTGACTAGCAGCGGGCATGTATAATACGTAACCATGGTAATTATACTTGCTCTCTGAAGTTGTGTGCTGAGACAAATCAAATATTTTTTATACATTATATGACAGCCTTTGGCCATCCGTTGCCTGTAATTTGTGCATTGTTTTACCAATTATGTAAAAAAGAAATGAATATATTTAGAATATATGTACTCCGTACGTGTGTTTTACTTGAGTTTGAAATACAAGCAATAATTTAAAGATATTGAATTAGAACAACATGTGCTTCTTCAGCAAAGGAGATAGTAAGTTTGCAATGAATTAGCCACTCCCATATTTCTGTGGACAAGGCGTGATGTCACCGACCTACCTGTCAATCAAACTTGAACATTTAGAAAATGTAAAGTAGCGTGACACCCAAGTAGATTTACTCAACCTAGACAAACTGTACAACATTTTGAAGCTAAAGATATGCTCAACACAGCTCCCTGAAAATTCTACACTCAAGATTAATTAACCTATGCATTCTATGCTCATAGTAGAGTTGCCTTCACCTTGACAAAGTAGAAGCATGTGTGTACAACTCCCAAATATTATTCCATTTTGTTTCAATTCTTTTCAGCTCAGCTCAGTAAATTTGAGAAAGTTTGCACAAATGAGAATTAATGGAATGTTTATATTGGTGTATTTAAAACAAATGTTGATGTATTTAAAACAAAAGGATTAATAGAAATGGTCAAAATAATAAACTAACAACAAAGAGTAACAGAAACAATGCTATGATTATTGTTATTTGAATAGTCAGTCATCAGGTATCTGGTGATGTTAATAGGAACCGCTGTTTGTTGATGCACTTCTATACACTCTTCTATGAAGTTTGCCTGAGGAACCGCTGTCTTTAGATGCACTTCTATACACTCTTCTATGAAGCTTGCCTGCGGAACCACTGTCTGTTGATGCACTTCTGTAAACTCTTTTATGACTTTTGTCTGAGGAAGCACTGTCCTTGAAGACGCTGTAGCCTGACACAGCGACCAGTGCAATGCACAGAAGAAGGGTAAGAGAGAGAAACTGCATGGTTGAATGTCTAAAAGTAATAAATGTTGAATATGGAAGAATTATTTAATGCTGGAGTTTGTAATGGCTCAACATGGTGATGACACTAAATTTGGATGCTATTACGATTTGTATAACAGTTTGACAATAACTACATGACTGTATACTATTTATGATGCTCAATAATAATTATATTTTTCATCATAGTTATAATAGAAGAATATTGACCAGTTGAATAACACTATTATTTTAATTAATAGGGTGTCACATGTTGCACTTTCACATCCTGAGTTACATAAGGCCTACCATAACTTCCAAATTTTGAAATGTGATTATTTCAATTTCGCCAATAAACATCCAATAACATTCATTTTCTCTTCAAATTATCAAGTCTCAACCAGATTTGACAACTAAATTTTACAGTGGATAGCTATAATAAAAATTTTCTTCAGAATATATTATTTGTAGTTAGTCACTATAAATGTCTCTAATAGTAGACTCATTACCACCATATGTTTTACAATTTTAATGTGAAAAATAGCCAAAACCATATCAAGATGAATATTAGAGGTAGTTTGTTAAAGTACATGTACAATATGACTTACTTTAGTGTTGAAATCTTTAGACAACTTTGTAAGAGATCTGTGTGTGTGTAGCATCTACTGCTTTGTGCTTTGCGTTGAGTTTTCAGCTGCCTTTTATACTGCGAGTCTGCGCATCATAATCTGGCAGTAGACCAAAATATTATTTAAAAAATATATGCGGGCTATTTTTATACCATGGGGAACATGAGTTATACCCAATATCTCAACATGACACCGACGTGATAGTTTATATTGATGTGCTAATAATTATTGCATCAGCCTATTACTACATATGATGTAGAGTTAGACTACTAATATTATAGCTATATTATGTTGTATAAATCTAAAAAGTTGTCACGTTTCAAATACTATTAATAACTGTCTATGAGTTGTTTATTGTGCAGAAATTTGTTTTTGTGCTGTCATTTCCTTGTAACATCAAATCTAAATTCTTAAAGTGATAGCAATGTTGAAATTTGTCGCATATCTATGATAATTTTATCAGATACAGGACGTGCTATCAAGTACTTCTTGTAGCCAGAAACAACTACTGGCATAGATTTTATTTTTTATTTCCTCCAGTAACATGGTAAACAAGCTGTATTTGTTCCAAAACTGCAGCCAGTACTGAGTGTTGTTCGGTTTTGTTTGCAAGAACTGAGATTTTAATGAGCTAATATGCTAATAGGGTTACTATAAAATACTGTAAGTACAAAATCAACCACTGATAATTGAATAGGCCGATAATAGGTATGGTTCTGAAAACGAATAATTTTAAATTGAGTTAAAGTTGATTGCAAAAGGCATCGTAACATTTGTACATGTACTGATCCAATTATGTACTTTTAGAATGGGAATAACTTTAACACAGTGCTCCTGGTTGATGGTGTGGAGCAAGTAATATTTTAAAATAATATAAGCTTGGAAACAGATCACAGTTATAATAGTATTTTAATTGCGTGTACTATTAGTTTTATACAATATACACATCTGGTAAGATGTTGAGAAACTAAAGCAATGATGCTTACATACATTGTTATCTAAAGTAGGTAGATTATAGTAAATGAGGGTAATATGCTACATTTAGTAGATGATATTGTTATCTATCGAGAGTGGAAATTCCCAGCATAATGAGATAATTCTTGACATCTCATACCCCTGCCTACAATAAACATCTTGGACAGTGGCTTAGTTTGACATAATTAGGAAGTGCGCCTTATGGTACAGGCTAACTTATATTTGATAGCCTGCAGTAATTAATTATAGTTTATACTGAGATACATGTTATGTATATGTATGCCACATTATAGTAGTAATTATACATGTATGTGTATGACAAATTTATACAATAAAATGAGAGAATTTGCAATAAAATGTGGTAATTGAAAATATTTCAACTGAAGTCTATGACCAGTGTTGATTTCATGAATAGACTTAGAATATTGGATTGTAACAGATGGTCTATTCCCCATTTTACCACAAGTAGATGATGACAGATGAATTAGTATCTTTATCAATATTTTTATTAACTGCGATTTTAAAAATAGGTTACACTGGGTTGAGAAGCAACCAGAGTCTTAATATTTTGGCAAATTATTGTGATATATAATATAGTACAACAGGGCTCATAGCACGATAAAGTAACTCCAAGCTTTGAACCTACTTTCTTTAATTAGAAATAGTAGAGACACATTATTATTATAGCAGTATCAGAATGTACACTGTACATATATCGATTGGGATAGACTAGTCATTGGTCAATAATGAATTGCCAATTTTTAGCAGTCTGGGCAACTTAAATACCAACAAAAAAACAATTATATTATTTAGTAGTAGTATAGTCAGTGCACTTCTAGACAGACACGCACTCATTGACCCCTGTTTTCAACCAATCACAAGCCGGTATTTCCGATTTCAACCAATCACAGAAGAGCACAAAAATTTTGCACACGACCTTGCCAAGGTCACCCCAAAATCCCCCCTTCTGATTGGTCGAAAAAACATTTGCACACTTGACCCCGAACCCGGCCACGACCCCTTCCCTTCCTCCTTCCCACCCTCCTCCCCTCCCCCTCCCCCACCTCCCACTCCTCCCTCCTCCCCGCCACCGCCCTCGTCCCGTCCGCGCCACCGCCGTCGCCACCGCCGCCACCGCCGCCCTCACCACCGCCGCCGCCGCCGCCACCACCACCGCCCTCACCACCGCCGCCGCCACCGCCGCCGCCGCCACCACCGCCACCACCACCACCGCCGCCACCACCACCACCGCCACCGCCGCCGCCGCCGCCACCACCACCACCACCACCGCCGCCGCCGCCGCCGCCATCACCGTCATCACCGCCACCCCTCCTCCACCGCCGCCCACCCTCCCCCCCGCAACCCCCACTCACCCGAACGACCAATCGTTTGAGGCGGTCAAGCCGCGTCCGCCCACGTTGCGTGCGGCGCCGACCGTACACGTGGAGGCGACGCCGGTGCCCCGTATCCACCGGGCCAAGCGACTAGGCAGCGGCCCGCCGCCCATTCCGAGTTCCACTGGGGTGGGACTATAATGTAATATATTAAATTGTTTAGCCTCCCTATAAAAATATATAGTAGTAGGGTGTGAGTTATTTTTTAGCTTGATAGCATTTTATACAATAAACACTTCACAATTGCTGCCAATTACTCCATTTAACACTAACCTTATGTTCTACTTGTTGACATCTCTGATCAGGCACTGACTAGTAGGTAGCTGTCTCTGTTTACTCTCACTCTGTTGACTAGAGGCTGATTGTTCATACTGCTAGAGTGAGAAACTTATACCTTAAATAGTAGTATTCAGTGGGCGGAGTCTAACCATTTCCCCACCCCGATGTGAATCCGAAGCCTCCCGATGTGAATCCGAAGCCTCCCGATGCACCCCGATGTGAATCCGAAGCCTCCCGATGCACCCCGATGTGAATCCGAAGCCTCCCGATGCACCCCGATGTGAATCCGAAGCCTCCCGATGCACCCCGATGTGAATCCGAAGCCTCCCGATGCATCCCGATGTGATTCCGAAGCTTCCCGATGCATCCCGATGTGATTCCGAAGCTTCCCGATGCATCCCGATGTGAATCCGAAGCTTCCCGATGCATCCCGATGTGATTCCGAAGCTTCCCGATGCATCCCGATGCATCCCGATGTGATTCCGAAGCTTCCCGATGCATCCCGATGTGTCAATTCACATCGGGATGCATCGGGATGCATCGGGAAGCTTCGGAATCACATCGGGATGCATCGGGAAGCTTCGGAATCACATCGGGATGCATCGGGAAGCTTCGGAATCACATCGGGATGCATCGGGAAGCTTCGGAATCACATCGGGATGCATCGGGAAGCTTCGGATTCACATCGGGATGCATCGGGAAGCTTCGGAATCACATCGGGATGCATCGGGAAGCTTCGGAATCACATCGGGATGCATCGGGAAGCTTCGAATTCACATCGGGATGCATCGGGATGCATCGGGAAGCTTCGGAATCACATCGGGATGCATCGGAAGGCTTCGGATTCACATCGGGATGCATCGGGAGGCTTCGGATTCACATCGGAAGGCTTCGGATTCACATCGGGTCACATTGGGATTGGATAAAAAAAAGGGAGGAGTCAAGAAATGAGCAGTTGTATAAAGGGAGAGTGGGATCACAGTCTCAGCATTCAAAGTTCACCACATCACTACTGTACAGCTACACTACTACAATAGTACATTATCAATGGATACTGACAACATAGTACAAAACCAAGAAGAGTTATTTGCGGGCTTAACGGACTCACAAATGGATGGAATTATTGAGGAAGAAGAGTGCAGTCAGAAGAGGAAAGAAGAGGTGGATGCGTTAAAAGAGGCACGGAAGAAGGGGAAAATAATAGGAGTGGGGAGTCCTGCCCGAAAGGATCTTTCTAACATGGTGGACTCTCCGTCCTCCCCGGAGCGGGCCTCGGATAGGGGCGAGACCACAACAACCCATGGATGAGTATTATTCCAAGATAGAAAAGATGCAGCTTTCTTCAGTAGTATTGTTTTATTACGAGGTGGACTCTCCGTCCTCCCCGGAGCGGGCCTCGGATAGGGGCGAGACCACAACAACCCATGGATGAGTATTATTCCAAGATAGAAAAGATGCAGCTTTCTTCAGTAGTATTGTTTTATTACGAAGATAAATAGAGAAAAAATAAAAGAATCAAGAATCAAGCAGAAATCTAAAAAGCAAAGAAAAAAAAAAGAATGCAGGTAAGATAAAAACTATTGGTCTCTTTTTTTTAGTTATAGTAGTATAAAAACGAATTATAAGTAAGGTGAAGTATTTCTCTCTAGTCAAAGTGAAAAGGTGAAAAAAGCATAATATTGTTTACATGCGTTGTGAGTGGGAAAGTATTATTTCTTTTATTATAGTATAAACGTTGAAATAGAGCTCTTATAGAATGATCTCGAACTCTTCCTTCTACTCTGCTTAGCCGTGTAATTATTCCCTCCATACTCCACCCTCGAGCTCGAAGGAGACAGAACAAGATGCAGTAGTCTCCACACACGTTAGTACTCTCTTCTTGTAGACACTCTCCATTCCATACTATTGGTATTCCCCATTGTTGTAACATCTTACCCACATCAGGATAAATAGAAGGGGGGAGACCATAGGAGTCGAAATACTCTATTTCTTTTCCATTCGAAAAAACAGAGATCCAATGCTCGCCACTTTTCTCACTTGTTTGAGTGTTGAAAACAAAAGATCCAGATGGGGAGAAGGAGTCTAAGAAGTGATCCCTTGGCATAACCCCTCTAAAGGAGGTTGATGAGAGTTTATCATCAGATAGAATATTCGAGATTGAGAATGTATCCATTTTTTTTTTACATCATCCCGGCTACCATAGATACTTCGTGATTTGCATTCAAGTAGATAATGTCATCTTTTTCTTCGTATACAAACAGTCCAAGTGTATTTTGAGTTTGATTAGCAAATGCTAGATTAATAGATAGACTCCCATTTGATAACAAGTGAAAGTTGTCATCACACAAATCTCCTGAAATGTCAAAGGCGTAGAGAGCAGCGCAGGACTTGTATTTGCTAGGGGAGATCTCATTCCCTGTGTCAGCATCGGATGTATTTGTGACAGTGAACAAATTCATGAATTCACGAGCAAACTTTCCACTTGCAAAATTTGGTCCATATCTTCGGGTCACCGGTGTTCCATCAATTAGTAATTCTAATGAACTTAGATTGTTATGTCCAAATTTGAAGGGATTTTGCTTATACGTTCCACTCTTTGCAGTATGGTTGACTAGTCCGACAAAGACTCTGTTTGGCTTCTGTCCCGCTTGATCAAAGTTTACTCTCACTGACTGGTGTCCAGCAGGGATGACATGGAAATGAGTTTTTATTCGGTCAATTGGTAGTTTTATAGACTCTTGTTGCACAACCCAAACATCCATTTGTGCTTTTTGTAAGGCCGGATTGGCTTGTACACGTCGAATCCACAATTCTGTCTTAGTTATAGAAATCTTCGCCCCTCCTGCAGGGTTGTCTGTTTCTGCTAAGAGGGCCATTTGTGGAATAGCACGTTGTAGAGTAAGGCGAGAGCGAACTCCTGGTGGAATAAGTCTTCCTTGAGAAAACATACTCAACCTAGGTCTCCCATAGAAGCTCATCTCTTTACTTGTGGCTATAAGTTTCTTTCTTTTTTCAACCACTTCGGGAGGTATACCATCATAGTCTTCTCCAGTTCCTTCATCCTCCATCCACCCACTCCCAACTTTCATATATGTGCTCTTAGCATCTTTACCATAGTTTAGGAGATTCTCGACATAAGCTCTATGTCCATAGTTTGGTTCATACTCAACATCTTGCCCGGCCAGTTGAACAGTGGCAGAAGAAAAGAGACTGTGCATAAAATTGTCCCCTGGAACAACCTTTAGTTGTTCTTCCGCAGGTAGTACGCTTCCATCAGCCTTGCTCACCTTTACTGTGGTGTGTAAGTAAGACCTTGATAGATCTGTGTAGAGTTCGTCTGCGGGCGGGATGTTAAATTCAATAGTGCCATCAGGGGAGTCCGTAACAGGAGCCAAAGGTACCCACTCACCTCTGAGCACGCTAGTATGAGTTGGCGGAGTGGCAAATAAGTCAAAACTGGAGTCAACCGTGTCTGGAGAGTCTTCAGAAACCTTGGAGAGAGAGATGGCTCGATGTGTGACGGACATGTTCGATAGTGTGAGAGTTGTTCCATCTAGTACTTGCTCCTACAGTCGCTTGTCTAAGAGTGGGGAGTGGTGAGTCTAGGTGTGGATTATATATTTATCTTTCATTTAGTCAAAAACTGTTTTTCTTCCTTTACGCTTTTTCTTTGTAGACTTTTGACTAACTCGTGCACGTTTGGCAGGTGGTTCACGTAATTCATCTTCTACATCACCTAGAAGATCCCCACCAGCTTCACGAAAACGTTTTGCTGCAGAGGATTTGAAGTTCTCTCCCTTGATTACATCTCCCAGAACCGAAGCTCCAGTAGTCAATAGCTTTTTCCCAATAGTTTTGGCACCATTCTTTAGCATGGGAAGGACCCCTCGGGCCAGTCCAGAAAAGAGTGAGCCGATCCCATTACCCGTCATAATAGGTTTTCCCCTGTACACACTCATTCCCTCTCCCACCTGGTTTGCATAATAGTCTTCATACATCTCACCTGACTCATCAGGAAAATATGGAACTATGCGAGGGGCCATGTTATTTCTCTCCACGCGGTCTGAAACGAACCGTCAGCACAACCTTTCCACTGCGAAATGAGACCCTTTCTCCATCATCACGTCTTATATCTACCTCGATGAGGTCTGTGCTTGTATTAGACACTGGAGAGTATTGAACATTCGAAAACTCAAAGAAAACGGTGCTATTTCTTTCACTCTCTGTTATAGGAACTGTGCGAAGTAGGGGGACTAGACTATCTCCAACATGTCTTGGTGAGACTACGGAGGAGTAGACATAGAGGGATGTGAAACCAGCATTGATGTCTGGAGGGTTTTGACTCCTGTTGATTTCCGCAGCATATTCTACATCAGGTTCGAATCCCAACACCCACGCAACATCACGTGACATCATGACAGAGTGTTCCTGTTCTCTCAACATGAGGAAGGTTTCATTCCGTAGACTATCATAGTAAAAGCTCACTACTTTTTCTAAGTCGTAGTTTATTAGTATTCTATTGATCTCACTCAAAAGTTCACCCATGGAAGCATACCTTCCACTCCTGATTTCACATTTTCGTTTGACTCCATCTTTTGTATTCGTAACCACTACATAGCCATCTTCCACATTTCTCCAGGATGCAGGGTACTGAATGTCAAGTAACCCAACCTCCCACTGTGATGAGTGAAGCTTCAATGTCTTGGCTAGCTTCGTAATGAAGTGAGCATTGGTGTTTGTGTCACTCCCACCGATGCGTACATTTGAGGTAAGTGTGACATTGAAGGCCATCTTTGAGAGTGAGCAAAACTGAACTTACATATCGAATTTATACTACCTTTGATCTTACACAAACTGACTAGAATCTATCCAACTATTAAATGAAGAGGGATAACCACTCCATTTCACGAAACTCTCTTCTTTTCCTCTCCTTCTCCGTTTACGTATGACTTTCTCAACTCTAAAGATTTCAGGTAGGTTAACATGTTGCAATTCTTGTGCATAGAATGTTCCATCTACTCCTTCTTTGTTTAGGTCTTCCAGTGTATAGACAGGAGGTGAGGTATGTGCCTTGACTGCTTTTATGGTGAATATCTCGGTTGACCAGTTTGGTGTGAACCCTCGCTCAAAGCTACTACGAGCCATCGAAATCCGAACATGATCACCTGGTGAGTATTTTACTCTTGTTTTCTTTAACCATCGTTTAGGTGAGAACTCATTTAACCGAACCCAAACCTCTTCTTGATTATCGTAATCAACCTCAATAGGTTTCATTCCAATTGACCTATTAAAACTGTTGTTATATCCTTGGACTAGGTCTTCTACATCTTCTAAGTAGCGTCCATCCCCTCTATAAGTGAGTAGACGATGAATTTTCCCTCTCAATGTTCTATTAAAGCGTTCAACAAGAGCAGCCTTGATGATCTCATTCTCAGAGGTGAAATGGCTAACTCCATACTTCTTTAGCACTTCACTCACCCTTCTGTTTAGGAACTCCTTACCTTTATCAGTTTGTATTTGTCTAAAGCTTTCATTTTCGAATAGAGAGATGAGTGCATTGGACACTTCCAGACCAGACTTGGAATGAAGAGGAAAGACCCATGCTTTCCGTGAGAAGGCATCTATGCAGGTGAGCAAAAATGTTACTCCATCATTTGAGTCCTTGTGCGCACGCACATCCACGAGATCTGCCTGGAGTTGTTCACCAATCCCACTCACAAACGTTTTTCTCCTTGTAAACTTCATTCTAATCGGGCGATGAAGAGTGTATGCGTCTTGACTTCTCAACCACTTCTCAACATCATTCTCATTAATACCAGGAGGAGAAGCTAAAACTAACTTTCTCTTTCCTCCAAAAGATGGTGGTTGAGGAGGGGAGAAGTAAATATCACGTAGACCTTCATCTATATCATCCATCTTTCTGTTTTACTATTGCTTGCAAGAGGGGTTTTAGGAAGCTTTCGCCTAGACCTAGTTTTGATAGGACTTCTATTTTCACCCTTCCCACTCCAACGTGCGCCAGCTTCTGACCTCTCTGGTTTTGTTTCTCTCCTATATGGGTGTGGTAGTGGTGACCTTGAGCCACTTCGCCTCTTTTCATCATCTCTTTTTTTCTCTCGCCCTCGCTCTTGTGCTTCTTCTTCTCTTTGTCTCCATGTATGCATTTCATTAAACCTAGTGTTAATTCCCTCTAATGTATTATACAACTCCTGCTGCGGATGGCGTGATCTCTCCAACTCTTTTAGGAACTTATTCATTTTATGAGCATGTTGCTCTAGCTGAGAGTAGATGTCTGTATCAGAGTTTTTGAGGTTAGATATTACATCTTTTCTGCTTTTTTCTGCCAGGAGTAGATCCCCATTTGTAGAGAGTGAGGGTAGATGCTCTCCTTCTTTTTTGTTGTTTCTACTATTCATTGATTCATATGTATGTTTATCCATAAGAAGATACTTTTTAGAAAACTTGAGACTCATTTCACCTTCGTCCACCGCCTAATCCACCAAGCACACCTCCGAGTAAACTTGCCAATGGCTTCAAAAGAAGACCTAAAAATCCGCCACGTTGTAGGATTAACTTTTTCTGCCTCACACTAGTACGAGAGTTGGTGAGATCCTCAATGGCCCTTCTATGTCGACGTAGAGAGTTCAACTGAGCGGTAGTTAGATGAACATTACCTAATAATACATTTCTAGCACACTCAACAAGAGCGAGTATAAGGTCTTTGTTAGCCTCAGCAATGGTTGAATCTCTGATGGTTGCAGATGCTTTCGTCAGTGCATATATACTCAAGGCATTCCTCCTCAACCTTGGAGAATACTCGGGTGAATTAATGTATCTCATGCTTGATGATGGATGCGCTCTCTTCGAGTCCAAGACAGTTTATGGAGAGAGTAGAGATGTGAATGCTACTTATATTCCAGGGTATTCGGGATATATACAGTCATGGGAGAGTGCTCAGAAGCAAAATTACCGATCAGTCTAGCCCACTCCGGGGTTTCCTGGCGAAGATTCAAGAATAGAAAAGAGTGTGGCTTACGTGTAGCATCACTAAAAGCTTCTTGAACAGCTCTTGTACTCTGAGGAAAAGCCTGCTTTGCAAGATTGGTAACAGACATTCCGTCTCTGGGGTTCTTGAACAAGAAAAAGTACTGCGAGTTTATTGACACTGTTCTATTATCTTTCGGGAAAAGGTTCTGTAGTAAGAAAAAGACGCTTATGTTCAGGTGGTGACTGAACTTTGTAAAGATTGCATTAGTAGTCTCTTTCCCCCCGACTTCACCCATCAAGTCATCAATGATGAGCCAGCGATTCTTCCCATCACGCTCTATATCCATTTCTACATCAATGAGTCCTGAATGAAACCTTACTTTATCCTTGTAATCCTCAAAGCGGCGTTGCCAAACTCTATAGCAGTAAATGATTTCAACAGGAGTGGGTGAAGCAATTTCATCAACTCTCCTAATAAGACTAAATAGTAGTTCCGTTTTTCCACTCCCTGTTGGACCACAGACTAGAGCTGTGAAGGGACTCTGCAAGCGAAGATCGATTTCTTGGTGTGGACGCATGCTGATCCAGTTGAGTAGCTAATAGAGTTGTGTTTGTTTTTAAAAAGTGTCCTTGCTTAAGTACTCCTTTGTCTTTGCCATTGGGTGGTTCCCTATCACTTAGATATGTGTAAACTGATGGTGATAAAGATGAGCAAGAAAGTATAAATAGTATTATGATTATGTAGAATGTGAACTTCTTTCTTTTGTTGCTTCTCTCTCCTATTTGCTCCCTTCCCTCTTCAGCAGAGATAGCTACTACTTCATCTAAGAGACCATCAGCCACATCTTCATAATTCTCATTTCTACATACTACCTCTTGCTTTGACATCTTGCCCTTGTTTGAGAGAACGATTGGAATCTATACACTTTTATTCATCATTACTTTCTCCTGTTGGAACCCACTGTGGCAGTTTACTATCTTCCCCTTCTGCTTTTGCATCATTATCATCTAGTTTGTTAGCCAGGTGGGGAATTATGTGATCAATAATTGATACACTATCCATTTTTTCTTCTTCTTCTTCTTTTTGCAAACGCTCGATTTCCATCATTAACCTCTCTTTTTCCATTCTTTCCTCTGTTAACTTTTTTTCTAAGAAGGCAATGCGATTTGTTCTTCTCTCTTTTCTTGCATCAATTCTCTGTTGCATCTCTAGTGCTTCTTTCCACCCCAGTGCTCCTGCCAATTCCACTTTCTTTAGTGCCAATTCTTGTTCTATCTTTCTAATCTCTTGTTCCCTTTTGTCACACATTTCAACCTCTTCTTTAGTTTCTACATGAGTTTGCTCTTCTATCATAATCTGCTTATTCTCTCCTGTAGAAGTCTCTCTCACTTCCACCCTAGCTTCTCCTGGTGAAGGGCTTCTTATATCCTCTAACCCGTTTTTGGATGAATCTAGTTCTCCAATGTCACACATTTCAACCTCTTCTATCATAACCTGGTTAGTCTCTCCTGTAGAAGTCTCTCTCACCTCTAATCTAGCATCTCCTGGTGAAGGACTTCTTATCACCTCTAACCCATTTTTGGATGGATCTAGTTCTCCAAACAATCGCCCTGCATATAGCGTATTACCTCTACTAAGAATTAAACCAGGGATGCTTTCTTCATTGTAACTCCTCTTCGCTCGCGATTTCTCCTTCCCATCCTCAAAGCGACATCTTCTTGCCCCATCCTTTAATATGTTCAATACTCTATGATAGAGTTCATTCTTTGAACCTTCCCCACCAGGTTCATTATCCAGATATAGTAAGAAGTGAGTGTTAAAAGTGGCCTCCGCTCCCACACCAGTTTCATCCCAGTTTCTATCTTCAATAATCTTCTCAACCTCCACTCTACACCAGGTTGACAACTCTGCATTCCTAAGAAGGAGTAAGGGAGAAGAAACGGATGCGTTTTTTGTTTCTACCATAGATGAAAATCTTGACCTAGCTCCTGTTAAGTCTTCATAACAAAGTGCCATTTTCCTCAACTTTTCCTCTCCTATCTTAAAAGGGATATTCATAGAGAGTGAAAGTGTTCTAAAATAGATGGCAAGCTCTACCACTAAGGAATTATGAGCGAGTCTGTCAACCCAATACCACATCCATGGACTATTCGTTTCTTCGATATTACTTTTGTATTAATACTATCATCAGTCAAACTTATCTTTTATAGTCCCACCCCAGTGGAACTCGGAATGGGCGGCGGGCCGCTGCCTAGTCGCTTGGCCCGGTGGATACGGGGCACCGGCGTCGCCTCCACGTGTACGGTCGGCGCCGCACGCAACGTGGGCGGACGCGGCTTGACCGCCTCAAACGATTGGTCGTTCGGGTGAGTGGGGGTTGCGGGGGGGAGGGTGGGCGGCGGTGGAGGAGGGGTGGCGGTGATGACGGTGATGGCGGCGGCGGCGGCGGCGGTGGTGGTGGTGGTGGTGGCGGCGGCGGCGGCGGTGGCGGTGGTGGTGGTGGCGGCGGTGGTGGTGGTGGCGGTGGTGGCGGCGGCGGCGGTGGCGGCGACGGTGGTGAGGGCGGTGGTGGTGGCGGCGGCGGCGGCGGTGGTGAGGGCGGCGGTGGCGGCGGCGGCGACGGCGGTGGCGCGGACGGGACGAGGGCGGTGGCGGGGAGGAGGGAGGAGTGGGAGGTGGGGGAGGGGGAGGGGAGGAGGGTGGGAAGGAGGAAGGGAAGGGGTCGTGGCCGGGTTCGGGGTCAAGTGTGCAAATGTTTTTTCGACCAATCAGAAGGGGGGATTTTGGGGTGACCTTGGCAAGGTCGTGTGCAAAATTTTTGTGCTCTTCTGTGATTGGTTGAAATCGGAAATACCGGCTTGTGATTGGTTGAAAACAGGGGTCAATGAGTGCGTGTCTGTCTAGAAGTGCACTGACTATACTACTTTTAGTTCTGATAATTATAAATGCATTGTTGTTCATTGCAAAAATGCTGTTACAATAATGCCATCGTGTATTTTGTTACTTTTATGAATTGAAAGAAGTGAATAAAATTAAATAAGTTGAAAATTATATTATTGTCTGTCTTGATCAGGTAAGCTTGACACCAGTCATATTAATAAATATTATTAACTTAACATGATTATAAAATGTAGAGTACATCTTATATGTATAGGAGGCAGCTGCTGATAGCTACCTATATTTAGACACACCTTTCTGCAGGTATAGAATACACTTATACAGGTATGTATCTCTGAATAATGACAATATATTCTAGAAAGGAAATGTGATAAAGCAAACAGAAGGGTTAAGACAAAATAATAATAATAGGCATATTGCGGTGAGGAGAACATTACTATCAATATAATTATATACATGTATATGGCCGACCCACCGTTCCAGTAACCATTGACTTGTTTGGATACTTGTATCTTAATCCCATGTCATGTGCTCTATTATTACTTTACTTATACTGTGCACTTGCTCATAGTGATTGTAACTATTCAACTACTTGTTGTTTAACCTACCTTTATGCTAGGTTATATAGGACCGAAGCCCCTACTCATAGTTACAATCCATTTATTACACTAAGCACATAATTATATGCATGTTTGGCTATGACCGACTCAAGAGGTCGGCCCTTGTACCTTTTTCCTTCATATGGTGATGCTATATCGTACTTAACCGGAACTTTTACTGATATGTAACAATAACAATTTATTTATTCACATATTTTTCCATAATTCCATTTTAAACTAAATTACACCAGGTGTACATAAGGTACCTTAACTATGTAATACAATGATGAATTAGAAAAGTACAAAAGTAGCACATGGACAGTACAGAATACAGAATGTCTACTTTATTTATGTTGCTGTTGTACATTTAGGGATCATTGTAGCAAAAAATGATTCAGTCAGCCTTTCTGTAACATGTTACATCCTTGATATAGACTACTGTCAGTATGTCCATCGTCTAAATGGACCAAGATTAGTATGACCATCCTCTAAATGGACCAAGGTACGTATGTCAATCCTCTAAATGGACCATCATCAGTGTGTCCGTCTTTTAATTGGACCAAGGTCAGTATGTCCGTCCTCTAAATGGACCAAAGTAAGTATGTCCATCCTAAATGCCCAAAAGATTTTTCAGGTGCTGGAATTAACAAGGAATTTCTGAGAGATGTCAATTGTTTCCTCATCAGCCTACCCATAAGGAAGTCTGGTATTTAGTGATTTGTTTGTGAACAGCAGTACCAATCACCATGGTCAGATGTCACACACCATGTTCAGATGTCAGATAAATCGGTCCCTAGGTTCTGTGCAAACCTAGCCTCAGCTCCAATAGAACCATCTCACTTTACCTCATATACACTTGCTACAAATTTATGCTGTTGTCTACATGTAAATCAGTGTTCCCATGTGTATAGTGTCAGACACATCAATAATCAATACTATCCATCACAGGACCACAGATGGACACATGATGGACACATTTATAAATATGATGATGACTCAGCATTCACTGTTCAAATTCTTTCCCAGATTGACAGCAAACATGAACTATACTTCATATATTTGACACCTTATTTCCTCACCATCAAATAGACTAATTTTCAGGCATAGACCAACTTGCTCAAGAGGTCTCCGGTCAATTTTTGTTATAGATTCTCGAAAAACGACAAACTAAAGTCTAAGTGTGCCAATGAGATAGGCATGGTTTACTCCAATTAAGCAAAGGATACTAGTCCAGCCAGTGGGGTCTCTATTTGTTACCTTCGCTCATCATAGAGGTCTTGAAGACTTGATGCTGCCGGTGATCTACTGTAGCAATGAGCTGTAGAATTACCTTCACATCATACATGACTGTGTGTTATGCTAATGCAAAATGTAAAGTAAATATTGTTATAATGTATACAATGGTACTACAAAGTGTTACAGAGTAAAGAATAATATTACTTTATTATCATGAGTAGATATGCCATTGTCCACATTTATTTTCTCCTCTCTTGTTTTGAAGGCACTAAACAAAGACAGAGATCACATCCTGTAAACCACTACCACTAGCCTATATCATTACAACTTTACTCTGTAACGTGTAAGCAGATACTAGTAAATTATTGCATCAATAATGAATTTACCTAAAGTAGCACACAGAAGATTATTGCCTACATGTCAGTATATGGGAAACATGAAGTTTCTATCATATTATTATATAATATATTTATACTAATTAGTAAGATCTCAACTACATGTACATACACTTGCAGAAATATACATGTGCATTTATTGATGTTATATACATTTACACTAGTACATACTACATATAGGTTGTATAGTAATAATGAACATGGGAAATAATAGCAGGTGTCATAACAATAGAATGGCATTGGAAAATCTGTGCCAAACTATACACCTATTTACATTGTTTATGTTTGTTTTGCCAAACATTGTAGAGTTTTACTGGGAATTCCCACCCTCTGTGTTGAACCAAAGTGGTACAATAACAAAGTGGCGACAGTCTCTATTTTCGACAACCTAAATGTGGTGCGCATGCGGGCAGGATGTATTTCGCCATTGAGGTGCTTTTAGCACCGGAAGTTCACACCCAAAGTATATAAGATTGTAATGGTAGAAATTTTTTACTTTCAGAAAACTGCATGGCAACTCTTAAGATTTTAAAAACTTTTTTTATCCTGGAACATGGACTGTTAAAAAATATTTTTCTTTAAGATTAATTTAATATGAATAAATTTTCAACTCTAGCTGGAGAGGAATTGGGGTGAGAAGAAAGGGTATGAAATTAAGTCAAACAGTGTACTTATTTGCGGGCTTTCCTTTTAAATTCTGAGTACAGGAAATTCTTATTGGCGGCTGATTTGATTCAGTGAAGCAGTCCTCGTTGTAAAATCTAAGATAAATGCTATTTTATCCCTATAATATAGTTGAAGAATATATTACGACTGTGGTTTAGCGTGGCGCTTCAGGTATATAATATCCGATATTTCCGCTGGTTAAACAGTGGGAATGAACTTATGTAGAAAAATAGACACATAAATAAATAATAAATAAATTATTTTTTTTATAATATATAATTACATTATTATGATCAAGTTTAAAGTTATCATGGTCATAATCATAACAATCACAATGATACTTAATGATTATATTATTTATATTAATATAATTAATTATTATTATAATGATAGGTGTATATGTATATATGATTTAAATATTTAATATAATTAAATCTAATGGAAACGTTTGTATTTTTAAATTTTTATTTTATTAATCATTTTATTTGTTTACATAAACCCAGAAGTAAACTAATCTACTAACAATATAATATTATTTACATTCTAGGCCTAATATTATAATAATCATTACACAATGTTAATGTGACTGTGATATTGGAACTAGACATAGATAATATTATTATTAAGCCTGATATTTATTCATATTAGAGTTTCAGTCTTTTGCCCAATAATATAATCACTTATAGCAGTTTTGAATGAAATATTTACTATTTGGTAAATAGTTTAATTTACATAATATTTATTTAGGTATGTAGCTATCAAGCTCTGTAGCATTGCTATATTGAGCACTCTGTTAGATGGATAGTAGTCTAATACTAAATTTTATTAGGTCTATATATAATTATTAATTTTAAGTACACCTACTTTTGCATGTGTTCAGTATTACATTGAATGGCTACCATTGGTAAAGCTGGTACAAATTGGCAACACTCACTTGTAGCACAAAGCGCATTGTGGAGTTGGTTAACTCGATGGACAGCCCAATTTTTCTATAATATAATATCTGGAATGTCTATTTTAGTGCTTCATGATGCCACACTGCTGTGCTTATGGCTGTAAAAACACTGCTAAAAGCAACGATGTTATCATGCATCGATTTCCGGCAGATCCCTCTCGGAAAAGGCAATGGGCAGCTAGAATTAATCGATTGGATAAGAATGGTTCACTATGGATGCCCACCGACAATGGGCGTCTTTGCTCAGTGAGTATATACACCTGTCGGCGATTATTTTTGCTGATTAGATTAGTCCACCACTTTTCATTGTAACTGATTACAAAGAAGTGTCCACTGTTACCAGTTTTATTTGTTTTCTATCATCTGGTGTTGTTTACACACCTGATTTATTACTTGGGATGTCATGCATAATGTGATAGTACATTTTAATATAATTTTCCTATACAGAAACACTTTGAAGATGATTGTTACGCTGTCCGAATGCGTGATGGCCGTAAAATTTTGAAGCCAGATTCATGCCCTTCAATATTTGCTCATAAAGATCAGTCTCACACAAGAAGAAAAAGATTGCGTCTTCCTTCATTAACATGCACTACTTCAGAACCAGCAAACACGCCTGTTCAGTTTGATCACTCGTATTATAGCAAAGGTGAGCTATGATGAATGTTGTTTGATTCTTCTGTCAATACCATTAGTATATATTGCATGATACATGATGAACATTTAGCATTCTTTTCAATGTTTTAGATTCGAACCCATCTAGTACTGAAACCCCCAATGAAATATTTCGATGCCCTATAGGCTGTTCACTGATATTTTTAAACTTAATTTTTAAGTTGAAAAGATGAAAGAAAGTGATCGATATTGCTCTCTGACTTTAGACGAAATGTCTCTGCAGGCCCGAACCGAGTATGACTTCTCTACAGGGTCAGTGATGGGACAAGTGACCTTGCCAAGTCAGAAAGGGGTAACTACTCATGGACTTGTCTTCATGCTCTCTGGCATTTGTACCCGATGGAAGCAGACAGTAGCTTTCCACTTCACAGGTTGTAAATTCTTACTGAATGTAGCTTGTTGGGACAGGTGCAGGACCGTACAAATAGTCTTTGTTGTTTGTCAGACACCAATATACAGGTTCTCGTTTGGGTCAATTCTAATTTTTGCAATCTCAAGAGTAGATCTCAGGCTATAGAAAGGCTGTACAGTACTGCACTTGTCAGAGCTTGTGTGCTTAGCTTGTTTATAGTTAGTTCGATTGCACTACGTTTCCATTGTTCGAACTAGCTTACAGCTCGCACTAATTATAGCTGTGGTTAGCAGTGCGTACTAAGCCATCCCATGAACTAATAATACCTCGCTCTAGTCGTTGGCATATAGCCAGCTCGCATGACATCGTACTGAGAGTACGCACTGACTGAGCTCACTAAATGACTGTGAGCTGAGTCATCCCATAGCTCGAGCTGAGCTTAAACTGCACTGAGTTCGAACCATGGAAAGCCAGTGTTGTTGTATTGTTGTATAGCCATTTACATAAATATGCTACCAAGTATTTCAAATTTTTATGTTGTTACTGCTTCGATCTATTCCATAGTAATCCTCTAACTGGCACCACCAATTTTTTCTTTGTAGGTCTCAAGAATTTACAATTCATGATGTGTGATTGGAATACAATACTTCTGGCTTGCATTTGCTCAAATCATCAAACTCAAGTCACCTAAAATATATATTTTATTTTCACTTCGCCGTGAATTTTTTGACATGTCTATAAGTTGATGCACTGTTGTATAATGTACCGTTGTCGATTTGATATAGTTCTTTTCATATTCTATAATATTTGTTTAGACACAGATATGCTGAGGTAATCCTAAAAATCCCATGACTTTCGTTCTGCTGGCATAGTTTTGAATGGTCAAATTAAAATTCACAAATCTGCAATTTCCTATACTAAGCATTTGTTAATAACTTTCTTGACCATCAACAATATTATTGTTGATGGTCTGCCTTGTCGCTGTGTTCTGTTTTCTCTATTTTAGCTATGATGATGTATAGCCCATGAACATGGTGAGATATGGCGAAAGCCTGATATGGTGTTAGCCATTTCTGCATGCGCTGGATACATGAACTTCTTTTGCACCCATAGTTAGTCATTATATGATATCATTGCATTTTTTATCTGATATACATGTAAATATGTGTCTGAATTCAATTTAATGCATGCCTTACTAATGGTGCCTTTTGTATATACTTTTATGAAACTTGTCTTGCAGGCAGCAGTACAGACGGAGCTGTGTATCACGACATTATTATAGATATTATAAAGAGGGCACACGCTGTTGGCCTGTTTGTGGTCAATGTCACTAGTGACATTGGGAGCAGCAACCAAGCAGTGTGGAGATCTTTTGGGATTGGTGTGACACGGACTCTGCCTCCATGCTATTCTCTTGTGCATCCTTGCAATGACAGTAGAAAGCTGTACTTCATGGCAGATGTGCCTCACGCAGTAAAGAACCTAAGATCAGCTTTATGTGGAAGTTTTCTTGGTTCAAAAAGTATGGCTATGCGTCATCTTGCAAAAAAATCAAGTAGACCATGCATGTTGTTAAGTGATTAGTGTGTAAATTATCTATTCTTATGTGCATTTAGTATTATTATGTTACTTACCATGCAACTTACTATGTATATTATGCATGGTATAGGAGTATTGAACAAAACTTATAAAATGTTTACCTAATTGTACAGCAGAAATAATTTGTAATTGTCATAATTTTATGTGCATGTAATTACTGTGTTCTACTGCTGTAATATTACATGTCTTGTTATGGCTTTATAATTTTACCATAAATAAAGTATAAACAAGCATCAATGCCAGTGTTTCTCTCTGCTAATGCCTTCATAGGTACATGTACAAGGTAGAACTACATGTATATACAGTGTAATACCATTCAATGAACTATTGTCTTATTGTGTGCTATATTACTTCCAATCGCCAGTTTTTGATCCCGAAAGTGAAGTTCTGCTACTCAATAGACATTTAGCTACAATGTGGTGCATTTAGAAGTCTTCCAAATCAATTAGTATCAAAGATATAGGGTTGACAAATCCACCATAACTACGCGGCCTGTCTATAGTGAAAGGCGTGACCGAGCACCGTAATGGCGTCCAATAGGCTCGTTGTCGCCACTTTGTTATTGTACCACTTTGTGTTGAACAAGAGGATATACCCACTTGAGAGACCAGGTAGGTCTGCCCCATTGTCTACTGTACAAGTACATAAATTACTTGGAGGAGGGTTAGATGCCATGTTTATGTTGCTCTAAAAGTGCGTTCTTTTGTAACAGTGTTTACTAGCAGGGCGAATGTATAATATGTATAACAATATTATGCTTGTTCCCTGAGGTTGATTGTTTTAATCTGTGCATTACTTTGCCAATTATGCAACAGAGAAATGAAAATTTTTAGTAGTTACATGGCTGTATTATTATACAACAATGAAACTACATTTGTACATACACGGATATGTATATACATGTAGTATGATAATAAACACATACACGTACATTGCATATGATGACACGTTTGCTGTACGAGACACCAATTTCCTTGTCAGAATGAATTCAAATTTGTTTGATGATGAAAATAGAAACCTAAAAAAATGACAAACATATTTTTTTATTATGGGGCAATGCTTGACAACACCTGTGTAGCATATTTCCCTTTTTTGTCCAGCATTTAGGTTTATTGTTTATATTTCACTTTACAAGGAAATGTCAGCAAAAAAACTTTCTTTCTTTTAAGCAATAAATAATCAGTAGACAGCCCTTAACAGAGCTTGGAATGTGTCAGTCCGTTGGACATAGGTACAACGTAGGTGATATATTACGTCTATGTCTTAAGGTAAAATAAGTGATAAATAGAATAGTTGGGGACTGACAGCACAATATTTGCTGATGTATACATAGATGTGCCACCCTGTGGTCTTTGGGTAAATTAATTTCCTCCCTGCGAGAATATATGCATTTTTGAAATATTTTTGGGCTACAACTGTCGGGTTTTAATTTACAAACTTTTAGTATAAAAGAGAGATTGAAACCCAATAAAGAGCAGTAGTTGTCACACAGCTAGATTTGTTCCCCAGTATTCTAAGAACTACACAAATGTAAGTTATTATAATTCATAAATATTATACTTGCATCACTTTTCACAATATTTTTTAAGGAACTTATTTTTGTTGATGTTATCTGCATACATGAATATACATGTAATATATCATATTATATATTATGATAAAATCACCATATTTCCTTCTTTTACTAATATTAGATTGTAATTTCATGGTCTTTACCTGTAGGCTAAGTTGTAAAGTGTGCAAATCTCCAAGCATAAAATATTGAATTATCTGAATTATTGACAAAATCTATTAAGAGACTAATATATGTCATGAGGTTATGTAGCAGCACAAAGAACAACATCACAATTTATTGGTTTTTAAATTGAATCGTTGAATTATACATCGATGTTAATGTTGTAGATTTGTTATGAAAGGTCTAGTAAATGTACGTGTATATGCATATTGCTTTTCAATGTGTTTGCTATTATTATGTACAATATGCAACTGGTACAAGGTCTTCTTTCAGAAGCAAAAGTTTAATTTATTTTAACTTGTACTTGTAGATACTCAACCATGCAAGTTCTTTCCCTTGCCCTTCTTCTATGCATTGCTTTGGCTAGTGTCTCAGGCTATGGAACTTATTCCGGAGGCCACAAAAATTTAAAAAAGAGTGGTTCCTCAGGCTATGGTCGTGGAGGATCAGGAAGTGCATCAAAAGAAAGTGGTTCCTCGGGCTATGGTCGTGGCGAATCAGAAAGTGCATCAGGAGAGAGTGGTTCCTCAGGCTCTGGTCGTGGAGGATTAGGAAGTGCATCGAAAGAGAGTGGTTCCTCAGGTTCTGGTCGCGGAGGATCAGGAAGTGCATCGAAAGAGAGTGGTTCCTCAGGCTCTGGTCGTGGAGGATCTGGAAGTGCATCAAGAGAGAGCGGTTCCTCAGGCTATGGTCATGGAGGATCTGGAAGTGCATCAAGAGAGAGCGGTTCCTCAGGCTATGGCCGCGGAGGATCAGGAAGTGCATCAAAAGAGGGCGGTTACAAAGGCTACAGGAAATTTGGGCTTTACTAATAATAACGCAGGGGAATTCTCCCAAAAACTTGATAGAATACATGCACATGCCAATACTTCTAAATCTCATTTGAAATTGCAGTGTTATAGATCATGCACCTACATCTAGATGGCAAAACTGTTCTGTTTGTTTCGTTCTTGCGTGTTTTTGGGTCAAATATTACATATTACCCTAATAGTTGTTTTATGTTTTTATTATGTTTGAAATGTATGTATATTTTTGCGTACAATAAACAATTGCTAATATTTTAAATTTCTTGCCTTTTAATGACACTATGCCTTAATAAAATCAATGAACACAGCTATACATTATAGCTAAGTTAATTGAAGAAAATAGAAAACTAAATATAGAATGAATAGTATTAATATCTTGTTGTGCAATATTGAGGAATGCAGGAACACCACTGCTTCTGCCGCGTTGTAAAACAGTCAGTGCAAAACAAAATGGACACTTAGCGGCTTCACTTGCACAAAGTTGAGACAACTCCAAAGCAAGCATAATATTATATTATTATCATGTGGCTTATTTTGCAATGTTTTATGTTTAAAGCACTTAAGAGCTATCCTCACAGTTTACCTATTAGTCACAGGGAAGATGACTCCAGCTTAAGCATGCGAGGTTGTGTAAATTCATACACTTTGGTAGCTAATTCTGTACAAAATAGGTGTATATGAGGAGTTTAAAGCACCAACTTAACAACACATTGGGATAGTTTCCCTGAATCATATGCATACATTATGGGATATGCTGGTGAAAATTTCATTATAATTGAGTGCTTTATGTACATGTATATGTAACATCTTGTATAGCAATCTATTCTAGCCTGAACTCCATATTCTATGACATTATTTTAGAAGGGTAGGTATGACTGTGAGACTGAACCAAATATAGAATTCGTTGTGCTGATCTATGACCTTCTTTCTTTCTGTAGTTTCCTTCATCTATACAACATAGCTAACCTTGATACACTCCGAGTGCTGCTAGTAGCACTGATAAAGCAAAAATGATAACTAGGTAGACAATTGAGACCTGTTTTCTATGTTGGCTATACACTATCCAAAATTTGGCTTGGCAGAACTCAAGTCAAAGTCACAAGTTATTAGTGTGTCTAAGTCAAGTCAAGTAACATTGATGCACAGGTTGAAGTCAAGTCAGCAAGGTAGCGAGCCCAAGTTAAGTCAAATTTATGACTTGGACCCAGATTTGCAAAACATAACATGTAATCTTATAACTGAGCTTTTAATTTTATTTTTCTGTTATTCTATTGAGGCAGCTATGGTGGGAGTTGCTCTAGAATTTAAATCAGCTTGTTAAGTACAATTGCTGTAGTTAAAAATATCCTATACCACATCAATATTATCGAGACATGTAGACAGGTTTTTGTTCATCAGACCCTGGCCTGTTGTTTACAGTAATTTTTTTCAAGGAATAAAATCACCTGTAGTTGATGCTCTCCTACTGTCCTAAAGCTACAACTGTTGGATCTGCTTGCAGGCATGTACATAATTTGTGTAATACATGTATGTTGTACTGCTCATATTGTGGTGGCCCAGGACATTTCATAATATGGCCTCAGCCTCCCAGACTGACATTTACGCACAATAATTGCCTGGTAGTGTTGTCTCGTTCCATGTCGTTAGGTCTAGTCCTGGTGGTAATCATTGTTTTGTGAGAAGGAGCTGAGGGGTATGTCCGATGTGATCACACAGTACTGTTCAGTCTTGGAGGATTCGGGGTCGGTCCCTTAGTTGAAGGTTGGAGATTCGTGGTTGGCTCAGTCTACATCCGCAGAACCACAAGGGTCAATAGGCACTTTCTTCTCGTAATAGGGTTCTCGAGTCCGAGCCTGTTGGTGTCCTTCCTTCTAGTTCGTTACTGTGACAGGACTACCTTGATATTCCACCGCTGCCACCAATGTAATGTTTCTGCTAGGCACAGGAGTGCTGACCCGATAGTGCAGGTGTGAGAAGAGCCTATGAATGGTGCTAGGCCTTTTATATTACATATGGAGTGAAGAGTACGTGTAGTTATAGTGCTCACAGCAGCA
Organism: Bugulina stolonifera; assembly: GCA_935421135.1. Lineage (NCBI taxonomy): Eukaryota > Metazoa > Bryozoa > Gymnolaemata > Cheilostomatida > Bugulidae > Bugulina > Bugulina stolonifera. The sequence goes on along the minus strand of OW285189.1, from coordinate 18,691,553 downwards.
AATAAATGAGTCCAGCTTCCACAAAATGCATCATATGCGTTCATGAGTCAAACTAGCAATTGTTTCTCTAAAATGCCTCTGTGAACTCATTATACGACCAAGTTGGTCAATGTGTCCAAACAGGATTGGAGGATAATACTATGCTGTGAGCAGACAGCATCTTTTAATTACACATGTGTATTTCCACCTACTATGTAACCAGTAATCTGTACTTGTGGCTTTGCGAATTTAAAATACAAGCCATAATTTAAAGATATTGAATTAGAATAGCATGTGCTTATTCAGCAATGGAGATAGCAAGTTTGCAATGATTTAACCACTCCCATATTTCTGTGGACAAGACGTGATGTCACTGATCCACCTGTCAATCGAACTTGAACGTTTAGAAAATGCAAAGTAGTATTACACCCAAGTAGATTTACTCAACCTAGACTAATTGTACGTCATTTTGTAGCTTAAAACATGCTCTACACAGCTCCTGGAAATTTTACACTCAAGATTAATTAACCTATGCATTCTATGCTAATAGTAGAGTTGCCTTCACCTTGACAAAGTAGAAGCATGTTTGTACAACTCCTAAATATTATTATTCCACTTTGTTTCAATTGTTTTCACTCCATATTCAGCCCAGTAAATTTGAGAAAGTTTGCACAAATGAGAATTAATAGAATGTTTATATTGGTGTATTTAAAACAAAAGGATTAATAGAAATGGTCAAACAAAACAACAACAAAGAGTAACAGAAACAATGCGAAGCTATTGTTATTTCAATGGTCGGTCATCAGGTATCTGGTCATGTTAATAGTATCCTGGTCCTCCATAGCCTTAGCTTGAGGAGCTCCTTGAGGAACTGCTTGAGGAACTGCTGTCTGAAGATGCACTTCTATAAACTCTTTTATGACTTTTGTCTGAGGAACCACTGTCCTTGAAGACACTGTAGCCTGATACAGTGGCCAGTACGATGCACAGAAGAAGGGTAAGAGAGAGAAGCTGCATGGTTGAATGTCTAAAAGTAAGAAAAGTTGAATATGAAATAATTATTCAATGCTGGAGTTTGTAACGGCTCCATATGGGGATGACCAGAGGTGTGGTTTTAACTGATTTCAACGATTAAGGTTGATTCAGATTGTTTTATTAGAAGCTAAAATGAATTGATGATTGGTTTAGGTCATTTTTTACAAGATTAAGAATAAATTGAGATTGGATAGAATGTAGGAAAAAACTGCTTAGAAATAGATTAAGTCATATTGCTTGATTCAAAATAAGATTAAATTTCTGGGGTAAGTAATCCTATGTACGATGAATCTCATCTTTCTAATCAACTACAAGGTTGATTATGCTTGTATACAAGTGCATTTTTATACAGATTACTGGTTACATAGTAGGTGGAAATATACATGTGCAATTAAGAGCAGCTGTCTGCTCACAGCATAGAGTTATCCTCTTATACTGTTTGCAGCAATCAAGCAAGGTACAGTAATTGTAGCAATTTCAGCTAGATTTGAAAATTCAGAAGCAAATGATTAGGATTAAGATTAACCCCTTAGGATTGTAGATTTATAGCAAAACTTGGCTGAACTGATTAGGATTCAAGGCTACTGGCAATCGATTGCTACTCGATTAAATCGATTTTAATCAATTAGCACAACTCTGATGATGATGATACTAAATTTGGATGCTATTATGATTTTTATAACAGTTTGACAATAACTACAAGCCTGTATTATACTTTTTATGGTGCTCAGTAATAATCATAATTTTCGTCACAATTATAATAGAAGAATATTGATCAGTTGAATAACACTATTATTTTAATTAATAGGGTGTCACATGTTGCACTTTCATATCCTGAGTTACATAAGGCCTACCATAACTTCCAAACTTTGAAATGTGATTATTTCAATTTCGCCAATAAACATCCAATAACATTCATTTTCTCTTCAAACTATCAAATCTCAATCAGATTTGACAAACAAACTTTACAGTGGATAGCTGTAACAAACCTTGTCTTCAGAATATATCACTTGTAGTTAGTCACTATAAATGTCGCTAATAGTTGACTCATTACCACCATATGTTTTACAATTTTAATGTGAAAGATAGCCAAAACCATATCAAGATGAATATTAGGGTTGGTTTGTTAAAGTTCAAGTACAATATAACTTACTTTTGTGTTGAAATCTTTAGACGACTTTGGAAGAGATCTGTGTATGTGTGTAGCATCTACTGCTTTGTGCTTTGCTTTGAGCTTTCAGCTGCCTTTTATACTGTGAGTCTGTGCCTCGCAATCTGACACTAGACCAAAATATTATTAAAAAAATGTATGCAGTCTATTTTTAGACCACCTAAGGCGTGTGTTTTGCCGAATATTACAATGACACCATAATAGTTTATATTGATGCATCAATAATTATTACCTATGCCTATTATTACATACTATGTAGAGTTGCACTATTAATATTATAGTTATATTATACTCGGTAAATCTAAAAAGGTTGTCACACTTCGAATTCTATTAATATCTGCTTATGAGTTGTTTATTGTGCAGAAACTTGTTTTTGTGCTGTCATTTCCTTGTAACATCAAATCTAAATTCTTAAGGTAATCGTAATGTTGAAATACTTGCATATTAAAAGTGGTTTTATCAGATACAGGTGTTATCAAGTATTCCTTGGAACCAGAAATAGCTATTCTCTTAAATTTTATTTTTTATTGCTCCCGGTAACATAGTAAACAAGCTGTATTTGTTCTAATACTGCAGCCACTGAGTGTTGTTCGGTTACGATAATAAAGCAATACTATTCTTTACTCTACATGTACAACACTGTGCAATACTATTGTATAATAGTCTGCATAGACCATAAAAATATTTACTTTACATTTTAATAAGCTAATATGCTAATAGGGTTACTATAAAATACTGTAAGTAAAAAATCAACCACTGATAATTGAGTAGGCCTATAATAGGTATGGTTCTGAAATAAAATTATTTTAAATTGAGTTAAAGTTGATTGCAAAAGGCATCGTAACATTTGCACATGTAGTTATCCAATTATGTACTTTTAGAATGGGAATAACTTTAACACAGTGCTCCTGGTTGATGGTGTGGAGCAAGTAACATTTTAAAATAATATAAACTTAGGACCATGCAGATCACAGTTATACATGTAATAGTATTTTAATTGCATGTACTATTAGATTTATACATCTACATACAATATACACATCTGGTACGATGTTGAGAAACTAAAGCAATGATGCTTACATACATTGTTATCTGAAGTAGGTAGATTATAGTAAATGAGGGTAATGTGCTACATGTAGCTATTATTAATAGAGTGTGGAAATTCCCAGCAAAATGAGAGAATTCTTGGCATCCCATACCCCTGCCTACAATAAGTAACTTGGACAGTGGTTTAGTTTGACATAACTACATGTTGGAAGTCTGCCTTATGGTACGGGCTACCTTCTATTTGATAGCCTGCAGTAATTAATTATAAATGAAACCTTCAATTAATTGATAGTCTACAGTAATTAATTATAGTTTTATTGAGATACATGCGGAGCATGGGCACTAATAAGCTATTGATCATAATTAGAAGTTGTCTTCTCTCAATTGGGAGAGGACAACTTCTAATTATGATCAATAGCTTATTAGTGCCCATGATGCAGATGTATGCTGCATTATAATCGTAATTATACATGTATGTGTATGGCAAATTTATACAATAAAATGAGAGAATTTGCAATAAATTGTGGTTTTTGAAAATATTCTAACTGAAGACTGTGACCAGTGATGATTCGCTAAATAGACTTAGAATATTGGATTGTCTATGACTGGCGCAACTTCTCCTTTAATTACCACAAGTAGAAGATGATGAATGAGTTTGTATGTTTATCAATATATTTATCAACTGCGATATTTAAAATATTTTACACTGGGTTGGAAAGCAACCAAAGTCTTAATATTTTGCAGAATTGGCTCCAAGTCGACTTGCAAGTCAACAAGTCAAGTCATTTCTAGAATTTTGGAGACATGTCAAGTCCAAGTCAAGTCAGTGCTGCAAATCAAGTCAAGTCAGCAGTCATGCAAGTCACAAGTCAAGTCAAGTCGAAGTCGAAGTCGACTTGTCTACTTACAAGTCGAAATGCAAGTTAAGTGGGAGATGACTTCAAAAATTTTACTTTTTCCAAAATATCACTTTTTTCTTTTAGTAGACATTCCGATGCATGAAAAACCATGCCAAGGTGTAGGTTGGCATGTATGTTGTTATATAATTATGGCAACTAGCCTATATGTGTAGTAATATTGGCATTGCAGTTGAGACTGGTCATGCAGTATGATATTGGTAACGTTGATGCAGTGTTACATAGCATATAAACAGCACATGGTACAGTACATAGTGTCCACTGACCAGTCTTGCAATTCCAATCCGGCGGTTATTAACTAGTTATTGCACTGTACATTGTATTCACTACTTACACCACACTTATACCACACTTATACCACACTTACATTTACACCACACTTACACCACACTTACACTACACTTATACCACACTTACATTTACACCACACTTACACCACACTTACACTACACTTACACTACACTTACACCACACTTACACTACACTTACACTACACTTACACTACACTTACACTACACTTACACCACACTTATACCACACTTAAACTTACACCACACTTACACCACACTTACACCACACTTACACTACACTTACACTACACTTACACCACACTTACACTACACTTACTCCACACTTACACTACACTTACACCACACTTACACCACACTTACACCACACTTACACTACACTTACACTACACTTACACTACACTTACACTACACTTACACCACACTTACACCACACTTACACTACACTTACACTACACTTACACCACACTTACACTTACACCACACTTATGATGACACGTTTGCTGTAAAAGATTGCAATTTCCTTGTCAGTATAAATTTAAATTTGTTTGATGAAGGAAATAGAAACCTATAAGCTGCTTAACCTGATGAAAAAATATTTTCTTTTTTCAGCGTCTTGGGGTGAATGGCTGGCAATGCCAGGCCATTTATATCTATGACTATTTACAACAGTCATTATCTCTATGACTATTTCACAACAGTCATAAATCAAGCATATTTTGTATGTGATGGGCGACTAGGACGCCATTATTTTTTTTGTGATGGCGCCTAGGACGCGATTCTCTTTTCTTTGTGATGGCGCCTAGGACGCGATTCTCTTTTCTTGTGATGGCGCCTAGGACGTGATTCTCTTTTCTTGTGATGGCGCCTAGAACGCATTTTCCTCCTACGCGTGTTTGCCCAAGGAAGCACCCATCTGCAGCAACCAACAATCGTTTCACGTGCAAACTTCTTTGATGCACCATCTTTTAACAGTGCTGGAGAAACTTTGTTTGGGGAAACCTGTCCACCGATTCAATCGTCAGACCAATGTTTCTGAAACATAGTGCATAGTAACAGACAGCAGTAACTGTATTAATTTCTATTTTTCATTCACATACTTATTTTGCTTTTTGCCATAGGTTGGCTTTTTACAGAAAAATTGACATGTGTTAATATCAAACTTATTGCTAACCTATAAATACGAGTAGTACAAAAATATAGTTACATACGCAATACTGATATCTTATAGAAGACATCAAGGCACTTTTTCATTGTGGTGGTATAAGTAAAATCTAGTAAACATTTTTAGCCAACTTCTGAACAAACAATGTAGTAATAACTGGCTAATACAGTTTTGCTCTCATAGATATTACAAGTTATAATGAAATTGCTGCTTTAAAAACACAAACTACTTTGTTCACCCTATTAAAGTTAAACAAAAGGGAGCATTCTGGAGGTGAAGGTGGTGAGAAATATAAAAAGGGGGTGGAGGTGGGTAAATTTTTGAAGATGATGACATCCTTCTTCTTGAAGGTGTGGAAGAGGAATGACCACTGTGGTGGTCTATTTGTGAGCTAGCTAAGTACATGTACCTGTAAGCTAAAAAAAAAAGCCTTGAAACAAGCTGTAGCCTACCTACCCTATTGTTTTCTCATCCTCACAGATCAAGGAAACATAACTCCAAGACTAATCAAAGAAAATATAATTTTGGACAAAATTATGACATTTTTTCATTAGGGGGCAATGCTTTGTTCAACACCTGTCTAGCCTATTTCACTGGGATAGTTTTTTGTTGCCCTGTATTTAGGTTTATTATTCATATTTCACGTTACAAGGAAATGTCAGCACAAACATTTTCTTTCTAGGCAACAAATAACTTAACAGAACTTGGAATGTGTCAGTCTGCTAGACATAGGTACACCATAGGTGATATATTACGTCTATGGCTTAAGGTAAAATAGGTGATGAATAGAATAGTTGGGGACTGACAGCACAAAATTTGCTGATATATATGTGCCACCCTGTGGTCTTTGGGTAAATTCATTTCCTCCCTGCGAGAATATATGCATTTTTAAAATGTTTTTGGGCTACCATCAGGTTTTAATTTACAAATTTTTAGTATAAACAGCAGATTGAAACCCAATAAAGAGCAGTAGTTGTCACACAGCTAGATTTGTTTCCCAGTATTCTAAAAACTACACAAATGCAAGTTATTATAATTCATAAATATTATACTTGCATCGCTTTTCACAATATTTTCCAAGAATTTATTTTTGTTATTTTCTTCTGCATACATGAATATAAAATATCATATTACATGATTGTATACTATAATAAAATTGCCATCTTTCCTTCTTTTACTATATAGGATTGCAGTGTTATGATCTTTACCTGTTTTAAATTGTGCAAATCTCCAAGCATAGAATATTGAATTATCTGAATTATTGACAAAATCTGTTAATAGACTAATATATGTCATGAGGTTATGTAGCAGCACAAAGAACAACATCACAATTTATTGGTTTTTAAATTGAATCGTTGAATTATACATCGATGTTAATGTTGTAGATTTGTGATAAAAGGTCTAGTAAATGTACGTGTATATGCATATTGCTTTTCAATGTGTTTGCTATTATTATGTGCAAAAGTTTAATTTATTTTAGCTTGTACTTGTAGATATTCAACCATGCAAGTTCTTTCCCTTGCCTTTCTTCTATGCATTGCCTTGGCTAGTGTCTCAGGGTATGGCACTCACTCCGGAGGCCACAGAAATTTAAAAGAGAGTGGTTCCTCAGGCTATGGCTGTGGAGGATCAAGAAGTGTATCAAGAGAGGGTGGTTCCTCAGACTATGGTCATGGAGGATCAGGGAGTGCTTCAAGAGAGAGTAGTTCCTTAGGCTACGGTCGTAGAGAATCAGGAAATGCATCAAAAGAGAGTGGCTCCTCAGGCTATGGTCGTGGAAGATATAGAAGTGCATCAAAAGAGGGCGGTTACAAAGGCTACAGGAAATTTGGGCTTTACTAATAATATCACAGGGGAATTCTCCCAAAAACTTGATAGAATACATGCACATGCCAATACTTCTAAATCTCATTTGAAATTGCAGTGTTATAAATGATGCACCTACATGCATCTACATGTACATGTAGATGGTAAAACTGTTCTGTTTATTTCGTTCATGTGTGTTTTTGGGTCAAATATTACATATTACCCTAATTATAGTTGTCTTATGTTTCTATTATGGTTGAAATGTATGTATCATTTTGCTTACAATAAACCATTGCAAATATTTCTAATTTTTTGCCTTTTAATGACACTATGTCCTAATAAAATCGATGAACACAGCTATACATTATAGCTAAGTTAATTGAAGAAAGTAGAAAACTAAATATACATGTAGAATAATTAGTATCAATATCTCATTGTGCTATATTGAGGAATGCTGGAATACCACTGTTCCTGCTGAGTTGTAAAACAGTCAATGCAAAACAAAATGGATACCCAGCTGCTTCCCTTGCACAAGGTTGAGGCAACTCCAAAGCAAGCATAATATTATGTTATCGTGTGGTTCATTTTGCAATATTTTATATTTAAAGCACTTCGAAGTTATCTTCACACTTTACCTATTAGTCAAAGTAAAGATGACTCCAGCTTAAGCATACAAGGTTGTGTAAATGTTTACAATTTGTTAGCTAATTCTGTACAACATAGGTGTATATGAACAAGTTAAACCATCAACTAATTCAACAACACATTGGGATAGTTTCCCTGAATCATAAACATACATTATGGGATGTTCTGGGGAAAATTTAATTATCATTGAGTGCTTTATGTACATGTATATGAAACATTGTGTACCGCAATTTCTTCTAGCCTGAACTCCATATTCTTTATTTTAGATGGGTGGGTATGACTGTGAGACTGAGTCAAATATAGAGTTCGCTGTGCTGATCTATGACCTTCTTTCTTCCTGTAGTTTTCTTCATCTATACAATGAGCATGCACTATTAATTTATGAAAATGTTATATACTACACAACGTTATATTATAGTAGTATAGCCATAGTAGTATAGTCATATGTAATAGTATATATTGTAATAAATTTATTATTATGCAATTTATTTTGCAACAGTTTTCCTAACTAAAGTAATTAGGAGTTATTTCCACACATTACCTATTAGACAAATTGAGGATAACCTACATGTACCTGACAGTGAACTGATACTCAAGAAAGATAAAATAATGGTATGTACATGTACATGTATAAGCATTGTTGGTTTGTTTATGCAAGTCAAGTGAGAGATAACTTCAAAGAACTTCACAATTTTTGAAAACCTCACTTTTTTCACCTTTCACAATCCATAAAAACTCATGTCAATGTGTTGCTTGGGTGCGAATACTATGCAATTATGGTAAGAACTAGTCTATGTGTGTTGTAATATTGGCCCTACGATTGAGACTGGTCATGCAGTATTATGTTTTAGTAATGGTGATACAGTGTTACATAGCATATACACAGCACATGGTACTGTACTGAGTGTCCGCTGGCCAGTCCTGGAAGTACAATCTAGTAATTATTACACTGTACATAGTATTCACTACTTACAACACCCTTACACTACACTTACACTACTTTAGCTGTGAGTACACTACTTTAGTTGTGTAGTGTCACGTACACATGGCCGAGGTGTTCCATGTTGGCTATACACTATACAAAATTTGACTAAGCAGAAACCAAGTCAAAGTCACAAGTTATTAGTGTGTCTAAGTCAAGTCAAGTCAAGTCACATTGATGCACAGGTTGAAGTCAAGTCGGCAAGTTAGCCAGCCTAAGTCAAGTCAAATTGTCTACAGTAATTTTTTCAAGGAATAGAAGCACCTGTAGTTCTAACCTGTAATCTGTATAAAAATGCACTTTCATACAAGCATAATCAACCTTGTAGTTGATTAGAAAGATGAGATTCATTGTACATAGCACTACTTTACCCAAGAAATCTAATCTTGTGCTAAATCAAGCAATATGACTTAATCTATTTCTAATCAGTTTTTTTTCTACATTCTATTTAATTGTAGCTTCCAATAAATCAATCTGAATCAACCTTAATCATTGAAATCAGTTAAAAGCACACCTTTGCTTGATTGTGACTTACTGTAGTGACAAAATGTAGAATTACCTTCACATCATACATGACTGTGTATTATGCTAATGTAGTGTAAAATGCAAAATAAAAAATTTTATCACGTATACAACGGTACTGCGAAGTGTTACAGAGTGAAGAATGATATTGCTTTACCATCATAAGTTGATATGCCATTGTCCATATTTAGTTTGTCCTCTCTTGCGTTGACGACACAAAACAAAGACAGCGGTCACACCCTGTGAACCACTACCTGACATGTCTAGGGAGCTCATTATAACTCTACCCATACATTGAGAGGATAACTCTGTGATGTGGAAACAGATGCCTAGTTATATAGGGCATTACATGTATAATGAAGTTATTTAACGTAGCACACATAATACTATTGCCTACATGTCATGAGCTGTAGAATTACCTTCACATCTTACATGACTGTGTATTATGCTAATGTAAAATGTAAAGTAAATATTGTTATCATGTATACAACAGTACTGCAAAGTGTTACAGAATAAAGAATAATATTACTTTATTATCATGAGTTGATATGCTATTGTCCACACATAGGGCACATTTGGCTACATCGCAGTATATTCATTTAATGGATTATTTGATTGATTGTACGAGAGCGTTCGGTAATGGATCGTATAGTAATAAAAAATGTGAGGCGACTTGCAGATCTAAGATTACGTTTGATACCAAGTAAACCTGGTGCTAATATCAACATGCTATTGATTTTCCTATTATTAAAATTCAAATAGAATTTTAAAATACTGAGTAATGAGTATGTAGGATTATTTGGAAGGTTTGTTCTCTAACTGATTGTAATCTACAGTAATCTGACTGACTTTATTATTTGAGCTCATTGGGAAAATCCCAGCCTAGCCTTTCCCATAATTACATGTAAGTGTTGTTTGGCAATAATACGTCCCAGACGACATATACACAAACACAAAAACCATTACAATATTTATTTTATTATTTTATTATTATTATTTCCATCGCATTATTAGAAAACTTATTCCATCGTATTATTTGCTCTTCCATCGCATTGATGCCGAAAGAGTCCTTATTTTCTCCTCTCTTGTTCTGGAGGCGCTAAGAAAATACTGGGGTCACACCCTGTCAACCACCTGCCATTAGCTCGCTCATTACAACTTTACTCTATAAAGTGCAAGCAGATACTAGTAAATTATTGCATGTATATTGAATCTATCTAAAGTAGCACACAAAATACTAATGCCTACACGTCACTATATGGGAAACATGAAGTTTCTATCAAATTATTATATCCTGTATTTATACTAACTAGTAAGATCTCAACTATGTGTACTTGCAGAAATATACATGTGACAGATGTACATTTGATGTTATGTAGTACACATAGGTTGTGTTAGTAATCATGAACATGGGAAATAATAGCGGTGTATCATAAAAATAGAATGACATTGGCAAACCTGTGCCAAACTATACAACTATTTATACATTGTTTATGTATGTTTGACCAAATGTTCACTGGAACTTCCGCTGCCTCTATGTTAGACAAGAGGATAGACCTACTTAGGAAACCTACCCCATTGTCTACTGTAGATGATTACTTGAAGGAGGGTTAGATAGTAAGTTTATGTTACTCTAAGAATGTGTTCTTGTGCAACGGAGTGTTTACTAGCAGCGTCCATGTATAATATTATACGTATAACAATTATAACCGTTCTCTGGATTCATATGCTCAGACAAATCAAATGATTTTTATACATTATATGACAGCTTTTTGATCGCAATCTGTGCATTGTTTTATCAATTATGTAAAAAGGAAATATGAAAACTTTTAGAACATGTACTCTGTACTAGTGCTTTACTAATTTGAAATACAAGCAATAATTTGAAGATATTGAATTAGAATAACATGTGCTTGTTCAGTAATGGAGATAGTAAGTTTACTATGATTTAGCCACTCCCATATTTCTGTGGACACGACGTGATGTCACTGATCCACCTGTCAATCAAACTGATCCACCTGTCAATCAAACTGATCCACTTGTCAATCAAACTGATCCACTTGTCAATCAAACTGATCCACGTGTCAATCAAACTTGAACATTTAGAAAATGCAAAGTAGCATTACACCCAAGTAGATTTACTCAACCTAGACAAATTGTACGACATTTTGAAGCTTAAAATATGCTCTACACAGCTCCTGACAAATTTTACACTCAAGATAAATTAACCTATGCATTCTATGCTCATAGTGGAGTTGCCTTCACCTTAACAAATTAGAAGCATGTGTGTACAACTTCTAAATATTATTATTCTATTTTGTTTCAATTGTTTTCACTCTGTATTCAGCTCAGTAAATTTGAGAAAGTTTGCACAGATGAGAATTAATAGAATGTTTATGTTGGTGTATTTAAAACAAAAACATTAATAGAAATGGTCAAATAAAACAACAACAAAGAGTAACAGAAACAATGCGAAGCTATTGTTATTTCAATGGTCGGTCATCAAGTATCTGGTCATGTTAATAGTATCCTGGTCCTCCATAGCCTTAGCTTGAGGAGCTTCTTGAGGAACTGCTTGAGGAACTGCTGTCTGAAGATGCACTTCTATAAACTCTTTTATGACTTTTGTCTGAGGAACCACTGTCCTTGAAGACACTGTAGCCTGATACAGCGACCAGTGCAATGCACAGAAGAAGGGTAAGAGAGAGAAGTTGCATGGTTGAATGTCTAAAAGTAAAAAAAGCTGAATATGAAATAATTATTCAATGTTGAACTTTGCAATGGCTCCATATGGTGATGACACCAAATTTGGATGCTATTACGATTTGTATAACAGTTTGACAATAACTACATGACTGTATACTTTTCATGATGCTCAATAATAATTATATTTTTCGTCATAGTTATAATAGAAGAATATTGACCAGTTGAATAACGCTATTATTTTAATTAATAGGGTATCACATGTTGCACTTTCACATCCTGGGTTACATAGTAAGGACTACCATAACTTTCAAAATTTTGAAATGTGATTATCTCAATTTCATCAATAACTTTCAACATTCATTTTCACTTATAATTATTAATTAATTATTAATTATCAAGTCTCAATCAGATTTGACAACCAAATTTTTAGCAGTGGATAGCTATAATAAAAATTGTCATCAGGATATTTTAACTAGTCACTATAATAAATGTCACTAAATAGTGGACTCATTACCACTATGTGTTTTACAATTTTAATGTGAAAAATTGCCAAAACCATATCAAGATGAATATTAGAGGTAGTTTGATAAAGTACATGTACAATATAACTTACTTGGGTGTTGAAATCTTTAGACGACTTTGTAAGAGATCTGTGTGTGTGTAGCATCTACTGCTTTGTGCTTTGCGCTGAGTTTTCAGCTGCCTTTTATACTGTGAGTCTGTACATCACAATCTGGCAGTAGACCAAAATATTATTAAAAAGTGTATGCAGTCTATTTTTACGCCACAACAGACGAGGGTTTTACCAAATATCACAATATGACACCGTGATAGTTTATATTGATCTACTAATAATTATTGTATATGCCTATTATTACATACATGTACTATGTACATGTAGAGTTGCACTATTAATATTGTAGTTATATTATATTCTGTAAATCTAAAGAGTTGTCACATTTCAAATTGTATTAATAACTGTCTATGAGTTGTTTATTGTGCTGAAACTTGTTTTTGTGCTGTCATTTCCTTGTAACATAAAATCTAAATTCTTAAAGTGATAGTAATGTTTAAATATGTTGCATATTCAAGATGATTTTATCAAATACAAGTGTTGTCAAATATTTCTTCAAACCAGAAATAGCTATTTGCATACATTTTATTTTTTATTTCCTCCAGTAAGATGGTAAACAAGCTGTATTTGTTCTAATACTGCAGCCATTACTGAGTGTTGTTCGGTTACGATAATATAGCAATACTGTGATGGTACAGGACATTTGTATACGACTCCAGCTACCGGAATAAACCCTGCAGCACCTTAAGTGCCTAGTAGTTGTCACAGCACTACTCAGCTAACACTCATACTCTCATAAATAACTGTTCGTATGCTTATACTCAACTGCATTGCATGTCTAAACCATTCATTTACTGTCTATATACGTGTATCTATGTGTTTATACTCACCCTACTTAACTACATACTGATGTACGTTCATGTATGATAATTACTAAGTCTTTTAGTGCCTTTTATACCCATGTACAGAGGCCCGACCTCTCAGAATTACTTGATATTCATTTTGTACATGAATTGGATCATTATAAGCAACTTTTGTATAACCCGACCCACTTTGGGTCGGCCGTCGGGCTTCCGGTGGCCATGTTGTTGCGCAACTTCCGGACAACCCTATGTCGTCTTTTCCCGACACTACGTCGGGCGGAAGTTCTTCTACTATATAAAGGGCATTGTTTCACTGTTCATTGTCTCAGTCTTCACTTGGCTTTCAATAAAGACACATCTATACTTGATACAGAGACTTTCACTTCCTTTTGTCAGGTCATTCGCTTAGCGAACCGCCTACTAGGTCGGATCACTCTCTTTCAACGTATAGTCTGAAGGTCAGACTCGGGACCAGATGGGTCGTCTCTGGTAGTTATTGGGCTACTGAGACCGCTCGATCTTTCATGTAATGAGAAGGCCTAGCACCACTCATAGGCACTTCAGTTTTGGGTCGGTAGTCGTCCAAGGACGACCGCACGAAATACCAGAAACCATTACAATACTATTCTTTACTCTACATGTACAACACTGTGCAATACTATTGTATAGTTTGTACGCATAATAAAAATTTTTATTTTACATTTTAATAAGCTAATATGCTAATAGGGTTACTATAAAATACTGTAAGCACAAAATCAACCACTGATAATAGAATAGGCCTATCACAAGTATGGTTCTATAAAAGGATCATTTTAAATTGAGTTAAAGTTGATTGCAAAAGGCATCGTAACATTTGCACATGTACTTATCCAATTATGTACATTTAGAATGGGAATAACTTTAACACAGTGCTCCTGGTTGATGGTGTGGAGCAAGTAATATTTTAAAATAATATAAGCTTAGAAATAGATTACAGTTTTAATGGTATTTTAATTGTATGTTCTATTAGTTTTATACATCTACATATACAATAAACACATCTGGTCCGACTTTGAGAAACTAAGGCAATGATTATTGTTACCTGAAGTAGGTAGGTTATTGCAAATGAGGGTACTATGCTACATGTAGTAGCTATTGTCCATAGAGAGTGGGAATTCCCAGCAAAAACATGAGATAATTCTTGACATCTCATACCCTTGCCTACAATAAACATTTTGGACAGTGGCTTAGTTTGACATAATTAGGAAGTCTGCCTTATGGTACAGGCTACCTTCTACTTGATAGCCTGCAGTAATTAATTATAAATGAATCCTTGTATTTGATAGTCTAGAGCAATTAATTATATAGTTTAAACTGACATGCGTGCAAATCATGGACACTAATAGCTATTGGTCATAATTAGAAGTTGTCCTCTCCCAACTTCTAATTATGATCAATAGCTATTAGTGCCCATGATGCAAATGTATGCTGCATTACACCACACTTGCACCACACTTGCACCACACTTACACCACACTTACACCACACTTACACCACACTTACACTACACTTACACTACACTTACACTACACTTACACTACACTTACACTACACTTACACTACACTTACACTACACTTACACTACACTTACACTACACTTACACTACACTTACACTACACTTACACTACACTTACACTACACTTACACTACACTTACACTACACTTACACTACACTTACACTACACTTACACTACACTTACACTACACTTACACTACACTTACACTACACTTACACTACACTTACACTACACTTACACTACACTTACACTACACTTACACTACACTTACACTACACTTACACTACACTTACACTACACTTACACTACACTTACACTACACTTACACTACACTTACACTACACTTACACTACACTTACACTACACTTACACCACACTTACACTTACATTGTTTTAATCTGTGCATTACTTTACCAGCTATGCAGCAGAGAAATAGAAATATTTAGTAGTTACGTGGCTGTATTATAATACAACAATGAAACTACATTTGTACATACACGGTTATGTATACAGTATTAGAATAAACACATACACATACATTGTATATGATGAAACGTTTGCTATAACAGACTCCTTGTCAGAATAATATAATTCAAATTTGTTTCATGAAGGAAATAGAAACCTAAAAGGATGACAAACATATTTTTTCATTATGGGGCAATGCTTGACAACACCTGTGTAGCATATTTCCCTGGGATAGTTTTTGTTGTCCAGTATTTAGGTTTCTTGTTTATATTTCATTTTACAGGGAAATGTCAGCAAAAAAACTTTCTTTCTTTTAAGCAATAAATAATTAGTAGACAGCCCTTAACAGAGCTTGGAATGTGTCAGTCTGTTGTACATAGGTACAACGTAGGTGATATATTACATCTATGGCTTAAGGTAAAATAAGTGATAAATAGAATAGTTGGGACTGACAGCACAATATTTGCTGATGTATAAACTCCACCCTGTGGTCTTTGGGTAAATTAATTTCCTCCCTGCGAGAATACAGCATTTTTAAAATATTTTTTGGGCTACTGTCGGGTTTTAATTTACAAATTTTTAGTACAACAGAGAGATTGAATCCCAATAAAGAGCAGTAGTTGTCACACAGTGAGATTTGTTCCCCAGTACTCTAAAAAATACACAAATGTAAGTTATTATAATTCATAAATATTATACTTGCATTGCTTTTCACAATATTTTCTAAGGAACTTATTTTTGTTATTGTTATCTGCATACATGAATATACCTGTAACATATCATACTATACATTATTATGATAAAATCGCCATATTTCCTTCTTTTACTATATTGGATTGTAATTTCATAGTCTTTACCTGTAGGCTAAGTAGTAAAGTGTGCAAATTTCCAAGCATAAAATACTGAACTATCTGAATGATTTACAAAATCTGTTAAGAGACTAATATATGTCATGAGGTTATGTAGCAGCACAAAGAACAACCACAATTTATATGTTTTTAAATTGAATCGTTGAATTATACATTGATGTTAATGTTGTAGATTTGTTATGAAAGGTCTAGTAAATGTACACATACATGCATATTGCTTCTCAATGTATTTGCTATTATTATGCACAATATGTAATTGGTACAAGGTCTTCTCTCAGAAGCAAAAGTTTAATTTACTTTAACATGTACTTGTAGATACTCAATTATGCAAGTTCTTTCCCTTGCCCTTCTTCTATGCATTGCCTTGGCTAGTGTCTCAGGCTATGGAACTTATTCCGGAGGCCACAAAAATTTAAAAAAGAGTGGTTCCTCAGGCTATGGTCGCGGAGGATCAGGAAGTGCATCAAGAGAAAGTGGTTCCTCAAGCTATGGTCATGGAGGATCAGAGAGTGCTTCAAGAGAGAGTAGTTCCTCAGGCTATGGCCGCGAAGGATCAGGAAGTGCATCAAAAGAGGGCGGTTACAAAGGCTACAGGAAATTTGGGCTTTACTAATAATAACACAGGGGAATTCTCCCAAAGACTTGATGGAATACATACACATGCCAATACTCATTTGAAATTGCAGTGTTATAGATCATGCAACTACATCTAGATGGCAAAGCTGTTCTGTTTGTTTCGTTCGTGTGTTTTTGGGTCAAATATTACATATTACCCTAACAGTTGTTTTATGTTTTTATTATGTTTGAAATGTATGTATAGTTTTGCTTACAATAAACCATTGTAAATATTTTAAATTTCTTGCCTTTCAATGACACCATGCCTTAATAAAATCAATGAACACAGCTATACATTATAGCTAAGTTAATTGAAGAAAATAGAAAATTAAATATAGAATGAATAGTATTAATAGTTTGTTGTGCAATATTGAGGAATGCAGGAACACCACTGTTCCTGCCAAGTTGTAAAACAGTCAATGTAAAACAAAATGGACACTCAGCGGCTTCACTTGCACAAAGTTGAGACGACTCCAAAGCAAGCATAATAATAATATCATGTGGCTTATTTTGCAATGTTTTATGTTTAAAGTGCTTAAGAGTTACCCTCACACTTTACCTATTAGTCACAGGGAAGATGACTCCAGCTTAAGCATACAAGGTTGTGTAAATTTATACATTTTGGTAGCTAATTCTGTACAAAACAGGTGTATATGAAGAAGGTAAACCATCAACTAATTCAACAACACAATGGGATAGTTTCCCTGAATCATACGCATACATTATGGTATGTGCTGGTAAAATTTCATTATAATTGAGTGCTTTATGTACTCGTATATGCAACATTGTGTATCGCAATTTATTCTAGCCTGAACTCCATAATATTCTATGAGATTATTTTAGAAGGGTGGGTATGACTGTGAGACTGAGTCAAATATAGAGTTCACTGTGCTGACCTATGACCTTTTTCTTCCTGTAGTTTTCTTCATCTATACAATGTTATATACTACACAACGTCATATTACATGATTGTATACTTAGTCCATCAAAGTAGTATAGTCATAATAATAGTATATATTATAATGAGTTTATTATTAAGTAATTTATTTTGCAATAGTTTTCCTAACTAAAGTATTTAGGAGTTATTTCCACACATTATCTAGTAGTCAAAGTGAGGATAACCTACCTGACAGTGGACTGATACTCAAGAAAGATAAAATAATGGTCAATAGTCTGTGATGTTGTGAAGTAAAAAGTCTTACCCCAACTGTAGTGGGTGGGAGAGCAGTGGGGCACCTCACCCTACACACGCACACACACCCTTATTCAGCCCAGCGCTGGAAAACTTTTAGGGTATATCATAGGTAATTCATTGCTACGCACGGTTTCTGTATTTGCATTTATATACATGTATATATGTACATGTATAAGCACGGTTGGTTTGTTTATGCAAGTCAAGTGAGAGACAACTTCAAAGAACTTTACAATTTGGAAAACCTCACTTTTTTCACCTTTTACAATCCATAAAAAATCATGTCATTGTGTAGCTTGGGCGCGAATACTATGCAATTATGGTAAAGAACTAGTCTATGTGTGTTGTAATATTGGCCCTACGATTGAGACTGGTCATGCAGTATTATATTTTAGCAACGGTGATGCAGTGCTACATAGCATATACACAGCACATGGTATAGTACAGAGTGTCCACTGGCCAGTGCAGCAATTGCGATCTAGTAATGATTACAGTGTACATTGTATTCACTGCTTACAGCACACTTACACCACACTTACACTACTTTAGCTGTGAGTACTTGTGATCATGCACTGTGTAGTGTCACGTACACACAGCCTATAGATGTTACCTACATTACCTCTCCTCATAGCTAACCTTGATATACTTCGAGTGCTGCTAGTAGCACTGACAAAGCAAAAATGATAACTAGGTAGACAATTGAGACCTGTTTTCGATGTTGGCTATACACTATACAAAATTTGACTAAGCAGAACCCAAGTCAAAGTCACAAGTTATTAGTGTGCCTAAGTCAAGTCAAGTCAAGTCAAGTCAAGTCACATTGATGCACAGGTCAAAGTCAAGTCAGCAAGTTAGCGAGCCCAAGTTAAGTCAAATTTATGACTTGGACCCAGATTTGCAAAACATAACAACATGTAATCTTACAACTGAGCTTTTAATTTCATAATTCTGTTATTCTGTTGAGGCAGCTATAATGGGAGTTGCTCTAGAAGTTAAATCAGCTCGTTAAGTACATTTGTTGTAGTTAAAATATCCTAGCCCACATCAATATTATCGAGACATGTAGACAGGTTTTGTTCATCAGACCCTGGCCTGTTGTTTATAGTAATTTTTTCCAAAGAATAAAAGCACCTGTAGTTGATGCTTTCCTGCGCCCTAAAGCTATAACTGTTGGATTTGCTTGCAAGCATGTACATGATTTGCGTAATACATGTATGTTGTACTGCTCATATTGTGGTGGCCCAGGACATTTCATAACATGGCCTCAGCCCCCCAGACTGACATTTACGCACAATAATTGCCTGGTAGTGTTGTCTCGTTCCATGTCGTTAGGTCTAGTCCTGGTGGTAATCATTGTTTTGTGAGAAGGAGCTGAGGGGTATGTCCGATGTGATCACAGAGCACTGTTCAGTCTTGGAGGATTCGGGGTCGGTCCCTTAGTTGAAGCTTGGAGATTCGAGGTTGGCTCAGTCTACATCCGCAGAACCACGATGGTCAATAGACACTTTCTTCTCATAATAGGTTTCTCGGGTCCGAGCCCGATGTTGTCCTTCCTTCTAGTTCGTTACTGTGACAGGATTACCTTGATATCCCACCGCTGCCACCAATGTAATGTTTCCACTGGGCACAGGAGTGCTGACCCGATAGTGCAGGTGTGAGAAGAGCCTATGAGTGGTGATAGGCCTGTTATGTTACATATGGAGTGAACAGTAATATAGTGCTCACAGCAGCAAATAAATGAGTCCAGCTTCCACAAAATGCATCATATGCTTTCATGAGTCAAACTAGCAATTGTTTCTCTAAAATGCCTCTGTGGACTCATTATGCGACCAAGTTGGTCAATGTGTCCAAACAGGATTGGAGGATAATACTATGCTGTGAGCAGACAGCATCTTTTAATTACACATGTGTATTTCCACCTACTGTGTAACCAGTAACCTGTATTTGTGGCTTTGCGAATTTGTAATACAAGCGACATTTTAAAGATATTGATTTAGAATAGCATGTGCTTGTTCAGCAATGGAGATAATAAGTTTGCAATGACTTAGCCACTCCCATATTTCTGCGGACAAGACGTGATGTCACTGATCAACCTGTCAATCAAACTTGAACATTTAGGAAATGTAAAGTAGCATTACACCCAAGTAGATTTACTCAACCTAGACAAATTGTACGTCATTTTGAAGCTAAAAATATGCTCTACACAGCTCCTGGAAAATTCTACACTCAAGATCAATTAACCTATGCATTCTATGCTAATAGTAGAGTTGCCTTCACCTTGACAAAGTAGAAGCATGTGTGTACAACTCCTAAATATTATTATTCCACTTTGTTTCAATTGTTTTCACTCCGTAGTCAGCCCAGTAAACTTGAGAAAGGATGCACAAGTGAGAATTAATAGAATGCTTATATTGGTGTATTTAAAACAAAAGGATTAACAGAAATGATCAAATAAAGCAACAACAAAGAGTAACAAAAACAATGCTATGACTATTGTTATTTGAATCAGGTATCTGGTGACGTTAATTATAGCATCCTGGTCCTCCAAAGCCTTAGCTTGAGGAACTTCTTGAGGAACTGCTTGAGGAACTGCTGTCTGAAGATGCACTTCTATAAACTCTTTTATGACTTTTGTCTGAGGAACCGCTGTCCTTGAAGACACTGTAGCCTGACACAGTGACCAGTGCAATGCACAGAAGAAGGGTAAGAGAGAGAAGTTGCATGGTTGAATGTCTAAAAGTAAAAAAAGCTGAATATGAAATAATTATTCAATGTTGGAGTTTGTAATGGCTCCACATGATAATGACCAGAGGTGTGGTTTTAACTGATTTCAACGATTAAGGGTGATTAAGGGTGATTAAGATTGTTTTATTGGAAGCTTAAATTAATTGACGATTGGTTTGGCTCATTTTTTTCAAGATTAAGACTAAATCGAGATTTGATAGAATGTAGAAAAACCTGCTTAGAAATATATCAAGTCATATTGCTTGATTCAAAATAAGATTAAATTTCTGGGGTAAGTAGTCCTATGTACAATGAATCTCATCTTTCTAATCATTTTTATACAGATTACAACTACAAGGTTGATTATGCTTGTATACAAGTGCACTTTTATACAGATTACCGGTTACATAGTAGGTAGAAATATACATGTGCAATTAAAAGCAGCTGTCTACTCACAGCATAGAGTTATCCTCTGATACTGTTTGCAGCAATCAAGCAAGGTACAGTAATTGTAGCAATTTCAGCTAGATTTGAAAAGTCAAAAGCAAATGATTAAGATTAAGATTAACCCTAATGCTAAAAGATTAAACTAGGATTTTAGATTTATAGCAAACCTTTGCTGAACTAATTAGGATTCCCAGCTACTGGCAATCGATTGAAACTCAATTAAATCGATTTTAATCAATTAGCACAACTCTGGTGATGACACTAAATTTGGATGCTATTACGATTTTTATAACAGTTTTGACAATAACTACAAGACTGTATACTTTTGATGGTGCTCAATAATAATTATATTTTTCGTCACAATTATAATAAAAGAATTTTGACCAGTTGAATAACACCATTATTTTAACCAATAGGGTGTCACATGTTACACTTTCACATCCTGAGTTACATAATAAGGCCTACCATAACTTTTAAAATATTAAAATGTGATTGTGCAGTGGATAGCTATCATACACATTGTCTTCAAAATATTTTAACTAGTCACTATAAATGCCGCTAATACTAGACTCATTACCACTATAATATGTTTTACAATTTTAATGTGAAAAATAGCCAAAACCATATCAAGATGAATATTAGAGGTAGTTTGCTAAAGTTCATGTACAGTATAACTTACTTTTGTGTTGCAATCTTTAGACTACTTTGTAAGAGATCTGTGTGTGTGTAGCATCTACTGCTTTGTGCTTTGCGTTGAGTTTTCAGCTGCCTTTTATACTGCGAGTCTGTGCATCACAATCTGGCAGTAGACCAAAATATTATTTAAAAAATGTATGCAGTCTTTTTTTAGACCACCAAAGACATAGTTTTACCGAATATTACAATATGACACCGTGATAGTTTATATTGATGCATTAATAATTATTACCTATGCCTATTATTACATACTATGTAGAGTTGCACTATTAATATTATAGTTATATTATGTTCTGTAAATCTAAAAAGTTGTCACACTTCAAATTCTATTAATAACTGTCTATGGGTTGTTTATTGTGCAGAAATTTGTTTTTGTGCTGTCATTTCCTTGTAACATCAAAACTAAATTCTTAAGGTGATAGTAATGTCTAAATACGTCGCATATTGAAGATAATTTTATCAAATACAGGTGTTATCAAGTATTTCTTGGAACCTGAAATAGCTATTCGCTTAAATTTTAGTTTTTATTTCCTCCAGTAATATGGTAAACAAGCTGTATTCGTTCTAAAACTGCAGCCAGTACTGAGTGTTGCTCAGTTTTACTATTATATAGTTTGTATACATGATAAAAATTCTTACTTTACATTTTAATAAGCTAATATGCTAATAGGGTTACTATAAAATACTGTAAGTACAAAATCAACCACTGATAATCGAATAGGCCTATAATAGGTATGGTTCTGAAAGAGAATAATTTTAAATTGAGTTAAAGTTGATTGCAAAAGGCATCTCAACATTTGCACATGTACTAATCCAATTATGTACCTTTAGAATGGGAATGACTTTAACACAGTGCTCCTGGTTGATGGCGTGGAGTAAGTAACATTTTAAAATAATATAAACTTGGAAACAGATCACAGTTATAATAGTATTTTAATTGCATGTACTATTAGTTTATACATCTACAATGAACACATCTAGTACGACTTTGAGAAACTAAGGCAATGATTATTGTTACCTGAAGTAGGTAGATTATAGTAAATGACGGTAATATGCTACATTGTAGTAGCTATTATCCATAGAGAGTGGGAATTCCCAGCAAAAGCATGAGAGAATTTTTTGGCATCTTATACCCCTGTCTACAATAAATATCTTGGACAATGGCTTAGTTTGACATAATTACATGTAGGAAGTCTGCCTTATGGTACAGGCTAACTTATATTTGATAGCCTGCAGTAATTAATTATAAATGAAACCTTCAATTTGATAGTCTGCAGCAATTAATTATAGTTTAAACTGAGATGCATGCAGATCATCGGCACTAATAAGCTATTGGTCATAATTAGAAGTTGTCCTCTCTCAATTGAGAGAGGACAACTTCTAATTATGATCATGCAGATGTATTCTGCATTATAATCGTAATTATACATGTATGCGTATGGCAAATTTATGCAATAAAATGAGAGAATTTGCAATAAAATGTGGTAATTGAAAATATTCCAATTGAAGACTGTGACCAGTGATGATTCGCTGAATAGACTTAGAATATTGGATTGTAGCAAATGGTCTATGTCCAACTCCACTCCTCCTTTTGCCACAAGTTGAAGATGACAGATGAATTTGTATGTTTATCAATATATTTATTAACTGTGATATTTAAAATATTTTACACTGGGTTGGAAAGCAACCAAAGTCTTAATATTTTGCAGAATTGGCTCCAAGTCGACTTGCAAGTCAACAAGTCAAGTCATTTCTAGAATTTTGGAGACATGTCAAGTCCAAGTCAAGTCAAGTTAAGTCAAATCAAGTCAAGTCAAGTCGAAGTCGACTTGTCTACTTACAAGTCGAAATGCAAGTTAAGTGGGAGATGACTTCAAAAATTTTACTTTTTCCAAAGCATCACTTTTTTTTAGTAGACTTTCCAATGCATGAAAAACCATACCAAGGTGTAGCTTGGCATGTATGTTGCTATGCAACTATGGCAACTAGCCTATATGTGTAGTAATATTGGCATTACGGTTGAGACTGGTCATGCAGTATAATATTGGTAACGGTGATACAGTGTTCCATAGCATATAAACAGCACATGGTACAGTACATAATGTCCACTGGCCAGTCCTGCAATTGCAATCCGCTGGTTATTAACTAGTTCTTGCACTGTACATTGTATTCACTACTTACACCACACTTACACCACACTTACACCACACTTACACCACACTTACACCACACTTACACCACACTTACACCACACTTACACCACACTTACACCACACTTACACTACACTTACACTACACTTACACTACATTTACACTTACACTACACTTACACAACACTTACGCTACACTTGACTGTTTTAATATGTGCATTACTTTACCAATTATGCAACAGAGAAATAGAAATATTTAGTAGTAACGTGGCTGTAGTATTATACAACAATGGGACTACATAGTTACACAGTTATGTATACAGTATGAGAATAAACACATACACAGATATATATACAGTATGAGAATAAACACATGCACATACATTGTATATGATGAAACGTTTGCTGTAACAGACACCAATCTCCTTGCGAGAATAAATTCAAATTTGTTTGATGAAGGAAATAGAAACCTAAAAGGATGACAAACATATTTTTTTATTATGGGGCAATGCTTGACAACACCTGTGTAGCCTATTTCACTGGGATAGCTTTTTTTGTCCAGTATTTAGGTTTATTGTTTATATTTCACTTTACAAGGAAATGTCAGCAAAAAAACTTTCTTTCTTTTAAGCAATAAATAATTAGTAGACAGCCCTTAACAGAGCTTGGAATGTGTCAGTCTGTTGTACATAGGTACAACGTAAGTGATATATTACATCTATGGCTTAAGGTAAAATAGGTGATGAATAGAATATATATACATCACAAAATTTGCTGATGTATAAGCTCCACCCTGTGGTCTTTGGGTAAGTTAAATTCCTCTCTGCGAGAAAATATGCATTTTAAAAATGTTTTTGGGCTACAACTGTCGGGTTTTAATTTACAAACTTTTAGTATAAAAGGGAGATTAAAACCCAATGAAGAGCAGAAGTTGCCACACTACAGCTAGATTTGTTCCTCAGTATTCTAAGTTATAAGTTATAATTCATAAATATTATACTTGCATTACTTTTCACAATATTTTCTAAGGAACTTATTTTTGTTGTTGTTATCTGCATACATGAATATACATGTAACATATCATATTATATATTATGATAAAATCACAATATTTCCTTCTTTTACTAATATTAGATTGTAATTTCATGGTCTTTACCTGTAGGCTAAGTTTTAAAGTGTGCAAATTTCCAAGGATAAAATATTGAATTTATCTAAATCATCGACAAAATCTGTTAATAGACTAACTAATATGTCATAAGATTATGGAGCAGCACAGTGAAAAACATCACATCGCCTGTTGAATTGAATTGTTAAATTATACATCGATGTCAATGTTGTAGATTTGTGATAAAAGGTCTAGTAAATGTACGTGTACATGCATATTGCTTTCCAATGTGTTTGCTATTATTATGTGCAATATGTAACTGGTACAATGTCTTCTATCAGAAGCAAAAGTTTAATTTATTTTACCTTGTACTTGTAGATACTCAACCATGCAAGTTCTTTCCCTTGCCCTTTTTCTATGCATTGCTTTGGCTAGTGTCTCAGGCTATGGTCGTGGAGAAACAGGAAGTGCATCAAGAGAAAGTGGTTCCTCAGGCTATGGTCATGGAGGATCAGAGAGTGCATCAAAAGAGAGGGCGGTTACAAAGGCTACAGGAAATTTTGGGGTTTACTAATAATAACACAGGGAAATTCTCCCAAAAACTTGATGGAATATATGCACATGCCACTACTTCTAAATCTCATTTGAAATTGCAGTGTTATAGATGATGCACCTACATCTAGATGGTAAAACTATTCTGTTTGTTTTGTTCATGTGTGTTTTTGGGTCAAATATTACATAGTACCCTGATAGTTGTCTTTTGTTTTTATTGTGTTTGAAATGTATGTATCATATTTGCTTACAATAAACCATTGCAAATATTTTAAATTTCTTGCTTTTCGATGACACCCTAATAAAATTAATGAACACAGCTATACATTATAGCTAAGTTAATTGAAGAAAATAGAAGACTAATAATATACATGTAGAATGATTAGTATTAATATCTCGTTGTGCTATATTGAGGAATGCAGGAACACCACTGCTTCTGCCGAGTTGTAAAACAGTCAATGCAAAACAAAATGGATGCTCAGCGGCTTCCCTTGCACAAGGTTGAGGCAACTTCAAAGCAAGCATAATATTATATTATTGTGTGGTTCATTTTGCAATATTTTATATTTAAAGCACTTCGAAGTTATCCTCACACTTTACCTATTAGTCAAAGTAAAGATGACTCCAGCTTAAGTGTGCAAGGTTGTGTAAATTTATACATTTTAGTAGCTAATTCTGTACAACATACATGTAGGTGTATATGAAGAAGTTAAACCATCAACTAATTCAACAACACAATGGGATAGTTTCCCTGAATCATACACATACATTATGGGATGTGCTGGTGAAAATTTCATTATAATTGACTGCTTTATGTACTCGTATATGCAACATTGTGTATCGCAATTTCTTACTGCCTGAACTCCATAATATTCTTTATTTTAGATGGGTGGGTATGACTGTGAAACTGAGTCAAATATAGAGTTCACTGTGCTGACCTATGACCTTTTTCTTCCTGTAGTTTCCTTCATCTATACAATGTTATATGCTACACAACGTCATATTACATGATTGTATACTTAGTCCATCAAAGTAGTATAGTCATAATAATAGTATAGATTGTAATAAACTTATTATTATGCAATTTATTTTGCAAGAGTTTTCCTAACTAAAGTAATTAGGAGTTATTTCCACACATTACCTATTAGTCAAAATGAGGATAACCTACCTGACAGTGGACTGATACTCAAGAAAGATAAAATAATGGTATATACATGTACATGTATAAGCATTGTTGGTTTGTCTACGCAAGTCAAGTGAGAGACAACTTCAAAGAACTTCACATTTTTGAAAACCTCACTTTTTTACTTTTCACAATCCATGAAAAACCATGCCGATGTGTAGCTTGGGCATGCTTACTATGCAATTATGGTAAAGAACTGATCTACATGTGTAGTAATATTGGTCCTACAGTAGAGACTGGTCATGCAATATCATATACATGTATTAGTCACTGTAATACAGTGCTACATAGCATATATACAGCACATGGAACAGTACAGAGTGTCCACTGGCCAGTGCTGCAATTACAATCTAGTGATTATTACAGTGTACATTGTATTCACTACTTACACCACACTTACACCACACTTACACCACACTTACACCACACTTACACCACACTTACACCACACTTACACCACGCTTACACCACGCTTACACCACGCTTGCACCACGCTTGCACCACGCTTACACCACGCTCACACCACACTTACACTACACTTACACCACATTTACACTACACTTACACCACACTTACCCTACACTTACACCACACTTACACCACACGTACACCACGCCTTCACTACTTTCACTGTGGCTACTTGCGACTATCCACTGTATAGTCCCACGTACACACGGGCACAGCCTAGATGTTACCTACATTACATCTCCTCATAGCTAACCTTGATATACTTCGAGTGCTGCTAGTAGCACTTATAAAGCAAAAATGATAACTAGGTAGACAATTGAGACCTGTTTTCCATGTTGGCTATAAGCTATATGCTATACCCAAGTCAAAGTCACAAGTTATTAGTGTGTCTAAGTCAAATCACATTGATGCACAGGTCGAAGTTAAGTCAGCAAGTTGGCGAGCTTAAGTCAAGTCAAATTGTTTACAGTAAATTTTTCAAGGAATAAACCTGTACATGTAATCTGTATAAAAAATGCACTTTCATACAAGCATAATCAACCTTGTAGTTGATTGGAAAGATGAGATTAATTGTACATAGGACCACTTCACCCCAGAAATCTAATCTTATTTTAAATCAAGCAATAGGACTTAATCTATTTCTAATCAGTTTTTTTTCTACATTCTATTAAATCTCAATTTATTCTTAATTTTGAAAAAATGATTTACACCGATCATGAATTATTAATTTTAGCTTGCAATAAATCAATCTTAATCAATCTCAATCGTTGAAATCAGTTAAAAGCACACCTTTGCTTGATTGTGACCTACTGTGGTGACGAACTGTAGAATTATCTTCAGATCATACATGACTGTGTATTATGCTAATTTAAAATGTGAAGTAAATATTGTTATCATGTATACAGCGGTCCTGCGAAGTGCTACAGAGTGAAGAATAATATTACTTTATTATCATGAGTTGATATGCTATTGTCCACATTTAGGGCACATTTGGCTACATCGCAGTATATTCATTTAATGGATTATTTGATTGATTGTACGAGAGCGTTCGGTAATGGATCGCATAGTAATAAAAAATGCGATGCGACTTGCAGATCTAAGATTACGTTTGATACCAAGTAAACCTGGTGCTAATATCAACATGCTATTGATATTCCTATAGGAATATCAATAGCACCTTCCAAATAATCCTACATATAGTAACTCATTACTCAGTATTTTAAAATTCTATTTGAATTTTTTTAATATATTAAAAAAATTCAAATAGAATTTTAAAATACTGAGTAATGAGTTACTATAGGTAGGATTATTTGGAAGATTTGTTCTCTAACTGATTGTAATCTAAATTAATCTGACTGACTTTATTATTTGAGCTCATTGGGAAATTCCCAGCCTAACCTTTCCCATAATTACATGTAAGTGGTGTTTGGCAATAATGCATGAAAAATGACAACAACCATCGCATTAATACAAGATTTTTATTTAAATTTATGCGATAAAAATACGATAAATATTCAATAATGCGATATTGTAATGGTCAGAGCATTTGCTTACACGGCCTCAGCTTGCCCGATGGACACCATAATTGTCACAGCTCTACTCATCTATGTCCTAAAATGCTCCATACTTACCTACATTTGACTCATATCAGCATTGTTACACATGTTGTGACCATACCATTATGATTACATACCTTTTATGCACTTGTTGCATACATTACTGAGCAATTATACCCTTTTTATACCCATGTAAAGAGGGCCGACCTCTCAGAATTAGCTGTAATTTAATTTTGTACATGAATTGGATGGTTTTAATCATCTTTTGTTGTACCCGACCTATTTTGGGTCGGCCTCGGGCTTCCGGCCGCCATGTTGTTGTGCAATTTCCGAACGACCCTACGTCAGCCATTTTACCGGAGCATCCTCCGGAAGTTCTAATAGTATATAAAGCGCACTGTTTTTCTGTTCATTGTCTCAGTGGATGCTTGGATCTCAATAAAGACACTTTGATAATACTACTTATACAAAATCTTCTCTCGTAGTATAGGTTGTTCCAGCATACAAGGTCCCCGACCTTGCCGCCCGAACTGCCTACTAGGACTGAACATACTTTTTCTCAGTATAGCAAGATAGCATTGACTCGGGACCACATGGGTCGTCTTGGTTAGCCCTTGGACTACTAGTACCTGTCGATTCTTCATGTAATGAAAAAAGCCTAGCGCCACTCATAGACTCTTCACACTTTGTACGTGGGTCGTCCCAGACGACATATACACAAACACAAGAACCATTACAATATTTATTTTATTATTTTGTTATTATTATTTTCATCGCATTATTAGAAAACTTATTCCATCGTATTATTTGCTCGCTCATTACAACTTTACTCTATAAAGTGTATAAGCAAATACTAGTAAATTATTGCATTAATAATGAATTTATCTAACGGAGCACACATAATATTGTAATGGTTACGCGCAGCCTCCCGACTACATAACGCTAACTACATACTTATCCTTGTACTATTTCTACTTGTATCCACTGTCTATGTAATTGAATGTTATCTGTACACTTCTTATATGCATCACTGAGCCATTATACCCATTTTATACCCATGTAAAGAGGCCCGACCTCTCAGAAATACTTGATATTGATTTTGCATTTGATCTAGATGATTTCAAGCATCTTTTGTCAAACCCGTCCTATTTTGGGTCGGCCCTTGGGCTTCCAACCGCCATGTTGTTGCACAATTTCCGGATGACCCTACGTCGTCTTTTTTCGACACTACGTCGGCCTTTTTACCGGAAATTCCTCCGGAAGTTCTATTACTGTATAAAGGGCATTGTTTTCATGTTTGTTGTCTCAGTTCATGCTTGGATCCCAATAAAGACACTTCTATACTTATATATAGAGACTTTCACTTCGTAGATAGGTCATTCTAGTTGTTAAGGTCCTCGACCTTGCAACACGAACTGCCTACTAGGTCGGATCACTCTCTTTCTCAGTATAGTAAACAAGCATTGACTCGAGATCGTATGGGTCGTCTTTGGTAGTTCTTGGACTACTAGTACCTGTTAATCTTTCATGTAATGAGAAGGCCTAGCACCACTCATAGGCACTTCACTTTGGACCCGGGAGTCGCCTTAGGACGACAGTACAAAAACCCAAAAACCATTACAAGATTATTGCCTGCATGTCAGTGTATGAGAAACATGAAGTTTCTATCAAATTATTATATTCTATATTTTATACTAATTAGTAAAATCTCAACTATGTGCACTTGCAGAAATACACATGTGACAGATGTACAATTTGATGTTATGTAGTACATATAGGTTGTATAGTGAGAATGAACATGGGAAATAATAGCAGGTGTCATAAAACTAGAATGACATTGACAAACCTGTGCCAAATTATACAACTATTTACAGTGTTTATGGTTGTATGTTTTACCAAATGTTCTAGGCTTTCACTGAGAATACTGACCTCCTCTATGTTAGACAAGAGGATGGACCTACTTAGGAAACCTACCCCATTGTCTGCTGTAGACGACTACTTGAAGGAGGGTTAGATAGTATGTTTATGTTACTCTAAAAATGTGTTCTTGTCTAACGGAGTGTTTCCTAGCAGCGTCCATGTATAATATACGTATAACAATTGTAATCGTTCTCTGGAGTTATATGCTCAGACAAATAAAATGTTTTAAGACAGCTTTTTGGCCATCAGCTGACTGTAATCTGTGCAATTTTTTACTAATTATGTAACAAAGAAATTAATTTTTTTAGAATATTTACCCTGTATTTGTGGCTTTACGAATTCGAAATACAAGCAATGATTTAAAGTTATTGAATTAGAATAGCATGTGCTTGTTCAGCAATGAAGATAGTAAGTTTGCAATGACTTAACCACTCCCATTATTTCTGTGAAAAGACGTGATGTCACTGATCCACCTGTCAGTCAGACTTGAACATTTAGAAAATACAAAGTAACATTACACCCAAGTAGATTTACTCAACCTACACATACTGTACGTCATTTTGCAGCTAAAAATATGCTCTACACAGCTCCTGACAAATGTTACACTGAAGATCAATTAACTTATGCATTAAATTCTCATAGTGGAGTTGCCTTCACGTTGACAAATTAAAAGCATGTGTGTACAACTCCTAAATATTATTCCATTTTGTTTCCACTGGTTTGGTTTCACTCTGTATTCAGCTCAGTAAATTTGAGAAAGTTTGCACAAGTGAGAATTAATAGAATGTTTATATTGGTGTATTTAAAACAAATATTGGTGTATTTAAAACAAAAACATTAATAGAAATGGTCAAACAAAACAACAACAAAGAGTAACAGAAACAATCCGAAGCTATTGTTATTTCAATGGTCGGTCATCCAGTATCTGGTCATGTTAATAGTATCCTGGTCCTCCATAGCCTTAGCTTGAGGAGCTTCTTGAAGAACTGCTTGAGGAACTGCTGTCTGAAGATGCACTTCTATAAACTCTTTTATGACTTTTGTCTGAGGAACCACTGTCCTTGAAGACACTGTAGCCTGACACAGCGGCTAGTACGATGCACAGAAGAAGGGTAAGAGAGAGAAGTTGCATAGTTGAATGTCTAAAAGTAAGAAAAGCTGGAAATAGAATAATTATTCAATGCTGGAGTTTGTAATGGCTCCATATTATGGTGATGATACAAAATTTGGATGCTATTACGATTTATATAACAGTTTGACAATAACTACATGACTGTATAGTTTTCATGAGGCTCAATAATAATTATATTTTTCGTCATAGTTATAATAGAAGAATATTGACCAATTGAATAACACCATTATTTTAATCAATAGGGTGTCACATGTTATACTTTTACATCCTGAGTTACATAATAAGGCCTACCAAAACTTTCAAAATATTGAAATGTGATTATTTTAATTATTTTTATCAATAACTTTCAACATTCGTTTTCACTTAAAATTATCAAATCTCAACCAGATTTGACAACCAAATTTTACAGTGGATAGCTATAATAAGAATTGTCATCAGAATATATTACTTGTATTTAGTCATTATAAATGTCTCTAATAGTTGAATCATTACCACCATATGTTTTACAATTTTAATGTGAGAAATAGCCAAAACCATATCAAGATAGATATTACAGTTGGTTTGTTAAAGTACATGTACAGTACAACTTACTTTGGTGTTGAAATCTTTAGACGACTTTGGAAGAGATCTGTGCGTGTAGCATCTAATGCTTTGTGATTTGCTTTGAGCTTTCAGCTGCCTTTTATACTGTGAGTCTGAACATCACAATCTGGCAGTAGACCAAAATATTATTTAAAAAATGTATGCAGTCTATTTTTATACAATGAAAGACGTGAGTTTTACCAAATATCACAATATGACACCGTGATAGTTTATATTGATGTACTAATAATTATTGCATATGTCTATTATTACATACTATGTGGAGTTACACTTATATTTTGTGTAAATCTTAAAAAGGTTGTCACACTTCAATTTCTATTAATATCTGCTTATGAGTTGTTTATTGTGCTGAAACTTGTTTTTGTGCTGTCATTTCCTTGTAACATGAAATCTAAATTCTTAAAGTGATAGTAATGTTGAAATACTTGCATATTAAAGATGATTTTATCAAATACAGGTTTTATCAAGTATTTCTTGGAACCTGAAATAGCTATTTGCATACATTTTATTTTTTATTTCCTCCAGTAAGATGGTAAACAAGCTGTATTTGTTCTAAAACTGCCATTACTGAGTGTTGTTCGGTTACGATAATAAAGCAATACTATTCTTTACTCTACATGACGCAGTATAGGCTCCTGACGCACAACACTGTGCAATACTATTGTATAGTTTGTATGTATGATAAAAATTTTTACTTTACATTTTCATATGCATGCTAATATGCTAATAGGGTTACTATAAAATACTGTAAGTACAAAATCAACCACTGAGTTTTAATAGTATTTTAATTGCGTGTACTATTAGTTTTATACAATATACAATATACACATCTGGTGCAACATTGAGGAACTAAAGCAATGATGCTTACATGTTTTGTTATCCAAAGTAGGTAGATTATAGTAAATGACGGTAATATGCTACATTTAGTAGATGTTATCTATAGAGACTGGGAATTCCCAGCATAATGAGAGAATTCTTGGCTTCCCATACCCCTGCCTACAACAAACATTTTGGACAGTGGTTTAGTTTGATATAATTAGGAAGTCTGCCTTAATGGTACAGGCTACCTTCTATTTAATAGCCTGCAGTAATTAATTATAAATGAAACCTTGTATTTGATAGTCTACAGCAATTAATTATATAGTTTAAACTGAGATGCATGCAGATGTATGCTGCATGGTAATCGTGATTATAATGTATGTATACGCTAAATTTATACAATAAAATGAGAGAATTTGCAATAAAATGTGGTTTTTGAAAATATTCTAACTGAAGACTGTGACCAGTGATGATTTTAATGAATAGACTTAGAATATTGAATTGTTTATGTCTAGCACAATTCCTCATTTCACCACAAGTAGAAGATAATAAATGAAGTTGTATGTTTATCAATATTTTTTTAACTGTGATATTAAAAATATTTTACACTGAGTTGAAAAGCAACCAAAGTCTTAATATTTTGCAGAACTGGGTCCAAGTCGACTTGCAAGTCAACAAGTCAAGTCATTTCCAAAATTTTGGAGACAAGCCAAGTCCAAGTAAAGTCAGTGCTGCCTCAAATCAAGTCAAGTTAGCAGTCATGCAAGTCACAAGTCAAGTCAAGTCGAAGTCGACTTATCTACTTACAAGTTGAAATGCAAGTCAAGTGGGAGCCAACAATTTTCCGTTTTCCAAAACTTCACTTTTTCCTTTTAGTAGACTTTCCAATGCATGAAAAACCATGTCAAGGTGTAGCTATACAATTATGGCAACTAACCTATAATGTGTAGTAATATTGGCATTACGGTTGAGACTGGTCATGCAGCATTACAATAATGTATAATATTAGTAACGGTGATACAGTGCTACATAGCATATAAACAGCACATGGTACAGTACAGAGTGTCCACTGGCCAGTCCTGCAATTCCTGTCTGCAGCAATTAACTAATTATTGCACGTTGTATTCACTATTTACACCACACTTACACTACACTTACACTACTTACACAGTGTGTACATGTGACTATGCACTGTGTAGTCTCACATACACACAGCGTAGATGTTACATTTGGTGTAGTGTATATCCTCATAGCTAACCTTGATATACTCTAAATGCTGCTAGTAACACTGATGAAGTAGATATGGTAAACATGTAGACAATTGAGACTTTTTTCCATGTTTGCTATACTCTGTACAAAATTTTTATCCTCCATAATTTATTATTGACTTGGTAGAAATAAAGTCAAAGTTGCAAGTCATTCATGTGTCCAAGTCAAGTCAAGTCACATTGATATGAAAGTCGAAGTCAAGTCAACGTGTTGGCACGTCCAAGTCAAGTCTGCCTTTATCAGGTACATGTAAGCTTGACATCAGTCAGATTGATAAATATTATTAATTTTACATAATTATATAATACCGAGTACATACATGTATATGTATAAGAGGCAGCTGATAGCTACCTATATTCAGACACACCTTTATGCAGGTATAGAATAGACTTATACAGGTATGTATTTCTGAATAATGACAATATAATCTAGAAATAAAATGTGATAAAGCAAGCAGAAGGGTAAAGCAGAATAATAGTAATATGATTGTATACAATAGGTATATTTGGATATTACACGTGTATGATGGATAGATAGCAATATGAAACAATAACAATTTATTTATTTACGTATTTTTCCATAATGCCATGTTAAACTAAATTACACCAGGTGTACAAAATGTACATTAAAGGATCCCTCTCACTAATTACCCTGCTCAGCAAATCTAGTTTTGTGTCAAAATGAAGGCAGCAGCAAAGTCATGTGTTTCAGAGTTGTGCTCTCAACATATTTCTCCTTCCCATGATGCATCGCGCGATACGCTAAAGTGCTGCCCTAGGACGAATTTTTGATGAAGACACCCTAAACGGCACTTTTTTTATATAAGTTGTATAGAGAGAGGTTTGGTTTTTTGCAAATATTTTCAAAAGTAGCTTGAAATATGCAAAAAAAATCCATGGGCGTATACTACTTGCAACCATGCATCCTTCAATTTATATTGTACCGTCGAAAGAAGTTTTATTTTTATAGCTGCCATTGTTTATTCGAAACTATGGATTATCATACTGATATCAAATTTTATAAACAAAACAAAGTCACGTGACTGAGCAGGTGGTCTGCATGTGTTTGCGAAATAACAATAACATTATACCACATTTGGAATTGGAGATGTTTACAACTAAGTGCGATTTGATTATAATATTATCTTGATTCTCAGAAAGAATTTCATCCTGAGCATATTTGATCTACTTTCCCACAACTAAAATCTGAGTAAAGGTAAGAACTAAGTCGACATTCTTAGCATCAATTAATGTAAGTTGGTTTATATCACAATAGATATAATGATAATCATCATGACCATCAGATCATAATTAATCATAAGATAATTATATAAATATTGTAATGGTTTCTGTGATTTGGTGCGGTCGTCCTTGGACGACTATCGACCCAGAAATGAAGTGCCTATGAGTGGTAATAGGACTTCGCATTACATGAAAGATCGAGCGGTCTCAGTAGCCCAAATACTACCAAAGACGACCCATCTGATCTCAAGTCCGACCTTCAGACTATACAATGAAAGAGAAAGATCCGACCTAGTAGGCAGTTCGCTAAGCGAATGACCTGGCAAAAGGAAGTGAAGATCTCTGTATCAAGTATAGATGTGTCTTTATTGAAAGCCAAGTGAAGACTGAGACAATGAACAGTAAAAACAGTGGCCTTTATATAGTAGGAGAACTTCCGCCCGACTGGTGTCAGGAAAGACGACATGAGGTCGTCCGGAACTTGCGCAACAATATGGCAGCCGGAAGCCCGACATATATACACAACGGTACTAGAGCATTACGTTACAATCAAAACAAGTCTGGCGCAATGTCTATTAATACCATTAACCTTCGCAGAAGGACACAAAGGAGTGCTATAACACGGATATACGTCATGGAAAAATACCAGTAATGTACAATAACAATGGGTAGCTAATTATAGATATAATAGACCAACATAATGACTCAGTAAATGCCATACATGAGTGTACAATGGTATATGGTTAAGTAGTACAGAGTACAAGCAAAAAGCCAGACATATAGGTCATGGAAAAGTACAGTAAAGTATACAATAACAATGCCTAACTAATTATAGACACTTAGACTAACAGTCGGGGTTGGCTTATGGCCTGATAATGTAATTAAGACTATTATTTATCCAGGGAACCATATAGGAATTAGAGTCCTGGTTTCTGCTGTTCTAGCAAGTAGTCTAGACACAGCACCATAATGTTAATGTTCCTAGGTGGTCGGGCTCGGCCATCGGGGTCGGCCTTTAGGAGTTGTCCAGACCATCACAATATTATAAATTATAATAAATACAAAATATAAAATTTATAATAATTTAACAATTAGTTATGTCATTATTATATTAATAGTGTATATAACATAACATGAGCAATTAGTTTTGTAGTTAGTTGATGAAATTTATTTAGTTTTGTATAAAAATATGAATTTGCTGGAAGGTCAGGTGGTGCTGGTGACTAGAAGGAATAACACATCAATAAGAATATTTATTAATATTAACAAATTATTTTATTTTAAGTTTTTCCATCCATCTAAACAATGCTTATTGGATTAAATTAAATAGCATCAATATAATTATATAAAATTATAAATATATTTATATAAAAAATGTAAAAAATTTGTTTTATTGGCATAAAATATAACAGTGCCCAGTAGAATAAATAAAATGTAAGCTAACTGTGAGATGACATAAAGTTGACATGATTATGGCTACATCATAGCATGTTTATGTTTTATTTTATAAAATAATATCATTCATTCATTCATTAAACTCATACAACTAGTCATCTCAAGTTATTCCACTCAAAGAAGGTTTATTGAAAACTATTTACAACTGTTTACAAAATATCATATTTATGTGCCACAATAAATTTTTATGGGGACTAAAAATGTCGTTTGTCATGCAAATAGATACATAGTAGTAATTTCACCACAACCATGGAATGAATATTTTGCATGTGTTTTAGATGCCCGTCTGTGTAGTGCCAGGGTGCTCTTCTAGAGGTGAAAAGTTTGTCAGCTCTCTGCATCGTCTAGGATTAGAGTCTGGCCCCAGATTCAAAACGGTAAAGGGACATTTCGAAAAAGACAGTTCGAAACAGGACATTCCGAAACCGGACAATTCGCAACCGGACAGTTCGAAAACGTAAAAAAGAAGACAACTCTACAGCAACTTTTATTTCTTATTGTGAAGCTTTTGCCGATATGGTATGCAAAGAGTAGTGTTTCCGTTTCCTGTCAATAATGTAGTTTCCCTTTGTAAAGTCCTACAAGTAATCAAGTTTCTCTAATTTTTTAATGTAATAATCGTTATTCTACTTTTATGTAGAATACTGTGTTGAATAAACCATGGCTATAGAGTGAAACGAGTGTTACAACTTTATTTCACCAAAACCTTGTCAATCAGCTGGTGTTAAGTAAAGCTTAGTATTTTTTTAATTTATAGCTTGACTTCTAAAACTTAGAATTATAAAATAATTATTTATTATAATATAATATAATTACTTTAGCTGTAATGCTTAGTATTATTATAGGATCAAGCTTTATTAGAAAAAAAATGTAGTATTATGCTATTATGCATATTATAATAATAATTTAATAATTGTAAGTTTGTAGTCAAAGTGAAAGTCTAGTTAATGGTATAGTGGCTATTTCATCTGTCCACACTTTTGTTTTATTTGTCATGTTTGCAGTGAATTTTTAGTCAAACCTCACCTTAAAGTTCCTAACTGTTTGCCTTTATTTTTTTATTCAACAGATACTTATCACTGTCCTATTTGTAGGCTAATACACAGCAAATTGACCAGTGTATTATGCTGCAGGAAAATTACATCTCACTGGTACTGGGACTGTTAGTTTTGAAACTCTTTTTTCTAATACCATGTTTATACTATTGACTTTCTAAAATATTTATGCTACACCGTATGTCAACAGTTTGTTTGCTGCCGTTAGTTTACTTGACCTAAACACACTTTGGCTCAAGTTGAAAAAACTAGTTGCTAGTATACCAAGTAACTACACATCTGCTTTTCTGCCATACATGTATATGAGTATTAGATCAATAACATGCGTTGGGAACTCACATAAGTGAGTATTGTAAGTATCTTTGTTTATTCAGCAAAGCATATTATAACTGACGTATTCATCACTGATTGTAGGAGTACGAGTTGGTTGAAATGGGACTCCCATCTTCTAGCATTGTCAAACAATTAGTGTCAGCGTGGTGCATCTTTCCTCTGTCTGCCTCAATTATAGACATTGCAGCCGTGA
The DNA here is from genome assembly GCA_935421135.1 of Bugulina stolonifera. NCBI lineage: Eukaryota > Metazoa > Bryozoa > Gymnolaemata > Cheilostomatida > Bugulidae > Bugulina > Bugulina stolonifera. The sequence goes on along the minus strand of OW285189.1, from coordinate 18,652,234 downwards.
AGCGGTCACCTTCAAACAGGCCTAGTGAACTATGGACATTCTGACCGTCATCAGCTCCATGTATGCACTAGTCCTTTCAAGTGAGTTGTCTGTCTACAAGCATTTCACCTTCTATTACAGATATAATTTTTATCACCAGTGATCCTATTTTTTCTATCTCTGGCTAACATGTAGATATAAATACACCATCCCATTCGCTTACATTAGAGGTTACACATAGTAGTACATGTTTTACATTACTTTAAGTTACATTGCTATGAATAGTAAAATAGTAATAGACTTACAGGTATTTACAGTCTGCCTTACAATCTCTCTGCCTCCTGCCTCCCTCTCTTACTTGCAAAGTTAAAGTGGTAAAATCCAAGTTCAGCAGTAAACAGCTTCAAGACAAAGCTTTGTGCTGTATTAAACCCAATGGACTTGGACTCTATCTTGCTGGTGAACAGCTAATTTTTTCAAGGCTAAATAGTCGCAGTAGGGTAATGTTTAAATGCATAGGTTTAAATCCACCTAATACATGTACTATCTCTGCTCCAACTCAGTTTTTTTCTTTAAATTTCTATGTTAACTAGGCGTATACTTTCAGCAGGATTTAAGAAAACAGATGTCAAGCTGCTACTCTCCGATCTCACGATGGAAGGATTGAGGGAAGACTCTCTCTTGAATAAGTATATAGGTTACATGTAGTTTGACTCAACTCAGGTCAGATTGGCTAATGAGTGGAAACTAGCACATTGTAAGTTAACTATACATGCCCGTCATGATATTGTAAGAAAATAGCTATTGAGTTGACCATTTTTCAGTTTCACAGTTTACCTTTTTGAGAAAATCGACAGATGTGGGCGCAGTATTCTCTCTATAGACGTTTAACGACCACTTGCTTTTGATTAACGATGAAAAACTATTTCAACTCCTCAGAACTCCATCTAAAAATGTCATCATCTAACTTTTCTGGTACTGCCCAACGTCTGATACTGCTATATAAATTATATTTTGCTATTCAAAGAATTTAACATGTTAATGGTAGTGGTTCTACCACAGGTACTTCTACGTAATGCTCTGTTAGTGTAAACAATCGTGATGGAGACTTGAACTGCAGAGTTGTTGCGCTACATCCTGCCCTGTGTGTTCGAGTTAATTGGCTGAGATTGGTAAGGTATGAAAGTTGCTTGCAGCGCAGAGAAATGAGACCTGCTTCGATTGTCAAATATTACACCTTGTTTAAAGTATTGTTCTAATTGATTAGATGCTGTCAGTCACCAGATGTTGATGCTCTCAATTAATGTTCCTGAAAGTTGAAAAGACCCAGATACAAGCATCTTTAATGGGATCCTTGTTAAGAACACCTTGCACTCTGACAATGTACGAAAAGGTATTAACATTGTTCTTGTACACATCACTAACCAGTAGTGCATAGGCCTAAAATAGAGTTATGTTTGATAATATTCATTTTCAACAGCAGAATATGTCTCGGGTTGACACAAATTGTGAATGGGTGCAATTCCCATGGGGTTTCAGTACAGGTGATGTGCTGTGTTCAACCTTGTTTAGTCTCACAAGACTGTGTCCGCCTGAACACGCACGGTCATGATGTACGAGTATATATGGGTATATCCATTATATAACTTATAATTATATTGTTTCTCAACTGTATAATAAATCATCTGTGGTCTTTTGCTTTGCACTTAGATGGTCGTAGCATATTTTACTAGCGGGTTTGGAGCACTGTATACCCACATGTACATAACATGCGCAGTGCAAACGATGCCAATACCATGTACCAACAACATATACTACATGTATGTAAATTATCAGAGTGTTCACATTTGAACAGCAATATTGTCTTCTTGTTGCCTAAACTCTTTTTAGAGCAGAAAAGATCTATTTGTTCTACCAACCTTGTATTCATAAGTTTGCTGTATGTCACCAAAAATCAGCAAACACCACAGCACCTTCTCCTTAGTAATTGGCCAATCTTGTGGCGTTGCAAAGGGTTGCAAGGGAGCGCTCGTAAATATTTGTATAGTACATACCGCATATACATGTACATGCATGGTATTTCTGGCATAGACCTTCATTGAAAATAATATAGCATACACCACGTATATTTTTGTAAAAGTACATGCCCACCTAACTACACTGTTATCATTTCAATGTTTTCAGTTCTTGCAGAAGTTGTCTTCTCTTCGTTTAGTGTTAGTCGTAGTCTGTTCACAAAATTTGATGGTAATATATGGTCGTTTTACATATTCATTTAACCAAAACAAACAAAATCCCTTATTGCAAGTATAAAATTTAAACTATTTAGACACTTATACATATATTGCTGTAAATGCTTTAGCTTGACATCCTAATATTATTTAAAAGTTACATCACTCTGTTGATGAAGTGGCGGATGTTGTGGTCGATTGCTTTGAGGAAGTCCTCCATATTTTGTCTTCTATAATAGTCGGCGACCAGCCTATGTAGCCTATTTTCTAATCTTCTCGTTTCAGTTGACACTTTCTTTCTGGGTGGTTCACCCCTGTCTGCTGACTTCAATGCAGTCTGAACTGCCACATCCTCTTTGTTAATTATCGAAATTAACTTCCATATACTCGGATGCCTTTGTCCAGTCAAAGACTTGATCCTACAGCAAGATTGTGGCAAATAAATATTTTAGTAAGAAACCAGACACAGCCCGAATACATACATCTACATGTGCAGTATATGTATAATTATGTCAATTTCAAAAGATTGCCCTAGTACGGGTTGCTAGTCAGAGAATTAGTATTAGTTAGGTCGCACTGATGCCAACAAGTTATTTAAGTTATTTAGCAGCAATACATACGTACAATGTACATGTATATGCATTATTTCACACGCCTAAAAGAATTTTTTTATTAACAGAGATCTGCTTGTAGTCAATATTAGTTTGCTAAGTGAATTCATCTCATAAAAAGAAAAAGCAAGGAGGGGTTTGCTCTGACTTTACCATCTTTTAAAGTTCCATGTCATCTTAATGAAATAGTTGCTGCATTGTTTTGGCTGAAACTACATTTTAGATATGCATCAGCCACTTCATTGTAAATAGCTAAAAATCTAGTTTGGGAATAGTTCTACTAAACTATTCACTTTGCATTTGTTGCTGATTACTGTGTACACCTACAACTTAGACAGCAGCCAATTACTATGTATATTCTAATATTTAAATTAATGGAAAATAATAAAATGTATACAGGAAAAATACAATGATTTTTTTTCTGTATTAACAACATGTACATGTGTACCAATAATGCACATACAATGTTTTGCTAGGCCCTATTTAATCTCTGTGGTCATGTCACTGTCACTGTTTTTCACCTAATGTATTTCAACCATTTGGTACTACAACGCTAATGATCATAACTAGAAGTTGTCCTCTTCCAGAAGATCACTTGGGAGAGGGCAACTTCTGATTATGATCAATGGGCAGTGTTCAGCCCATAGAATTTTATGGTTCAGCCCCACCTAGCCATTCCAAACACAACCAATATTAGCTTACCTTGTATCGCCTTGACACAAGGAGTATAGCTTCCCATTATTACCAAATAGGCTCAAGCTAAGTGGCCAGAGACGAAAACTGCATTAACTTTGTACAATTTATTTTTTGTAGCACTATGTTTTGGTACGTCATGTCGTTAAAAGGGTTAATTCTATTCTACATTATTATATAACAGGTTAAAGTTCATGAACTATCAAAAATGCAAAAGCAACAGTTTTCACATAAGCATGAATTAAAATTTATCACACAGAACTAGTTACAATACTGGTGTATGAATTTTACTTATTCATAGATACTATTTTTATAATACCAAGTGGTGGCCATTTTGAAAATAGTTTGCAGATACAGTTAGTGAATAAAGAAAATGTATTTACAATGTAACACATACAATGTATATGCAATATGAATAAAGGTCAAATTGGTAATCCATGAGTATATTATAAGACTAGAAGATGACATTTCCACACAATGTTGACATTTAACAGCCAATAAAGCATTACCTTTACCTAAGATCTACCAGCTAGAATTTTTAAGAATCCTACTAAAGTTACTTAGGCTACCCGAGGTCCATCCATCTTTAAAGATCCCTTACATCCAAGTCTGTCTCTTCCTACACAGCACCAGTATATGTTGATTATCATTTCACCATTTTTGATTATTATATGAAACCTCTGTAAACAGCACTTCCACCACCACCACGATTTGTTTATATGAAAGTAAGGTCATCAGGCATGGTTGTACCAGTGGAGAGTTCTAACATATTATCTACCTGTAAAAGACTCCAGGATTTTTATAGTCTGCTTCTTCGTATAAGCCACGCATATTAAGCACAGCAACATGCTACAAATAGCAAGTTGAGTAAGGTTCTACAATGCAATAGACCTAAAGGGCCTATGATTTGACAATAAACCATTATATCCACAACTTGCCGTGCAAATGAAGAAACAGTTATACAAGCAATTTTAAATAGATATCATGTAATATTGGTATGCAAAGAATATAATATCTAAGTCCTACTTTCAACTGATATCCATATAATTGAACACTATATTTCACTGAGCTTAATTGACTGATGCAGATAAAGTTCAGCTAAACCAGTGTGAAAGCCATAAAACACTACAGTCGGTGAAAGTTATATTACGCAGACGCAGTTATCACTAAATAATTGATAAATTAAAATTTCCTACTATACTGCATCTGTATACTTGTTTAAGTGATGCATTTTAATAATGTATACATGCAACATTAATCGAATTAGATCAAAGACAGTGTTTTGTTACAAAGGGGTACGTTGTTTGCCACATGACTGCTAGGGGTACTTAGGCTAAAAAAAGGTTGGGAACCCGTGATATAGCAGCATTCTATATTACACAAGCTATAGTAGTATATGTTTATTAAGTGGACATGATTGTGAATTTACAAGTACATTTTTGTGTATGCTTACAAACATTGCCATCCCCTTGAAACAGGACATTGTGTGTATTCAATTCAATATGTGTATCGTGTGTATTATGACTTCAAAACTGATTGCAGTCTTTACCTTCAAATTCAGTGGCAAAGGAACATTTGAACACGAAAGTTTGAAACAAGACGTTTCGAAACTGGAACGTTTTAAACTGTGTAGAATTACATTTAGAAGAGCATAGCCCATGGATAACAAATTTATTTTAGTGCTTTACAAGTTTGTTGTGAAAACCAAAAAAAAACACAAGAATAAAAAAATATAATAATTAAAGTTCTGAATCTGGGGGGGGGGGGGTTAGGGTTTGAGTTTGCAAATCGTCCAGTTATAAAACGTCTAGTCAGGTTAGTACCCCTTAGCAGTCATGTGGCATGCAGTGCATGTATACATTATTAAAATGCATCAGTTAAACAAGTATACAAATTCAGTATGGTTTGAAATTCTTATTTACTGATTATTTAGTGATATGATAACTGCGTAACGCATTATATAACTTTCATCGATTGTAGTGTTTTATGGCTTTCACACTGGTTAAGCTCAGCTTTTTTGCATCAGTCACCTAGACTCAGTAAAATACAATTCAGTTAGATGGATATCGGTTGAAAGTAGGACTTCGATATTACATGTATATTATTTGCATACCAATATTACATGATATTACTTGTAGCACTGTTTCTTCATTTGCACAGCAAGTTGTGAATATAATGGTTTATTGTCAAATCATAAGCAGCACCTCAGCAAAACATCATCCTGGACAGGTTGATTATTATAAAACTATAATTATTATTACAATAAAAATTTCTCACGCTTAATATTAAACCTACATGTAATTAATGGTTAAATTTGCTGCTGGATAAAATAAAACAGCTTTCCCTGATAAACTTTTTATGAAGAACAAAGGCAATCTAGAATTTCTACACTTCCGAACTTCTATAATTATAAATCCCTTGATTAAAAAATCATCACTGTATAACCAACCTCTTTTAGCCTAGGTACCCCTTAGCAGTCATGTAGCAAACAACGTACCCCTTTGTAGCAAACACTGTACCCCTTTGTAGAACTGTGTTTAATACGCACACATGTACATCTACATGTCTAATATGTGCATTGTACCAAGTAACCAAGTTACCAAGTTACACTTATTTTTGTATGGATCCTTGGTTTTTCATGTTTGAATATGTTACAGCCAATCTGGTAATACCAATTCTACGACCAGCAGGCTGTTGGTTTTACTTATTGTTAAGTTTATATACGTATACAATGTACACGTATACATTCTCTGATAAGTTACCCACCCCTACATATCATCCAACCATACAATCACATATACATGTACATTGTATACGTATATAAACCTAACAATAAGTAAAGCCAACAGCCTGCTGGTCGTAGAATTGGTATTAACAGGAGTGACCGTAACACATTAAAATATCAAAAACCAAGGATCCACACAAAATAGGTGTAACTTGATTATTTGGTACGAATGTGCAAATGTTCGAAAAAGACAGTTCGAAACGAGACGTTTCGAAAGTGGACAGTTCAACAACGCACAGTTCGAAACGCCTAACCCCATGCCCCAACCACTAGATTTCAACTAATTTTTGTTTTTAATACTATTTTGTTCATTTAATCAGTTATATTAATTAGATAAAATTAATCATCTGCAAGTTTTGTTCTTCTAAATGTAATCTACACAGTTTCGAGCTGTGCTGTTTCAAACTGTCCAGTTGTAAAACGTCCTGTTTTGAACTGCCTTTTTCAAAATTTCCCTCTATCGTTATCAGGCCAGGGGCATAACTCTAGTTGCATGCAAATCCCATAGTATTTTATTCAGTATCCTATCCATACTTGTGACTTTGTATATTAGCAACTATTAGACTACTACTACATGTAGTAGTAGTCTAATAGTTGCTAATATACAAAGTCACAAGTATGGATAAAATACTGAATAAAATATTATGGGATTTGCATGCAACTAGAGGCAATTTCTATCGTGTACTGTAAATAGTTCTATGAATTTTAATTCATGCTTATGCGAGAACTGTTGGCTTTGCATTTTTAGTAGTTCGTGGACTTTTAGTTGTTATATAATAATGTAGAATAGAATTAACCCTTTTAACGACATGACGTACCAAAACATAGTGCTACAAAAAATGAATTGTACAAAGTTAATGCAGTTTTCGTCTCTGGCCACTTTGCTTGAGCCTATTTGGTAATGATGGGAAGCTGTGCTCCTTATGTCAAGGTGATACAAGGTAAGCTAATATTGGTTGTGTTTGGAATGGCTAGGTGGGGCTGAACCATAAAATTCTATGGGCTGAACATTGCCCATTGATCATAATCAGAAGTTGTCCTCTCCCAAATGATCTCTTGGGAGAGGACAACTTCTAAATATGACCAATAGCTTATTAGTACCAAATGGTTGAAATACATTTTGTGAAAAACAGTGTCACTGACATGGCCACAGAATTGAGATAGGGCCGAGCAAAACATTGTATGTGCATTATTGATATACCAGTACATGTCATTAATACAGAAAAATTTTATTATTCTTTCTGTTCATCTGGTATTCCCTTGAATTTTCTACTAGTTTAGATATTAAACTTGTGTAATACAACTGGCCAACTGCAACTGATTCCGAAAACTGATAATGAATTCAGTGAAAGTTCACAAACAAAATGTTGTGTAGTCACAGGATGCGGAATTGTATGTTAGTCTAAAGTAAATAAAATGATTTTCTATGAGCAAAATTTTGGTTTTAAGCATTATTTTAGGCATGTGACATAATGTACATTTATGTTAGTACATGTACTCGTATGTTTGTATTATTGCTTAATAACTTGATTCAATTTTTGCGACATATGCTAACTACATGTAAATGCTAGCTAAATACTAATTCTCTGACTAGCAACCCGTACTAGGGCAATCTACTGAAATTTACATAGTTATACATATACAACATGTAGATGTACATATTCGGGCTGTGTCTGCTTTCTTACTAAAAGATTTATTCGCCACAATCTTCCTGTAGGATCAGGTCTTTGGTTGGACACAGACATCCCAATGTGTGGAAGTTAATTTCAATAATCAAAACAGAAGATGTGTCAATACAGGTTGCACTAGAATTGGCAGACAGGGGTGAACCAGCCGTAAAGAAAGAATCGACAGAAACAAGGCCATTACGCAACAGTCTGCATCGGTTGGTAGCAGACTATAGAAGAGAAAATATGGAAGACTTTCTAGAAGCTATTGGCCATTGCATCGTATATTTTACCAATAGAGATAAAAGATGTAATACTAGCTTTGAAATCAATGCGTGTCAGCCATTTATGGTCAAGTCAAAACCTGTTCATTTGTAGGTGCCATGTGAAACGACTTTCAATTTAATCAATCGTGTCTCATTGTGTATTAGATTATGCTTTTTGTTTCAAGGGGAAGTACACAATATAATGTTTAGGTGCCTAAATAATTGGAGTTCCCCATTTCAATCATTTTATTTGGTTTGGTTTAATAAGTAGTTAACAAGAACATGTATCATCATCAATTAAAGTGACAACAGACTACGACCAACACTAAATGGAGAGAAGACAACTTCTGCAAGAACTGAAAACATTGAAATGATAACAGTGTAGCTAGGTGGGCATGTACTTTTACAAAGTTATACGTGGTGTATGCTATATTATTTTTAATGGAGGCCTATGCCAGAAATACCATGCATGTACATGTATGTACGGTATGCACTATACAAATCATCACTAGCACCCGAATTCTTTGCAACGCCACAAGATTGGCCAATTACTGAGGGGAAGACGCTGTGGTGTTTGCTACTTTTTGGTGACATACAGTAAACTTATGAATACAAGGTTGGTAGAACAAATAGATCTTTGCTGCTCTAAAAAGAGTTTAGGCAACAAGAAGACAATATTGCTGTTCAAATGTGAACACTCTGATAATTTACATACATGTAGTATATGTTGTTGGTACATGGTATTGGCATCGTTTGCACTGCGCATGTTATGTACATGTGGGTATACAGTGCTCCAAACCCGCTAGTAAAATATGCTACGCCCATTTAAGTGCAAAGCAAAAGACCACAGATGATTTATTATACAGTTGAGAAACAATATAATTATAAGTTACATTATATAATGGATATACCCATATATACTCGTACATCATGACCGTGCGTGTTCAGGCGCACACAGTCTTGTGAGACTAAACAAGGTTGAACACAGCACATCACCTGTACTGAAACCCCATGGGAATTGCACCCATTCACAATTTGTGTCAACCCGAGACATATTCCGCTGTTGAGAATGAATATTATCGAACATAACTCTATTTTAGGCCTATGCACTACTGGTTAGTGATGTGTACAAGAACAATGTTAATACCTTTTCGTACATTGTCAGAGTGCAAGGTGTTCTTAACAAGGATCCCATTAAAGATGTTTGTATCTGGGTCTTTTCAACTTTCAGGAACATTAATTGAGAGCATCAACATCTGGTGACTGACAGCATCTAATCAATTAGAACAATACTTTAAACAAGGTGTAATATTTGACAATCAAAGCAGGTCTCGTTTCTCTGCGCTGCAAGCAACTTTCATACCTTACCAATCTCAGCCAATTAACTCGAACACACAGGGCAGCATGTAGCGCAACAACTCTGCAGTTCAAGTCTCCATCACGATTGTTTACACTAACAGGGCATTACGTAGAAGTACCTGTGGTAGAACCACTACCATTAACATGTTAAATTCTTTGAATAGCAAAATATAATTTATATAGCAGTATCAGATGTTGGGCAGTACCAGAAAAGTTAGATGATGACATTTTTAGATGGAGTTCTGAGGAGTTGAAATAGTTTTTCATCGTTAATCAAAAGCAAGTGGTCGTTAAACGTCTATAGAGAGAATACTGCGCCCACATCTGTCGATTTTCTCAAAAAGGTAAACTGTAAAACTGAAAAATGGTCAACTCATTAAGTGGCTTTAAACCTAAGCATTATTAACCATTACCCTACTGCGATCTGCTAACCTTAAAAAAATTAGCTGTTCACCAACAAGATAGAGTCCAAGTCCATTGGGTTTAATACAGCACAAAGCTTTGTCTTGAAGCTGTTTACTGCTGAACTTGGATTTTACCACTTCAACTTTGCAAGTAAGAGAGGGAGGCAGGAAGCAGAGAGATTGTGAGCAGAGAGATTGTGAGGCAGACTGTAAATACCTGTAAGTCTATTACTATTATACAATTCATAGCAATGCAACTTAAAGTAATGTGAAACATGTATTACTATGCGTAACCTCTAATGTAAGCGAATGGGATGGTGTATTTATATCTACATGTTAGCCAGAGATACAAAAAATAGGATCACTGATGATAGAAATTATATCTGTAATAGAAGGTGAAATGCTTGTAGACAGACAACTCACTTGACAGAACTAGTGCATACATGGAGCTGATGACGGTCAGAATGTCCATAGTTCACTAGGCCTGTTTGAAGGTGACCGTTTCATGGCTGCAATGTCTATGATTGAGGCAGACAGAAGAGAGATGTACCACGCTCCCACTAATTGTTTGACAACGCTAAAAGATGAGAGTCCCATTTCAACCGACTCGTACTCCTACAATCAGTGATGAATACGTCAGATATAATGTTTTGCTGAATAAACAAGGATACTTACAATACTCACTTATGTGAGCTCCCAGCGCATGTTATTGATTCTAATACTCATATACATGTATGGCAGAAAAGCAGATGTGTAACTACTTGGTATATTAGCAACTAGTTTTTTTCACCTCGAGCCAAAGTGTGTTTAGGTCAAGTAAACTAACGGCAGCGAACAAACTGTTGACAGACGGTGTAGCATAAATATTTTCGAAAGTCAGTAGTATAAACATGGTATTAGAAAAAAGAGTTTCAAAACTAACACAGTCCCAGTACCAGTGAGATGTAATTTTCCTGCAGCATAACACACTGGTCAATTTGCTGTGTGTTAGCCTACAGATAGGATAGTGATAAGTATCTGTTGAATAAAAAATTAAAGGCAAACAGTTAAGAACTGTAAGGTGAGGTTTGACTAAAAATTCACTGTTAACATGACAAATAAAACAAAAGTGTGGACAGATGAAATAGCCACTATACCATTAACTAGACTTTCACTTTGACTACAAACTTACAATTATTAAATTATTATTATAATATGCATAATAGCATAATACTACATTTTTTTCTAATAAAGCATGATCCTATAATAATACTAAGCATTACAGCTAAAGTAATTATATTATATTATAATAAATAATTATTTTATAATTCTAAGTTTTAGAAGTCAAGCTTTAAATTAAAAAAATACTAAGCTTTACTTAACACCAGCTGATTGACAAGGTTTTGGTGAAATAAAGTTGTAACACTCGTTTCACTCTATAGCCATGGTTTATTCAACACAGTATTCTACATAAAAGTAGAATAACGATTATTACATTAAAAAATTAGAGAAACTTGATTACTTGTAGGACTTTACAAAGAGAAACTACATTATTGACAAGAAACGGAAACACTACTCTTTGCATACCATATCGGCAAAAGCTTCGCAATACGATATAAAAGTTGCTGTAGAGTTGTCTTCTTTTTTACGTTTTCGAACTGTCCGGTTGCGAATTGTCCGGTTTCGGAATGTCCTGTTTCGAACTGTCTTTTTCGAAAAGTCGCACATTCATTCAAAACTTGGTCTAACTGGTTGCGACTCATACGGAGTGATAGAGAGGTTTTTAAACCCCGTAGTGTCATTTGCACAGAGCATTTCAGCATTGATGATGTTGTGAACTATGAACTTATTGCATCAAAAAAGGCAGCTGGTACAAGGTAAGCAGTATTTACAATAATACTTGGGGATCTACAGGATTATTTGTGTTGTGTGAGATTTAGTTGTTTGTTGCAAAACTGACTAAGTGAGGTGACAGGGTTGGTAAAGAGTTGGTGGCTAAAAGATTCTTTCAATCCTATTATTGCTGTTTTGTTTTATAAGCACTAGTGGATTATTAGATTTTATATTTTTGATTTTTGTATATACATGCACGTATTACATTTATAATCCTTTATTGTTCCATCACCAAGATATCTTAATTGGCTGTAGTTTTGCAGTTGTATACAAGGCAGACTTGAATATTCCCACATTGTAAACAGCTATAAAAATAGTAAGAAATGGGGTGTAACCTTTGTAATTATACTGTTATGTAAGACTGCTCTGGGAACTGTTTCCCACATAGCAACAATTAGAATAATCATGGTGTCTGCTTCACATAATAAAGTGAGGCAGCTACAGTTATGGTGCCTAGTCATGTTTACTAAAATTTTCACATAATACTGCTGTCGACCATACATTGATGCAATTAACTTAGTACAGTGATTTTCCCACATATATAAATATGTACACTGAGTAATAGTTTATGTAGTATTTAATGCAGCAATAGAAATATTAGCTATAACAACGCTGTTGTACATGTATCTTTGAATGTGCACATGTGGATGGAACACCAAATGAGAGCATTATTTGTAGTGATCTTTGTCATATTATTTAGAATATGTACTTTTCAAATTGCTGCTGTAGTGTTGTACCTGTTATGCACACTTTTTTAAATTAAATTTACCACCCTTTGAAAATGCAAATTATGAGATGGTTGTTTCTACATTTCAAAATGTATTGCCAAAAAGTTTAAAGGCTCAAATAGCTTATTGTCTATCGTCTGGCAGTTTTGAGAAAGAACCAAGATGATTTTGCTTTGGAATATTTTTATTGCAAGAAGCCATTATTTTGTTTCTATTTTCCTGGTTTTTGGATTTATCTTTTTATATGATAGTGTCTTCCAATAATTGCTCATATTTTCTCATATATGGTATTAATTTGTAGTATAGGCCTAGGTGTAAATAGTTCACTGCTGCCACACTGTAAAATAGAATAATATCAATCTATTGTGAACAACATTCTTATACATGTAGCTTTCATTAAAATAATATACAAATAATTATATGTTTGTTATAGATTCACACTGGCTCCCAATGCTATACCCAAGTTTGTCAACAGCAAACCTCTGGCTACCCAGCATGCCGAAAAACTTACAGGCAAAAGAGATGTAATAGGTAGGTTTCAAATTAGTTTCTTATTGAGCTTTCGACGTGCAATGTATGTATATGTATACGGTTCATATATGCAGCAATTTAGGCCAACAATAAGTCAGCATACAACTACAGGATGAAACATTTCTCAATTCTTCAGAATTTCCTAGTGTATAATGTGCACTGTATGACTGTGTTGTGTATGAAGATATCATATGGCATAACCTATGAGTGCCGTGTCAGAGTAATTTTGCAGATTGCTCATCATTTGCATACATTTACTTGCTGTAAGCTTTTCAACAATAAAATATAAATTTTCAAAATTCACAGTTTTTTTTTCAAATTTCTGGAATATTATTGAAGTATTATGCAAACCTAGGTTTCATATTTATTTTGTTGGGTATGTGCTGTAGGGCCATCCTGTAGTCTACCATCATGCTCATCTAGTCATGATGGTGCCGCCACAACCACAGATGAGGAGGAAGAAGATCAAGAGGAAGGAGAAGGAGAAGACACACTTCATCGTGAAGTGCTGGAAGAGGAAGAGGGAGAGACTTCTGTTGGGACAGAAAGTGAGGATGAAGAAGGCAGTGTTGCATTGTGAGTACTATTATAATAGGCTAACGCAAACTACATGACTTTTGTAGGCCTACTTGTATTTGAATGTGTGACTGTTCGAAAAAGACAGTTCGAAACAGGACGTTTCGAAAGTGGACAGTTCAACACTGGACAGTTTGAAATGCCTAACCCCAAACCCCAACCACCAAATTTCAACTAATTGTTATTTTTAATGTTATTTTTTGTATTTAATTAATAAAACTAATTATGTAAAATTAGTTATCTGCAAGTTGTGTTCCTCTAAATGTAATCTACACAGTTTCGAACTGTCCTGTTTCTAACTGTCCAGTTGTGAAACGTCCTGTTTCGAACTGTCCTTTTCGAAATGTCCCTTTACCCTTGTATTTATATGCTATGGATTGGACAACAGCATTTCACATGTATGCGTTAGTTACATCCTTCTTGTTTCCTACTTTATTAGTGAGGAGCAAATTGATGACCCACTGGAATGTCCCAAGATCCTAATCAGTTTGGACAAATACATCAAGTTGATTTCTTGGTGTACTATATGCAATGTTGGTAAGTGTAGTCCAATGTTTAAACAATGCATCTGGTTGTACATGTAAAAAGAGTGTTTGTATAAAGCGTAGTTTAGAGGTAGATTTTTTAACTACTACTGTTAGTTGTTTTTATTAGTTTTCTAGTTTAAATTTTCTTGAATTTTAGATCTCTGCAGTAACATTAATTTTTTCAACCTGAAAACTGTATGGTCACTATTCTGACTGCAACTACTCTTACTTTCTACATATTTTATACCTACATGATTATATTTTTCAGCTCTACCATATGCAAACACTGATATACATTGTATTGTGAATTCTTGTTTCTATGCATTGTAAATTAATCAATAAATCTATAATTTGGTGATGTAATGATTGAAATGGTTGTCTTTATAAATGCAGAGCTAGCCAAGAGAGATGTTAGTGTCAGCTATGTTGGCTGCGTTGTGCTGGCTACAGTATGTTGTTCTTCCTGTGGTCATACCATGAAGCACAGCTCTTCCCATGCTGACCTCACTACACACCAAACCAATGTCCTGCTTTCCACAGCAGTGTTGGCAACAGGCTGTGTAATCTCTCAGATAAAAAAGTAAGTTGAATGAAAGTTTTTGCAAACTGAAATGCAGTAACTCTATTATGAATTCAATAGTACCTATGCTTAGTGCTGAGCCACGCTATAAAAATGTTATCTACATGTTATACATGTCGTTAGAGCATTACATTATGTATTATAATTATTATAAAATGGGTATTAGAATTATATATTCTGTAAGTATTCTTTTACCTCTACAGATTCTCCCAAGCCCTGAACCTGGTCATGCCATCATTAGCAACATATTACCGGCACCAGAGCCGGTATATATTCAAAGCGATATACAACCTCTATCGGACTAAACAGAGGGAGCTACTTTCAGAAATCTCTAATGAAGGCCAGGAAATAATAGCAGGTGGTGATGGAAGGCAAGTAGTATTTTATTCTCTGTTGTAATTTATATTATTTTCTAGCTCATGTATGCTTTCCTAATCCGCTTGCTACAGAAATCGACCTCTATCACATGTTATTGTTTGCAAAAAATAACGTGCATAGTAGCAATAATGTTTTATGAGTCTAGTTATACTGTGTTGTATTTTTGGGTTAGATAATCAAAAACAGCATGTACATGTATATACAATGTATGTAGGCTATCAAGAATGACCTGACCTGAATTGTTGTGTGTTTTGTAGATGTGATAGTGCTGGCTTTTCTGCTCATTACATGAGCTATGGAGTGTTTGATCTAGTTCGAAAGAAAATACTGGATGTACAGCTGGTGTCTGTGAGTATACCACAAGCTATCTGTTATAGATACACTGTAATTTAATTACATAATGTTATTTCAGCTTTCAATGCAATGAAACATGCATTTTCTTCCTAATTACTCTATACCCACTAGTGATATTACATATTAATATGAAACACAACTTATTAGCTATTTCATGACAATTTATCTTTCTGCAAAGTTGGCATTTTTCACATTTTTCACATTGAATAATTCAGCTGATTTTTCTTGATGGCCCTGTTTGCTGTTAGAATATTATTATAGTTTTTGGTATTCTCTAATAATGATGCTAAAAGCGTTAAAGTAAGCTACATGATAAATTACATTTGTGACTGGTAAATAATAATTCTCCCAACTTTATGTTCTTTAAGCAAAAGTGCATATTTCACCTTAATATTACAGCGCACGGAGACGGACAACAGTTCGCCCAAGATGGAGCAGGAGGGCTGCAGAAGAAGTTTGCTTTTTCTGCAACAGCAAGGTGTCATGCCATCAATATTCATATCTGATAGACATACAGGCATAAAAAAAATGCTGAGGTGTGACTATCCTGGTCTTAGCCATTTCTATGACGCATGGCATGTTGTTAAAGGTAAGCACACATCAGATGTGGCAACACTACTACTTGTCAAATTAATAATGTTTATGAACAATAATATTGTTCCCTTATAAGTTGCAGCAAAGCAAGTAGATGACCAAACTTTGCTGTGGTTTATTTTGTGGAATATGCAATTATGTAATTGTACAATATTATTGCATTCCATGATTAACTGAAGAAATTAAATAGTTGGTTATTGACTACAACTATAATAGTTGTGATCAGTAATGAGTTATGATATTTGATAATAGAGTACATGTACACTAAGTGGAGTCACTTTAGTCTTTTATTATGCCCAGCTAAAATGGTGGTAGAATGTTTAGTTTGATCTGCCCAACATTCAACCACGGATAGCTTATTGGTTATAGATATGAACCATACTGAATTCTACAAAGTCAAATTTCTTGTAGGTATAGTAAGCAAACTGTCAGTAATTGCCAAGTACAAGGAATGCCAAGATCTGGCTCCTCGCCTCGCAGTTATTAAAAATCGACTGTATAAGATTGGTCGAAGTCCAATTGCTGGGAGGGAGGAGCTGGTGACTGGCATGCTGAGACATCTACAGGGATTACACAAACATCCCATGAACGTTCAATACACCCAATGCCAGCACCCACTTCCATATCGTGGGATTCCTCTTGCAGCCGGTAGGTCTCCTTCTTATTTTTTTATGTTACTTGTTTTGAAAACATTTAGTTTTTATATGCATATTTGATATGCTTCATGGGCAATTTAAATTTGTGGAATATTGCATTTTGTGCAACTATCATCATTGCTACTGGATTTCAAACCTGGTTATCTGTGTCTACACACATTAAAATATTTGTATTATTGATATAACAGATGGCCGATCATACAGTGAGGTCTTCAAGCATATTGAGAGGAAGAGAGAAGATATAATTAAAATGTCCCCATATGGCCAAACCTCAGTGTGTGAGGCTTGGCATGCGTTTATTCTCCTGTATGCACCAAAGCACCTCCATTTCTCCTACCATGGGATGCTTTCTAGGTGAGTGTGCTATACTCTCAAATGTAGTATAGTGTAGATATTGCACATAACATAATATTTATGATATATTTTAGGCAAGGAATTTACACGTTGTAGATGCACATGTAATACAATATTAATTGTGTAGAACATGATGCATTTTCCACTAGAGCTCATTTATACCAAGCAGTTTGAGTTGTATTGAGTTTAACAATGCCTGTCGTTGAGCGTGTGTGCAGTTTGTACATGTATTTGTTAGCGTCCCCCAGGTCTGTGTACATTCATGCCTGTGTACATTATTGTAATAGTAGTGATATTTCATGGTATTAATAGTTGTACCATGTGTACTTACAGATTACAAATATGTGCAATGCACTATAATGAAAATGGCAATAATGTGGTAAAAGAAAACAAGTATAAAGTTGGTTACAGGAAGTTTAAAGGGGGTGACGCTACAGTACAGAAAGTGAAAGTAGCCCCGACATACAGTGAGTCTTACAGAGTAGTCATAAAAATGTTGTGTGCCAGGACTATGATTGTTGAGCCTGCTGATGTAGATGTAGATGTAGATGTGTGTGTGCGTGAGTGAGTGTACTTGTAATTCACTGTGAGATACTGTAGATTATTATGGCTTCTCAAATAGTGTTTATATTTTTTTCATTGCTCGGCAAAAGAATCTTGCAAGTAGGATCGGTTTATTCAAACCTGAAAGTCTGTGCAGTACATCATTTTTTCGATACTCTACATGTATGTGGTTTGATTGCAGATTACATTAGAGCAATACAAAAAGAGGTTATGGCGGTACTGGAAAACCCTGAAATACTCACTTCCATAACGTTACCAACAGCACCTCAGACCATGAGTGAGCAATTTACTGGAAAGGACAGAGAGCTGTCAATACTCAATCACGAAAGTAGATTTTTATTTATCTAGAGACACAAGTCTATCTATACGTATATATTTTTAAAATATTTTTATCTATAAATAGTATATTTTTTTTGTTACAAAATTGTTTCATGGCAATGCTAATGGTACATCCACCAATCGTCAGACAACAATTGTTGTCTGATGATTGTGGATGTACCATTAGCATTGCCATGAAACAATATTGTAACAAAAGTAATATATTTATTTTATTCATAAAACATATTTTAAAAATATATACGCAAAGATAGACTTGAAAAAATATTCTATTCATATAACAAATTTTATAACCTGCTCAGTTTTTTTAAACTTGGAGCACTATTCTTGAATGTCGCACATCTTTTATATTTTTAATATAACCATTTTCCAACAGTGTGATATTGTATTCTATCACCACGATGAAAAGAATATTTCTTTTTGACATAAAAGTCAACTTTTATGTCAAAAATGCCAACTTACTGCATACAATGTAGGCCTACTAGGCATATAAAACATTTATTATTTTTATAGTGTGTGCATCTATTTTATTATTACATCTACATGTATATCAGTTTCATTATTCTGCAATAATAATAATAATCATTATGACTGCTGTAGAGACAGTGACCTCAGCAGTGGCAATTGATCAACTAATTCATAATATTTCACATGATATTGTGCTTTGATACTGCAAGCAGTAGGCCTACTGCATTCTATACATGCATAGGTTGTCAAAAAGTATTGACTGTAAAGTTTGATTGAAGTTGGTCAAGGCCTCAAGGGACTATACTGAAATTTTGAGGTTGTAAGCTGTATACATCAGGCATAGCAGCTGGGCCAATTAGTACATTATCAGCTGGGCTAGGCATGTTACCAGTCGCAGCTGTGCTAAAATACATGCAGTTGTAGGGAGTGAATGCCAGACTACACAAAATTTTACTATATACTTGTAAAAGAAAATACCAACTGAGTTTTTATCCTAGGGATATCACAAAATGAGAAAATGGATATGTACAGCAAGTGTTACATTTTTTGTAAACAACATTCCTCTACAATAAAAATCACCAATTTTTTGCAAAATAATTGTATGAGTTTTGAGTTTTGCAATGTGGTACATCTCAGACAATCAAAGACAAATTTTGTGAATTGACATAGGAACAAAATTAATGAAGATAACTCCTGATGACATTATTGTCAACACTAGTATTTTTTTTTAGAAATCTACATTATTATTCACTATTAAAATAGTTGGAGTATCAAGTAATACCAAGATAGTTGGTTTGCTGAAAAAAATCCTGAAACTGTCAGTACAGCAGGGATGCTAGCCATCGGAACTTCCAGGTAAACCTGGTTAATGCTACAAACAGAGCAAAGTCTGCTGATCTTGTTGTTGTATTACATGCCGATAGCCACACAACAGAGGATCACTAAGTAGCAATAGGTGCATATAGCATTGTTTCCAATGAGTGAGGATACAGCTAATCCGCTGATGCTATCAGAGAGTTAATCAAGATACAAGTCTCTTATGTTTTCAAGAGCTGGGTCATAATTGTCAGTGTGAGTGTCAGTGGTAGCCTTCATAAGTCCCATTTTGATTTTATAATAAATTAAAATCAAACATTTACATTAACACAATTTATCACTATAGTTATAACCACATAAATAATATAATATCATATCATTATTCTTATATAATATCAATATATAATCCTAATGTTTATGTTATCAAATCATTACATAAGTGATGTGATAAGATAATTGTTGCTTTAATTTATTATTTAATTAACTTAAAATTATGCTTGATAATAACCATATGCATTTAATACAACATAAATAAATCTCATCTGAAAAGAATATTAATACATACATGTAGTATTAGTATGAGTATTTTAATGTTTTGCTAAATCTTTTTTATTAAAACTAAAACATACGATACTAACTTCACTTGAACTAACAGTCCACCATCAAACAAGTACTATGAAAGTTATTCCAGTTTGCAACAGATTAGTCCATCCATATAGCAATATCAACATCAACACCAACATTTCAATTGAAACTGGTTATAATCTATATATTTATTGATACTTAGTAGTCTCAGTCAGACAGTCGCAGTGGAGTGTAGACATTTCCACCATCTCTATCGCCATTACAATAAAGCACATAAAGCACGTGGTTATTATACCCATCTTTGTTGACCACTCACGAACAAGTAAGCTCATCCAATCGCAAGCCTTCACTTAGTGACCGCGTGGGTGTCTCAAAATGTAAACAAAAACGGTGAGAGGGGTCCTTTAACTATGTAATACAATGATGAATATAAAAGTACAAAAGTAGCATACACAGTGTACATACTAGTTATACTTATGTTGCTGTTGTACATTTATTCATCATTGTAGTAATAAACGATACAGTCAGCCTGTCACTAACATGTTGCATCCTGTAAATGGAACAATGTCAGTGTGTCCGTCTTTTAGGTAATTGGACTAAGGTCAGTATATCATTCCTCTAAATGGACCAAGGTATGTATGTCTATCCTCTAAATGGACTAAGGTACGTATGTCCATCCGCTAAATGGACCAAGTGATTTTTCAGAGACTGGATCAAAAAGGAATTTTGTTGAGATGTCAATTGTTTCCTCAGCCTACCCATAAGGAAGTCTGTGGTATTTAGTGGTTTGTTTGTGAACAGCAGTACCAAGCACCATGTCAGGCACCATGTTCAAATGTCAGATAGATCTGTCTCTAGGTTCTGTGTAAACCTAGCCTCAGCTCCAATGAAGACATCTCACTTTACCTCATGTACAGTTGTCTAAGTAAGTGTCCCCATGTGTATAGTGTCAGACACATCAATAACCGATACTATCCATCACAGGACAACAGATGGAGACATGATGGACACGTTTATAAATATGATGATGGCTCAGCATTTACTGTTCAAATTATTTCCCAGATTGACAGCAAATCTAAACTACATGCATACTTTATATATCTGACAGTTTATTTCCTCATTATCACACAGACTGGCTAAATTGCTAAAAGGACATGAGATGACCTGATTTTCAGGTATAGACCAACTTGCTCAAAAACTTTCCAGTCTAATTTTGTTATAGGGTCACGAAAAATGGAAATAAAATCCTAGGCGTACTCTGACCAAGCAAAACTCTAGTCCGACCAGTGGGGTTTTCATTACTACCTAGTTTGGTCCAAGAGGTCTTGAAGACTTGCTGGTGACCTACTGTGGTAACAAACTGTAGAATTATCTTCACGACATACACGACTGTGTATAATGCTAATGTAAAATGTAAAGTAAATATTGTTATCATGTATACAGCGGTACTGCAAAGTGCTACAGAGTAAAGAATAATATTACTTTATTATCATGAGTAGATATGCCATTGTCCACATTTATTTTTTTCTCTCTCTTGTTTTGAAACACTAAACAAAGACAGAGATCACACCCTGTGAACCGCTACCACTAGCCTGTCCATTACAACTTTACTCTGTAAAGTGTAAGCAGATACTAGTACATTACTACATGTATATATGGGAAAAATGAAGTTTCTATCATATTATTATATCCTACATTTATACTAATTAGTAATATCTCAACTATGTGTACTACTTGCTTGCAGAATTATATGTACATTTGATGCTATGTAGTATATATGCACTTTAGGTTGCATAGTGAGAAGGAAGTAATAGGGGCGTGTCATAAAAATAGAATGACATTGGCAAACCTGTGCCAAACGATACAACTATTTACATTGTTTATGATTCTATGTTTTGCAAATATTCACTGGGAATTCCCACCCTCTCTATGAGGGACAAGAGGGTTGACCTACTTAGGAAACCATGTAGGTCTATCCCATTGTCTACTGTACATTGTGGATGATTATTTGGAGGAGGGTTAGATAGCATTTTTATGTTATTCTAAAAATCTGCTCTTTGGTAACGGAGTGCTTACTAGCAGCATATATGCAAATACGTATGATAGTTATAATACTTGTTCTTTGAAGTTATACATTATATGACAATTTTGTAGCCATCGGTTGACTGTTTTAATCTGTGCATTGCTTTACCAATTATGCAACAGAAAAACGAAAAATTTTAGTAGTTACGTAGCTGCATTATTATACAACAGTAAAACTACAGTACATACACAGACATGTATGCAGTATGAGAACAAACAAATATACAATATATTTAGATTGCGCATATGATGACGCGCTTGCTGTAACAGACACCAATTTCCTTGTCAGAATAAATTTAAATTTGTTTGATGAAGGAAATAGAAACCTAGGAGCTACTTAACTTGGATGGAAAAATATTTTCTCATTATGGGGCAATACTTAACAACACCTGTCTAGCCTATTTCACTGGGATAATTTTTGTTGTCCTGTATTTAGGTTTATTATTTATATTTCACTTTAAAAGGAAATGTCAGCACAAAAACTTTCTTTCTAGGCAACAAATAACTTAACAGAGCTTGGAATGTGTCAGTCTGTTGTACATAGGTACAATGTAAGTGATATATTACATCTATGGCTTAAGGTAAAATAGGTGATGCATAGAATATATATACATCACAAAATTTGCTGATGTATATGTGCCACCCTGTGGTCTTTGAGTAAATTAATTTCCTCCCTGTGAGAATACATGCATTTTAAAAATATTTTTGGGCTACAACGGTCGGGTTTTAATTTACAAACTTTTAGTATAAAAGGGAGATTGAAACTCAATGAAGAGCAGAAGTTGCCACACTACAGCTAGATTTGTTCCTCAGTATTCTAAGTTATAAGTTATAATTCATAAATATTATACTTGCATTACTTTTCACAATATTTTCTAAGGAACTTATTTTTGTTGTTGTTATCTGCATACATGAATATACATGTAACATATCATATTAAATATTATGATAAAATCACCATATTTCCTTCTTTTACTATATTGGATTGTAATTTTATGGTCTTTACCTGTAGGCTAAGTTTTAAAGTGTGCAAATTTACAAGGATAAAATATTGAATTTATCTGAATCATCGACAAAATATGTTAATAGACTAACTAATATGTCATAAGATGATGTAGCAGCACAATGAAAAACATCACTTCAGTTTTTTAATTGAATTGTTAAATTATACATCGATGTTAATGTTGTAGATTTGTGATAAAAGGTCTAGTAAATGTACGTGTATATGCATATTGCTTTTCAATGTGTTTGCTATTATTAAGTACAATAATATGTAACTGGCACAAGGTCTTCTCTCAGAAGCAAAAGTTTAATTTATTTTAGCTTGTACCTGTAGATATTTAACCATGCAAGTTCTTTCCCTTGCCCTTTTTCTATGCATTGCTTTGGCTAGTGTCTCAGGCTACGGTCGTGGAGGATCAAGAAGTGCATTAAAAGAGACCGGTTCCTCAGGCTATTGTTGTGGAGAATCAGGGTTGTGCATCAAGAGAGGGCGGTTCTTCAGGCTATGCTCGTGGAGGATCAGGAAGTGTATCAAGAGAGGGCGATTACAAAAGCTACAGGAAATTTGGGGTTTACTAATAGTAACACAGGCCGGGGAATTCTCCCAAAAACTTGATGGAATACATGCACATGCCAATACTTCTAAATCTCATTTGAAATTGCAGTGTTATAGATCATGCACCTACATCTAGATGGCAAAACCATTCTGTATATTTTGTCCGTGTGTGTTTTTGGGTCAAATATTACATATTACCCTAATAGTTGTTTTATGTTTTTATTATGTTTGAAATGTATGTATCATTTTGCTTACAATAAACCATTGCAAATATTTTAAATTTCTTGCCTTTTAATGACACTATGCCCTAATAAAATCAATGAACACAGCTATACATTATAGCTAAGTTAATTGAAGAAAATAGAAAACTAAATATAGAATGAATAGTATTAATAGTTTGTTGTGCTATATTGAGGAAAGCAGGAACACCACTGCTCCTGCCAAGTTGTAAAACAGTCCATGCAAAACAAAATGGACACTCAGCGGCTTCACTTGCACAAGGTTGAGGCAACTCCAAAGCAAGCATAATATTATGTTATCGTGTGGTTCATTCTGCAATATATCATGTTTAAAGCACTTAGGAGTTATCCTCACACTTTACCTATTAGTCACAGGGAAGATGACTCCAGCTTAAGCATACAAGGTTGTGTAAATTTATACATTTTGGCAGCTAATTCTGTACAAAATAGGTGTATATGAGGAATTTAAAACACCAACGAGTTTAACAACACATTGGGATAGTTTCCCTGAATCATATGCATACATTATGGGATGTGCTGGTGAAAATTTCATTATAATTGACTGCTTTATGTACATGCATATGTAATATCGTGTATCACAATTTCTTCTAGCCTGAACTCCATATTCTATAACATTATTTTAGAAGAGTGGGTATGACTGTGGGACTGAGTCAAATATAGAATTCGTTGTGCTGATCTATGACCTTCTTTCCTCCTGTAGTTTCCTTCATCTATACAATGAGCATGCCTAAGCCCTTTCAGAAGTGGTTAAATATGTGGGAGAAACTCCCATGATAGTAGCATAGTTATGATAATACACGTAGTATATTTATTATAATATATTATGCAACTTATTTTGCGATAGTTTTCCTAACTAAAGTATTTAAGAGTTATTTCCACACATCACCTATTAGTCAAAGGGAAGATAACCTACTCGACAGCAAACTAATACTCAAGAAAAATAAAATGCTCAATTGCTTGTGTATTCCATATTATTGATATAGATGTACATACATGTATTATTCACATCTTGTAAGTATCCATTTTTGACATGAAGCACCTGTAAGCTGCTAAGTACAATTTGAAGTTATCCTTTCCAAATGTTTGGAAAAGGACAACTTCATTTTGTATTCAATAACTACTCTCCAAGGTCACTCCACTTACAAAATATTGTGCTAGAAATTTCCCTTTGCAAAGGGAAACCTTGAGGTTTGTAAAATACCCCTACATAGTATGTACCTTTCTATTCTTGATATCAAGCTGCTATATTTATAAAGAGTAGTTTTGTGTGATCTCATTGTGTAATCTCTTGTTATTATTCAAGGAAAATGTATTATTAGTTAAGTTGTTGTACCTACATGTATGTTTTTATTACTAATATAAGCCTTGGGGCCATTCAACAAAATTAAACTTATACCACGTTAAATACATCCAATATTTTATAAATTACTGTACATTTAAATTTTATTGTCAATATTTTATCAGCCGTTCCTGATAATATGTTTATTACAGTACTTTGATACTACTGAGACCTGCTCAATAAGAAAAATCCATTATTGTATTTTAAATCTAGTGCATTGCCACCTCTCTAGATGCCCTTGGGTTATAGTGTACACTTTAAGATAATTGTTTAGTCTTGAGTAGGCCTACTTGGTTAGATAAACATACGTGTCCACAAGTTGTCCCTGCACAGAGAATGAAAATCTTCTGCAAGTATATCAACAGAATAGTATCTGATGTGATTAAATGCTATTTTTCACTTTAAAGGTTCAGAGTTGTTCACCGCTACGTATAATGTCAAGCCCGCGATGTGCCATCAGTGGTTTGTATGGGTGAACTTCCAGCTCTTCACATTCCCGTATTGCTACTTTGAATAACAGTTTTGCCTGTTCCGGTTTCCCTGTTGTAAGGAAATATAATCCATAATGCTGATAAGCTTTAGATTTAGCAACTCCTCTTGGGCTTTCGAATATAGCTCTACGGAATGTCATTTTAATATCGTCTTCTGAGGCACCAGATAGAGACTTTATTCTGGCATATTTAATCCCGAGTGATTCCCAGTTGTCAGGGTATTCCATGATAATGTCCAGATAATCTTTGATCTGGCTGAGATATTTAACTGTCTGTGCCTCATTTGATATTTGGTTGCTGTAGTAGCTGTCTGCTAAATATCGCCTAAGGTCTTCATCAGAACTTGACTCTAAAATTTACAGTGTTAACTGTTACATTGGCATTATGTACGTGAATATAAATATAAACACTCCTTCTGCAAAATACAAGTCTAGAATGATGGGAATCACCAATAGAGGATTGGTGTGTTAACTACAAGATCACATTTGCTACTTGGATTGATAGCAGGGCCGGTGCACATAGGGATAGGTACAGGAACAAACAGTATGTGAGGTAGCCTATGTTATTTTAGTCAATTGCCACTCACCGGAGTACCTTCTAGTATAGACCCCATAGTGTTGACGAACAAGACAACTGTTCTCTGAATAGAAACTAATAACCCACATCTGCAGCAAGGCTGAAGCACATGAACATATTCCCGTGCTGCTTTATCCAATTCTGGCTAATTTTTAGGGCCTGTCCAAACCAATGCTTCTTGCTGCTGATTTCATAAGATTGGTATCCACATTGTAGACAGTTCTTTCCAATTCTGGCCAAAAATTTCTTGTCAGATGCTCGCTCACTAATCTCGATTGCCTTATTGACGCAGGTCTCAGAGTTTATCTCCACTTCAATTTCTGTCTTCATTTTAAACTTCTCAGACAGTTCTGGCCAGTAATATTTGGACACGGCATCATTTTGTAACTCACTAAGCCACAGCCACATGTCACCTAAGTATCTGTCATTGGTTGACCTAGATATGTTGATTAGCATATCAATTGCTGGGTGCAAAAATTTGGCAATCCATTTTGGGTTGTTTTTACCTGTTTTCTCTTCTTTGGCGAATCTAATAAGTATTTTTACATAGTAGTAACTACAATATTCTCGCATATTCTTTTTCAGTGTGGGTTCTTTCAAACACTCCTCAAAAATCTCCAAACTCTTTTCTCTGTACTCTATTGATCTATTGCTCTCGGCCATCCAATAAGCACAGTCAACTCTTGATCTTGTACGACGGCAACTGTTAAGCAAGCTGTTCAGTTCTTCGTCCTCATACACTATATCCAATATTTGAAGCGCAACGTCTTGGACAGAGGGCGCATCAGCATTTTTCTTCATGAGTAAAACGCCACGATTGCATAATGTATGGATGTCATACCTGTCTTTAGCTAAAGCCTCTTTAATGAAATGATCTGCCCTTTCTAAATCATCACAAAGCAGGCATATCATAGCGCACCCATTTAATCTCCGGAGAACACCGAGGTCTTCGATTGCGTAATCCTCCTTTACTGCTTTATTATACATGATGGTCATTCTCTCCTCCCCAAGTCTGACACCAAATAGACTTCCATTAAAGTTATAAAAAAATTCTTGAAGGTGTCCAGTGCTGACTAAGTAGTGCCCTAAACAATATATATATGTAAGAGTGGGAGTACAAAGTATATTCAATTAATTAATTATTATTATAATATAACTGTATTAGGGAGCAGTCGTGGCTTAGTGGTTAGAATGCTGGATCTTCATTCTGAAGGTCTCAGGTTCGAATCCTGGTTACGGTGGTGTTAGGAGGAGCATCCAGCCACAATTGCTCCTGTGCCTCATCCTTGGGGTCATGCAAGTAGCATGGCTTAAAGGCAACTCCTCTACCCCTGCCAAAAAAAGGCCATGTCATCTGGGCTTTTTCTCACAGGGAGTTGGCCAGCACGGGCACCTGGCAGTGCAAGCTGCAAGGGGCTGGTCACGCCGAGGAGCATAAGCCCGGTGAGTTTTTTGTAATATACATGTAACTGTATTGCATTATTTTAATACCAGAAAAAATATGCAATTAATATACTGACACTCCACTCTTATTTACACTGCTACATTCCACTAGGTTTGCTTCCATTGGTATTCGACTTAGTTTAATAAGCGGACATCAAAATGTAGTTAGGATTTATTTATTTTTTAAATATACATGTAGATTGCACTACTTGATTTTGCATGCACATATGTCATATGTTACCATTGATTGACTGGAGTTTCCAGCTTTGTGATTGGCCACTTACCAGTGATCAGCTGTTTTAATAATGGTCGCTCTGTCTGTTCAAGAAGTTGCTCTACCGAGTTACATGTACCAACCAAGTTAGTTGCTTCCATTACTTTTGCTCGTACTAAATGATCTTTGATACTTCTTAGCAGTTTGTGCAGAACTTCAGTCTTGTCCTCTCTGACAACTAGGTGCAGAGTCGAGTCTCCATCATCCGAGAGTTGTTTGAGACAGTCAATAAAGTCATCTTGGTCCAAATATCGAGAAATTTGGTCAATGACATTTAAACTATTTACTTTACAAGCTGTCTGTAAAACACTGAGTCCATCAAATTTCGCTTTGAGTTCTGTTAACTTGTTACTAGAATTTTCTAGAATATCAGCAAGTCGTAAGTGGTTGTCATTCAATGCATGCCTGTGCAAATCACTATGCTGTAAGGGTTGATTCCTGTCTACTGTCTGTATAGTTGTGTTGTGGTCTTCTACATGGATATCTCCACAGGTCGCCATCTTCTCAGAAGTCGAGTAACGATATCATACCACAATATCATACAGTATTTAAGAAAATCTCTTTATCTACGTGACTCTGTGCTGTACAAGTACATCTTACTGGCAGTCATTAAACTATGCACAGTATAGCACTTTATATGATTGTATAGTACTTGTGTATATGTTGGTAGTCTGTTGATTTATTAGTACTGATTGACAACCCTGAGGTCATGAGCAGCACTGTAAGCAGTGGTGGATCTAGCTCATTGATGAGTCCCGGTGATACAATGTTTTTCCAGTTCATAAAACCCATGCTTATGTCAACACAATATACAGGGTAAATAATGTGTAATATACATGCACATTTTAGTTAGTAGCACAACCATCTCTACTTGTAGGAATAAAATGGGTGAAATATACGCAGTCTCAGATATACTTATATCTATCTAGCAAATGCATGTTTTGTTCAACTCTGTTTGCATGTCGCAAGAAATTAGAATTGGGCTAACATTACCTGAAACAAGATGAAAAATAGAGAATAATTTAGCAAATCTCATAGCGTCATGAGTAAAATTAGGCATAGATGCTGTTGTTATTTTTTTGTAGTTGCAACATACATGTACATGTAGAAAATATTCTGCCCAATATACAAATACATACAATGTACATGTATACATGGAAATCAGAACCAACTAATATGTGAGAGATTGCACGCTTAGTATATTATTATGATAATCTATCATAAAATATGGGTTTGTTGGAGGTCTTCAGGGGAGGGGCATTGGCAGTAAACGCAGGGGAGATGAACCATACTTGGTCCACCACTACATAATATAGTGTGTGTGTTTTTCATTATAACAATTGAATAACAACTCTATTTGTACTTCTATAGAAAACATGTCAATGAAAGCTATTCAATGAGTATTGACATATACTTTTAGTCATGTTAGACTCTGGGCTACTGACTATTTTAGTGAACTTCTTTATTTATCAGTAGCACACTTCTAAACATACAAAATTCACATGTAGTCACAATATCAATTCCTTATTATGCCAATATTCAATAGTGTTGAAGGGCATTCATTACAAGGTTCTATTGATATAAACTTGAAGCAATTTGATTGGCTGTCTGTTATCTGCTTTGTAAGTACATGTATTTGCTATCAGAGCCGTATCCACCCATACGGCCACACGGCCTTGCAGTGCCAACTTTTAAAAGGACAGCTGACTGACTTCAAACAGCAGGGTATCAGCTTTCAGTTTTTGAATAACGAGAAAACAGGAATGGAAGCTTACTTTGGCTTCCTTTTCTTTCCAGTATGACCTTTAGCAGATTGCTAAGCTACTAAATTAACTCAATAACCTCAATTAACCTAGTAACCTAGTAATCGTAACATACTATTAGAAATAATGTCATTGTCACTACATTACAATTGAGGTGATATTATTGTGTCTAAAGATGGAACACCATGCAATTGCATGGTGTGCTACCAAATAGTTATCTTCTACACAATGAAATCCTCTATTATTGGAATTGTGTTCATCTGAAAGTTGTTGATAGAAAAAGGGTGGGCAACTTCTAATAAGTTGTATTTGGAATTTTGTAATAAAAGCAACTGGAAGACAACTTTGCAGTCAAATTACGATTACAAAGGTATATAGATTTAGTGTCAGAGTTGATGCCAAGTTGATGTACCTTAGTAATTAGTAGCAAAGTTAAACAGAATTAGCCAGCAGTAGCACACTTTAGACGCACATTGTAATTATTGGTTAAATAATTATTGGATGAAATGTTTACAAATTATGGACATTTTTTCAAAGCAAGCATTCAGGTATAAATTACATACCACACTAAATATAATGTTACTATAATAACAACAATTGTTTTGTATTTGTTGTATAGCAATTGCGTTGCTATCCCTTTAAGAACATGAGAGATTCTGATACCACTCTGAGAACCATTATCATTCTCTCTATTTCCCCGCAGAGGTGCCAAGTTAAAGTTTATGGAATAGATTACTTACACTATTTTGAGCTACAATAAGAAGCAGTGCTATATATCAAACATTGCGTTTGGTAAGTCGTTTGGTACATAAGTCAGTGACGTTTATTGAGAAAATAAAATGCATTATAATAAAAGCATTTTTAAACAATATTGTTGGATATGAGAAATGGCTAGGACTAAAATGCATTTGCACACTCTGGAATATGTTGTATCAATTAAAGTGGAGTCAATATTGAAAACAGCAAAAATGTACTGCCATATTATGGCTGGAGACAGGAGATTTCAGCGCCTCAACCTGCAAAAAACAATGAGATTACATGTATAAATACCGTGTGGATAGGCTGCATATAATGTAGATGGGAAGTCAAAGTGTATTCATTCAAGTTCTTTATTCTCAGATGCTATTTGTCAAAGGTGACCTGTACTGTAACTGTGTTAATGGGTCTTTTTGCCACTATTCACTCACAGATTGTGAAACGAAATGAGCAGCGTCACTAATAGTACAGTATAGCATCAGTAGTAGTATAGTATAGTGTCAGTAGTAGTATAGTATAGTGTCAGTAGTAGTATAGTAAATATAGTGTCAGTAGTAGTATAGTATAGTATCAGGGATAGTACAGTATAGTATCAGTACAGTATCAGTAGTAGTAGTACAGTATCAGGAATAATCTAGTGTAGTGTCAGGAGTAGATAATACAGACAAGAATACAGACATACAGGTCTGATTTTAGTCTGTCAGTAGCACATATATAATAAAAGGATGAATAATATAACATAATATGTACATTATGCGGTCATACCTGTTATAGACCTGCCTCCGAATCCTGACCTGCCTAATTGGAAGCCAAACCCTCCGATTCTTCTACCCCCTCTGAGCCCAAAGCCATTTCCAAAACTGCCAAATCTGCTGCCAAACCCACTACCAAATCCACTGCCAAACCCACTGCCAAACCCACTGCCAAATCTACTGCCAAATCTACTGGGAAAGCCAAAACCTCTGAATAGACGGCTACCAAAGTTTACAGCTGAAGTGAGTGTAAGACATGCAACCAGAACAAGTAGAAGAGACTTCATAATTCCGCCCATTTCTCTGTAAAACATGAAGTAGAACATAACATACAGTATGTTGTATTTGCCCTGTTACCTGCACAGCTTGTCTATAGCATTTAATTTCATACTTCAAAATGAACTTCACACAGTACAGGCTGTTAGATGAGAAGCATCATACCAGCCTAAAGCTAGTATGCTAATATTACTCTATAAGCTTTACAAAACAGATTTAAGTCTAAGTGTTGACTTACCTTTTAACTTAAGACTGTATTGGAACTAAGGTTTAGTGAGATAGAGGTGTTGCTCAACTGAAGATATCTTTCACATTCTTACCTTTTATACCTGAGAAAACAGGATATAATCATTACCATTATTTAGCTTTGCTTGATCCAAATCTCTTCAAGGTGGAACATACAATGTAGAAATGTATTGCTACTTCTATATGGAAATCTTCCAGGCAGACAGTAAGCAGTTACATATATTTATTTCCATAGCTGTTAGTAATAGCAAGTCACCTCCAGTATTCAAAGTGGTTTTACTGGTAACTCTACATACATCCTCTACTCACTTGAAACAGGTCTTACCTCTCCTTACACATATTATACTGCCACTACTTATACACCATCATATGCTAACTCCTGCCTATGCGTTCTTTTTGCTGTTTAGAATTCCATTTTCATCAATAATAAAGTAAATAATTAGTTTGAGTGATTAGAACAGCATGAGTTGATTCTACTGTAGATGGTTTAGTCATTATAAAACTAAAGAGGAAATTAGTTGTAGTAAAGGCAGATTTAGCTGTTTCGTTTCAGATAGTCTTAGATAATTTTGTGGACTCAGGCAATCAGGTTGGGTAGCATTGAAACTATGCCCCCCTCTCAGTTGGAAGTTATGTTACTCTAACGGTTCTGCTGTGACTAATTACTATTACATGTAGTTTGGGTGTGTAGGAGCATTACTGGAGGTGTTTTTAATATGTTTCCCTACATCAGCTCTCACTTTAAACTCACATTATACTGTATTCAGATAAAAGTATTTATGAAAATGAATGTTAAGGTACTCAACTATTTATACATTTAAAACGCACGTAATTATTAATAATATTAATTTAATGTGTGATTGAAGTAACCAGGTACCAGTGTGAAGATTTCATAAAAAACATACACTGTATTCAGTCATAAATAAAATAGGAAGGGAGTGTTATATTGGGGGCTACAACTGTAATATTATGCATACTAATACATGAATATGTACTGGCAATATCCTAATGAGGCCTAAAATAAAAAGATCAGTTTTAACAATAAAACGGATCAAGTTATCCTTAAATTTAAATTCCAATGTCAGTGACTTTAGCTTGAGTTTTTTTTTTTTGGCCATTCTATTTAACGGACCTCAGAAGTCCGAAACTTGTATGAACGACAAGAGCTGGGTTCTGAGTGGAAGAGCTCACCTTCCACAACAAGAGTGCATGGCCAGTGATCAATACATCAACCTGCCACCCCAATATGGTCTCATATCCCGCCAGAATCTGGCTTCTCTTTGCGAATCAGGGCAGAGTTGGATCTTTATTGCGCATGCTTTTGATGTATGCACTACACGGGACCTCCTGTGTTATTTATACGCCCTGATCCGAACAGGCGCAGCTCGAGTGAGAGACTTGCTGAAGGCCTTTGCCAGAAATGACACAGCTGGGGGTTTGAACTCACAACCTTTCGGTTTATGTGCTTGTATGCCACCAACGGCGCCACCCTGACACCCTAAATAACAATAAATAAAAGGTTTATGATGTGTACCTGGGTCCTTCAAAGTGTTTTTACAACATTTATGCACTATACCTAAAATAGAACCGTAAATCAAGTATTTTAATATCCGTAACAGTAATACAATAGCTGTTCATCTTTTCCTCACATTTACATATTATATTAAAAAGAGATTACTTCCATGGATAATCAGAGACAATGCACAATATTATAGATGACTTAGCAGTAACTCAAGTACAATGACACTGTCCTCTCATGATGTCCCACCTTTGTTGTATTATTTACATCTTGGTAAGAAATGAATAATATGGAAATGAATAATTATTATTACATTAGTTATTGTTAAACATAGACATCTGGAAAACATCAAGGATATACATACATAGACAAAACTCCTACTATTATCTAATCTTTCGCTCCACATGGATATAAAAAGGTATAAATATGAATGGAGAATTCAGTTGAGCATCAGACTTACCTCAGCTAACATAACTTATACTGTACATCTCAAACAGTAAGTACATATTATTATATGTGTATAACTAGCATCTCTTATTAATTGAGAACTTTATTTTACTAGATAATAAAATGGCTTTGATGGCTATTAGGATACAAGTGTAGTACTCCTGATATGTAACCAAGAGTACTTTAGCATGATATTTTCATTTTCACACTTTGTCAATTTATTTAATATTTATATCCTGTTAACAGGTGACCACATCTCTAGTCCTCACCATGAAACTCATCACCATTCTAATAGTTGTATGCCTTGTGCTGGCTGCAACTGCTATGTTTGGTGTATCCAATACCAGAGGTGGTGGTAGACGTGGAGGTAGAGGTGGAACCAGAAGCAGTGGAGTAAGCAGAGGAAGTGGTAGTGGAGGTAGCAGAGGAGGTATTGGTGCTGGTAGAGGTGGGAATGGTGGGGGACGTGACAGAACTACTGCCAGAGGTAGAGTAACAACTACCAGTAGACCCATTAGAAGAACTTTTACTGGTGGTAGAATTGGTGGTGGAAGTAGAACTCCTGTAAGAGGAGGAGGCAGTGCAAGTGGTGGTAGAGGAGGCAGTGCAAGTGCAAGTGGTGGTAGAGGACGAAGTGCAAGTGGGGGTAGAGGAGGAAGTACAAGTGGGGGTAGAGCAGGAAGTACAAGTGGTGGTAGAGGAGGCAGTGCAAGTGGTGGTAGAGGAGGCAGTAGTGGAGGTAGTGGGAGGAGCAGCAGAAGAAGTAATAGCAGAAGAAGCTAATGAGGTGAATAGAACAAACAATGAATGCAAATAGTTTTCACACTGAATTTATCTCACCATGTTGATAATTATGCTATTCTAGTAACAAATAAGTATTTGCAATGTATATGCATAGCTATATGTATAAGGCTTAATGGGACTGATATAGTATAACTACCATTATTAGTGGTATATTCATCACTTGAAATCACAAAAGTATTACTGTTGTAACAAGCAAAGGTAAGTGTAATTGTTGTCATCAGAAGATCAGGTTTGCGCTTCTTTTTCAAAAATACATCAGCGATAAGTCATGTATGATGTACATTATATGTAGGTTGACATTATATTGTTAATAATATTCTATGCAATTCTGTGCAAATCTATGCCTGATATTTCCATATTTCTTTTAGAAGCTAACAGAATAGGTAGAATATGGGAAAGGAAGGACATCTGAACATGACTCTACACTTGGACTCTACACTGGGCTCTACACTTGGACTCTACACTTTACTCTACACTGGCCATGTTACTATTGGCTCAATTAATTTATAACATATATATAATTTATAATATATATAATTTATAATATATATAATTTATAATACAACATATGTTTTTTTTGTTATATAACTGCAACCTTATGATTTAATTTCTATTAGTAAACTCAGTACTTGAATAGCATGTCATACATCTACTATATAACACGATATTATACAGAACCACAAATGTATACTGTAGTGTAGGTTCAACAACCATGAATCTCATATGAGAACCCACCACTTACCGTACATATAATATTTTACTTCTTGTGAATTTAATAAACATACCTCAACCTTTCAAAAATTGGCTATTAACGTCATTATATTATTATTGCATTGTATATTATGTAATAATATACAATGTCATGTACATGCACATTATTCATATTAGACTATGCTGTTAAAAGGATAGCATTTACAAATGTATTTATATATGTGTCATTTACCCCATAATAGCAACAAGTGCTCAACACCGTTTAGAATCGGAAATGTTCACAAAAGCACCAACAGTTAGTGGAAGACTTCATAGTTGCTGTGAGTTTCAACATTGCCTGTTTTCTTGACATTATCCGTAGACATAGCACTGAAAATATAACCTAAATCTTGTTATTACAATTTCAATCCGTTCAGTTGCATAGTGTGAAGCTATCATCTAGTTTGGTGTAAAACGCAACTAGATTTTTTTCATATTTCATACGTCAAGCGTGCAGTGGGTGGAAAATATTTGTAAATGAATTCATAAACTAGAACAGTCCATTTAAACATTTGGTAATAACTCTACTCTCTGCCCGTCAGCCAAACATGAGCCAAAAGTAATTTGTGAAAATATATTCTCCATCTCCCAAATTAATTTACCTACATGTAGAAATACATGTAATTTGTACATAACCTACACACCTATACCAAATACTCTCTTTGTCCACTAATGTTTAAAGCAAGCTATAATTATAATTACTGTACTATACGTAGTACATGCAAGTGCCAGAAAAAATGAATGTTTCATTTCATTCATGTAGATTATCTTGGACTCCCTACCCATATGTTGGGAATTCTCCACATTTCTACATATTTCAAACTGTTGTAGACCAACTCCAGAAAGGCTAGGTTATGTAAAATCTATAACTAATGATACCAGAATACTAGTATCATTAGCCTTTCTGAAGTTTGTCTACAACAGTCTTTGTTTATAAATGAAAATACAATACCATTTAGTATTGCCACATAGAGCTGTGTACTATAAATATACTCCACAGGATAGCGAAGGGCATAGAAACTACATCCTTAGACTAATGTGGTATATATACAGTAAACTACTTATGCACTTAGACCCACTTTCAAATGAAGGCATTTAATGATTATAAATTAAATAGTAACTATTTTCAAATTGCTTACCAGTTTTACTTCTCACTACTAATCTGAAGTAAGCAGTGATCTAAAGAGATCTGCATTTTTTCTACTTTTTGGGATAAGAAGACAACCCCACCAGTGCCAAAGTTACCAAAGTCACCGAAGTAGCACAGGAGCATTAAAAGGTTGGATACCCTTCCTACCACCACCAATGACCTTTACGGAAATTGAACCTAGGATTCCTGGCATAGCAATTTTTTTCAACTACGTGTAGCATAAGAAATAAATATAAATATGTTGACATCACACTCCATGTTGTATACCTGTATATTGTTAATTTTACCAACTTTTACAAATTAAATATTTCTGTCCTGGGAGATGGAATAGGTAGGTTGACACTTAATACGCATCCAATCATCGCAATGGGCTTGCTGATTTTAATAAATAAAAATCTAGCTTGCAAGTCATGTAGTAGGATTTAAATCACAGACCAATATCACTTTATGAGCTAAAAGTCTAAAACATAATAGCTATATGTTATGGTAATATTTATGCTAAATGTATTTATTTAAATTCCAAACAGATGTGATTTGTTATAGAAAAGGGATTTATGGTTTATAAAATTTTAATTGGTATTCATAACAATAATTGCTTGAAGGCATATTCAACAGTAAAGGTGATAACATATGATCATAAAATTGTAGTGCTATGGATGACTATTTAATCATGCGACTTTAACTACTGACTTATTAAACATATAAACTATAATAGAATATAGCTGGTAAGATCAGGTATTGAAAATAATAGTGTCAAATAATTGCTGTAAATTTATCAGTTGGTAAGAATAAAGGCTTTGAGTGTCT
Source organism: Bugulina stolonifera (assembly GCA_935421135.1). Taxonomy (NCBI): domain Eukaryota; kingdom Metazoa; phylum Bryozoa; class Gymnolaemata; order Cheilostomatida; family Bugulidae; genus Bugulina; species Bugulina stolonifera. The sequence goes on along the minus strand of OW285189.1, from coordinate 18,615,027 downwards.
TTCTGTTCCAAGTCTTGAGTGGTGTTCTAAAATAATTTGAAAGGCATAGATTTCAGCATAAGAAATTCTGCTCATTCTACATGTGTGTGCATTTATATGTACACATATGATACAGCAAGTTATTCAAGTTTTCTCTGTGTTAATAAATAATTCTATTTATGAATCCTAGCAAAACCTACTGCCTGAAAATTATTCTTTTGACATGACACTCACCAGTAGTAGTTAATCTACTTCAGGTGGTCGTCTTATACTTGTGCTTAGTATAATACATTATTGTGATTCACTGCGTTTTCTAGTACAGCTATTTGATAAACACAACAGCTTTCAAATTAGCCCATTAGTTCACTCACGCTAAATTTTCCTAGTCCTCTTTAATTTCTTCTACTACTTCCTCTTCTACCACCACTTGTACTTCCTCCTCTACCACCACTTGTACTTCCTCCTCTACCACCACTTGTACCGCCTCCTCTACCACCACTTGCACTGACTCCTCTACCACCACTTGTACCGCCTCTTCTACCACCGCTTGTACTGCCTCCTCTACCTCCACTTGTACGGCCTCCTCTCCCTAACATAGCAGTTGCAGCCAACACAAGGCATACAACTATTAGAATGGTGATGAGTTTCATGGTGAGGGCTATAGATGTGGTCACCTGTTAACAGAATATAAATATTAAACAAACTGACAAAGTGTAAAAATGAGAATATCATTCTAATGTACTCTTGGCTACATATTAGGAGTACACTTAAAATAGACTCCTCAGCTGAAAACAGATGTTAGTTATACACATATTATAATACTGTATGTACTTACTGTTTGAGATGTACACTGTAAGTTATGTTAACTGAAGTAAGTCTGATACTCAACTGAATTCTCCACTCATATTTATACCTTTTTGGTATCCATGTGAAGGGAAGGATTATATAATAGTAGGAGTTTTGTCTATGCATATCCTTGATGTTTTCCAGATGTCTTTGTTTAACAATAACTAATGTAATATTAATTATTCATTTCCAAATTATTCACTTCTTACCAAGACATAAATAATACAACAAAGGTGGGACATCATGATGAGGCAATTATTATTCTTGAATTACTGCTAAGTCATCTAGATGTGCATTGTCCCTGACTATCCATGGAAATGATTCTTATGTAATGCAACTTGTGTAAAAAATGCGAAAAGCTATTATCTTATTATTCCATCAGTTGGCAAGTAGCGGTGTGTGGATTTTGATTCACTAATCTGGAACATGTTTTGTATTGTCTAGTAGAGCAGCTATCTATGTACATGTACATTATTTAAAACTTCTGTGACTGACTTATTAGCTGAATACCTCAACTGATGGGAGACTTTCTGAGTTCATTCTCTGAGTTCTGGGCTCTCCTGCTCTCTACTTATACACGGTCATATGCTAACTCATGTCTATGCATTCTTTTTGCTGATAGAATTTCATTTTTCGGCAATAATAAAGCAAATAATTAGCTGGATGTAACTAATCAGTTGACATAACATGATTATGGATGATTAGAGTAGGAAGAGTGAATTCTACTGCAGATGGTCTAGTCATTCCGAAACTAAAGAGGAAATTTCCATTTAGAGGTTTAGATACATCATTTTACATTGACCTAAACAGGTGGATCATCGTTAGCAATTGAGGCAATTAGATTGGGGTGGGATTGAAACTATGCACCTCCTGGTTAAACACATTGCTAGTCTCCAGAGAAAAAGACGAAAATTAAGTTGCACCAACACTAGATATGTCAAAACAAAAGTTATCAACTGTGTGTAGGTAACTGCCATTGGTTAGACATGAATTGACCAAAGACATGTAATGCCAAGTTTGAACTAAAACATTTTGAATGTTTATGGGCATTACTATATAGTGTTATTATTATGTTTTTTTTTACTTTGGTCTATAAAATCACAAGTATTATACATGAAGTTATGTATTGGTGCAATTTAATATCACTTTTGACAATATAGCAGATCAAGTAAATTCCAATGCCAGGGACTTTACCTCGAGTTAGTCAAATCCATAGAGTTTGGAACCAAACTCTATGGTCATATCTTAACGACAACTAATACAAGGTTTTATGTGTACCTCGTTCTGTTATGTTGTTTTTACAAAATTTATATAAAATACCTAAAATAGAATGTAAACCAAGCATTTTAATATCCGTAACAGTAACACAATAGCTGTTTACCTTTTCCTGCACAAGTTATAATAAATAAGGATCACTTCCATGGATTATCAGAGACAATGCACATCTGCATGTAGATGACTTGGCAGTAACTCAAGTATAATAACACTGTCCTTTCATTATGTCCGATCTTTGTTGCATCTTTGCAAAAAATGAATAGTATGGAAATAAATGTTTAATACTACATTAGTTATTGTTAAACATAGACATCTGGAAAACATTAAAGATATTCATAGACACAACTCCTCCACATGGATATAAAACAGTATAAATATGAGTGGAGAATTCAGTTGAGCATCAAAATTACTTGAACTAACATAACTTACAGTGTACATCTCAAACAGTAAGTACATATTATTATACATGTGTATAACTAGCATCTGTCATCAACTGAGGGGTTCATTTTACTAGATAACACAATGGCTTATTGATGGCTATTAGGATATAAGCGCACTCCTGGTATGTAAAGTAAGAGTACATTAGCATGATATTTTCATTTTTACACTTTGTAAATTTATTTAATATTTATATTCTGTCAACAGGTGACCACATCTCTAGTCCTCACCATGAAACTCATCACCATCCTGCTAGTAGCATGCCTTGTTTTAGTTGCAACTGCTATGTTTGGTGTATCCAATACCAGAGGTGGTGGTAGACGTGGAGGCAGAGGTGAAACCATAAGTAGTGGAGTAAGCAGAGGAATTGGTAGTGGAGGTAGCAGAGGAGGTATTGATGCAGGTAGAGGTGGGAGTAGTGGGGGACGTGACAGAACTACTGCCAGGAGTAGAGTAACAACTACCAGTAGACCCAGTAGAAGAACTCCTACTGGTGGTAGAAGTGCTAGTGGAAGTAGAACTCCTGTAAGAGGAGAGGACCGTGCAAGTGGTGGTAAAGGAGGCAGTGCAAGTGGTGGTAGAGGAAGCAGTGCAAGTGGTGGCAGAGGAGGCAGTGCAAGTGGTGGTAGAGGAGGCGGTGCAAGTGGTGGTAGAAGAGGCAATTCAAGTGGTGGTAAAGGAGGCAGTAGTGGAGGTAGTGGGAGGAGCAGCAGAAGAAGTAATAGCAGAAGAAGCTAATGAGGTGAATAAAACAAACAATGGATACAAGTAGTTTTCTTCCACCTGAATTTATCTCACTATAGTAATAATTATGTTATTCAAGTACCAAATAAGTAGTATCATTGCGTATGCATAGATATAAGGCGTGATTGGTATCACTATAATTAGGGTGACATATTCATCCCTTGAAACTACAAAAGATAGTACTGTTGAAACAACTGAAGGGAAGTGCAATGATTCCATGTGAGATCAGGTTTGTGTTTTTTCAAAAATGCATCAGCTACTCATATATAATGTAGGTTGACATCATTGTTACTAGCTGTCAAAATTAATCACTTATATTTTCGCATTTCTCTTAGAAACCAACAGAATAAGCTGAATCGGAAATGGAAGACATCTGAACTTGACTCTACACCAGAACTCTACACTGCATTTGTTACTAATAGCTCAAATAATTTATAACATATATAATTTATAACATATATAATTTATAATACAGAAAATGCCTTTTGTAATTATTAAATATAACTTTAACCGTTTGATTTAATTTCAATTGGAATATTCGGTGCATGAATAGCACACCATACATCTGTAACAAAATTATGTGGAACTGCTAATGTACACTGCTGTGTATGTTTTTCAACCATGAATCATACATAATATATAAGAACTTACCACTTACTGTATTATGTAATTTTACTTCTTGTTCATTAAATAAATATTTATACCTCAAGCTTTCAAATTGTAACCTACATCTTGTTACTACAACCGTAATCCATAAAGTTCCCTAATCTGAAGTTATTATTATTTAGTTTGAGCACGAGTCCTCCATGTTTCTGGGCTATTCGATGCAAAAATGAAACTAGATTTTTCTAAACTTTTATACATACTGCATGCAGTGATTGGTAAATATTTGTAAATCATGTAATTAGCTAGAATACTCCATTTACACATAATGGTAATAATTCTATTCTCTGCCTGCCTGAAAAAGCATGAGCCAAAAATAAACTGTAGAAAAGTATAATCTCCTTCTTCCAAAATCGTGAGACATTCGTTTATATTAATATACATGTGTCATAGAAATATATAACCTACACACTTACATTGTATACCAAGTATTCTTCTCGATCTACGCATGTTTGAACCATTGCAATGTAATTGTTATACTTTATATACAAGTATGCCAGTTGAAATGGTTAAATACCATCTCATCTCTATAGATTATCTTGAACTCTTACCCAAATGCTAGAACACTTCCACACTTCTGCATGTTTCAAACTGTTGTAGACTAACTTTAAAAAGACTAGATTGTGAAAAATCTATAAGAAATTATGGCAGGGTTGTCTTTGTACATGTATATAAATGAAAATACAAAACCATTGAGTATGGCCAAATAAATTTGCTAATAATAAACACACTTGCATAACAATCTAATTACATCCACACACAGTGAGCAGCATGGAAACTACAATCCTACCGTCTGGCATAACTCTTCTAATAACTCGGAAGTATTTTGGTAGTTGACTGTAATTCCTCAAGCTGTGTACATTTTTTGGATAGTTATTCTGAAGTCAATCACCAATGAAACCACTCAATATCTTGAAGCACTAGTACGTGTATATTGGGTACCAATCCATACAGATTATATAATAATGTAGCACCTGTAGATCATCACAAAACTATTGCCACTAAAGTTGAACGATACTATGAGACAGTATCTGTGTTATTTGATAAAATCACCATACCCACTTCCAAATAAAGATATTTTTGGATGGTAAAGGGGATAGATTATCAATAATCCCTTTAAAGTAATATAAGGAATAAATATAAATATAAATTGATATCGCACTCACTCTTGGTGGAAGAAATACATATAGCGTTCAAGTCATGTAGCACAGCTTCAATCACAGACCAATATCACTTTATGAACTTGAGATTATGAAAAACATGAATAACCACGTTTTAGGTGAAGTTGATCAAAGTATTTATTTAAACTATAAATAATTGTGGGTTGTTTCAGAAAAGTGATTAATGGTTTATAGAATTTTAATTTAATAGTCATGACAATAATTCGTTGAAGACATATTTAGCAGTAAAAGTAATACCATGTTACAGCAAAGTTGTATCAGTTGTCTCATTAAATATAAAACTGTGACGCAATCAGATATTTAAAATAGCATTATAAAATAAACGCAGTAAATTATATTAATTGATGAGAATAAAGGCTCCGAGTGTCTTTCTTTACCAAGTCATACGTTGTGCTCTGAAAGAAATTCAAAAGTAGAAATGAGCATATAAAGTGACTGTTAACTTCAACATAATAATGTCTATGTCCATGTACATGTATACAATATTTTACTCAGATTTTCTCAGTGTCAATAATTAATTCAAATTATAAATTGTAACAAAAATGACAACCTGGAAAATATTCATTCGGCATGACACTGACAAGTAGCAGTTAATTCACTTTAAGCAGTCTTTTTTATAGCTTTACATGAGTTCAGTATAAAATATTTATGATTTGCTGTGTTAACTAGTGGAAATACTTCATAGTAATACTGGTTTACTAAACACAAACAATCTTTAAATTGGCTGATTAGTTCACTCACGATATATTCTCATCGTCCTCTTTAACTTCTTCTGCTACTTCCTCCTCTCCCGTTATTTGTACGACCACCTCTACCACCACTTGTGCGACCTCCTCTACCACCACTTGTGCGACCTCCTCTACCACCACCTGTACTGCCTCCTCTACCACCACTTGCACTGCCTCCTCTACCACCCCTTGTACGACCACCTCTACCACCACCTGTACTGCCTCTTCTACCACCACTTGCACTTCCTCCTCTACCACCACTTGTACTGCCTCCTCTACCACCACTTGTACTGCCTCCTCTACCACCACTTGCACTTCCTCCTCTTCCAAACATAGCAGTTGCAGCCAACACAAGGCATACAACTATTAGAATGGTGATGAGTTTCATGGTGAGGACGAGAGATGTGGTCACCTGTTAACAGAATATAAAGGTTAACTAAATTGACAAAGTGCAAAAATGAAAATATCACGCTAATATAATCTTACTTTACACGTCAGGAGTGCGGTTATATCCTAATAGCCATCAATAAGCCATTGGGTTATCTAGTAAAATGAACTCCTCAGCTGATGACAGATGCTAGTTATACTCATGTATAATAAGATGTACTTACTGTTTGAGACGTACACTGTGATTTATGTTAGCTGAGGTAAGTCTGATACTCAACTGAATTCTCCACTCATATTTATATCTTTTTATATCCATGTGGAGGGAAGGATTAACCTCTCTATGATAACAGTAGGAGTTGTATCTACATGTACACACATATCCTTGATGACCTCTAGATGTCTTTGTTTACCAGTAATTAATGTGATATTGAGTATTCATTTCCATATTATTCATTGCTTGCAAAGATATAAAAAATACAGCAAAGGGGGACATCATGACCAAGCAATTATTATACTTGAATTACTGCTAAGTCATTTAGATGTGCATTGTCTTTGATTATCCGTGGAAATGGTCCTTATTGTAATATAACTCATGCAAAAAAATGCTCAAAGCTATATTATGTTATTATTGTACAATGTATAAATCGACCAGCAGTTGTGTGTATGTTAGATGCTGTAAAAACTGGTTTGAAAAAGTAATGCAAAGTCTGAACTAAAAACACTTGGGTATTTAGGAGCCTTACACTGGTGTTATTAATGTCTCCCCTACACTAGCATTTTCACTTTAAACTCTGCCCAGGGACTCATATACTATACTGTACGCTCAGTACGAGCTTCTTGTATAAAAACAATTCAAGTAAAAAACGTTATGAAAATAAATATAGGTGTACTCATTGATCTAATACGCCTGTAATTAGTGATGATGTTTAATCTAAATATTCTATATATTAGTGCACCATAATATGTGATTATATTAACCAAGTTCATATATGCATATTTCATCAAATCATAAACTTTAATCAGTCTTGAATAAGATAAGAAGAGACAGTTGGAAGACCGAGCGATTTGTAGAGTATGTTATTCTATGAGCTACAGCTATTAATATCATGCATACAATTACATGTATTATATTAATGTACAGGAAATATCATAATCAATTTTGATCAATTTTGCCTAGTAGATAAATTCCTATGTCAGTGATTTTACCTTGAGTTTGTCAAACCTTTGTGACAATAAATACAAGGTTTTATGTGTGCCTGATCTTATAACAGTGGTGTTATGAAATATGATACCCAAAATATAGTCATAAACCAAGTATTTTAATATCCGTGTAGTATAAATGCATGTAGATATCTACTTTTTTGTATATAACAGTAGATATATTTACATTTTCCACTAGGAATCATTTTCACTAGGATCATTTCCATGGATAATCAGAGACAATGCACATCGAGATGACTTAGCAGTAACTCAAGTATAATAACTGTACACTCATGATGTCCCACCTTTGTTGTATTATTTACATCTTGGTAAGAAGTGAATAATGTGAAAATGAATAATTAATATAACATTAGTTATTGTTAAACAAAGACATCTGGAAAACATCAAGGATATACATAGACAAAACTCCTACTATTATCTAATCCTTCTCTACACATGGATACCAGAAAGGTATAAATATGAGTGGAGAATTCAGTTGAGTATCAGACTTACTTCAGCTAACATAACTTACAGTGTGCATCTCAAACAGTAAGTACATGTACATACGGTATTATTATATGTGTATAACTAGCATCTGCTATCCGCTGAAGAGTTTATTTTACTAGATAATAAAATGGCTTATTGATGGCTATTAGGTTATATAAGCGCACTCCTGATATGTAAAGTAAGATTATATTAGCATGATACTTTCATTTTCACACTTTGTAAATTTATTTAATATTTATATTCTGTCAACAGGTGACCACATCTATAGTCCTCACCATGAAACTCATCACCATTCTAATAGTAGCATGCCTTGTGTTGGCTGCAACTGCTATGTTTGGTGTATCCAATACCAGAGGTGGTGCTAGACGCGGAGGCAGAGGTGGAACCAGAAGTAGTGGAGTAAGCAGAGGAAGTGGTAGTGGAGGTAGCAGAGGAGGTATTGGTGCTGGTAGAGGTGGGAGTGGTGGGGGACGTGACAGAACTACTGCCAGGGGTAGAGTAACAACTACCAGTAGACCCAGTAGAAGAACTCCTGCTGGTGGTAGAAGTGCTAGTGGAAGTAGAACTCCTGTAAGAGGTGGGGACCGTGCAAGTGGTGGTAGAGGAGGAGGCAGTGCAAGTGGTGGTAGAGGAGGCAGTGCAAGTGGTGGTAGAGGAGGCAGTAGTGGTGGTAGAGGAAGCAGTAGTGGAGGTAGAGGAGGCAGTAGTGGAGGTAGTGGGAGGAGCAGCAGAAGAAGTAATAGCAGGAGAAGCTTATGAGGTGAATAGAACAAACGATGGATACAAGTAATTTTCACACTGAATTTATCTCACCATGTTAATAATTATGTTATTCAAGTAACAAATAAGTATTTGCAATGTATATGCATAGCTATATGTATAAGGTTTAATGGTATTGATATAGTATAACTATCATTATAGTGGTATATTCAAGTAACAAATAAGTATTTGCAATGTATATGCATAGCTATATGTATAAGGCTTAATGGTATTGATAATTAGTATAACTATCATTATAGTGGTATTGTTATGGATTCTACTGTTCATTCAACTGTCATTCCATAAACCTTTTCTGGGTTGTCTAGACACTTGCAGATCTAACTTTTGCTTTATTAACACTTCAACTTCTCTTCCACTTTCTCTCTACTTACTCTACTCCTTCTCTCCTACTTTATATAAAAATCCCTTATATATAAGTATCTAAAATAGCTACATGCAGCTAGAGCTACATATAGCTAACTGCTATTATATAGGTAAAAAAGCAACAGCTTCCCTAGCCTTACAATTACAATACCAGCTTGCAAAAACACTTCTAGAATCTACCACATTCTCCCCTCCTAGATGAGGTGTGGGTATTACCTACACCTACATCGATAAACACAATGGATAACCTGATCATAAAAAGTAGAAGAAAGTTTTAGTAAATGTCCATTAGTTTTAAAACTTAGTTTCTACACTATTGTCTTGTCTGGCCTTTAGCATCAGCGGTAGCAGATACAAAGATACTCCTTTGCCTCCTCAATATTCTGGACATCACACCTGTGCTCACTCCGATGTTAGTAGTATGCGTCCCACAAATAGAAGGTTAGAGGCTCCTATAGGTTGCATTATACCATTCTACAGTAGACACTGGATACACCATCTGAACATCACACCAGTGCTCTCTTCAATGCAAGCAGTATCAGTCTAACCAAGCAGAGGTTTAGAGGCTCCTATAGGTTGCATTAAACCATGTTAAGCTACAGTAGACCTTGGATATGCCAGCTGAACATCAATATATAGTAGGCAACAAACAAGTACTCCGTAGTTAGAAATCTCCGTTTTTATACCATTGTCCTGTTTTATCTTTAGCACCATTAGTAGATACAAGTGATTCTCGTGTCTCCTCCATATGTTTGAACATCACACCTGTGATCACTTTGATGTTAGTAGTATACGTCCCACAAATAGAAGGTTAGAGGCTCCTATAGGTTGCATTACACCATTCTACAGTAGGCACTGGATACACCATCTGAACACCACACCTGTGCTCACTTCAATGTTAGTAGCATCGATTCCACAAATAGAAGGTTAGAGGCTCCTATAGGTTGCATTATACCATTCTACCGTAGATTCTGGATACACCATCTGAACGACGAGATATAACAGGCACCAACAAACAGTACTCATGAAATTAAAATAATTACAAAAACTAAAATAAATACATAACACAATAATTTCTATCCAATTGTTATTAGAGAGAAAGTATCCTCCAGCTTCCTGGTTCACTACTCCTAGGTGTAGATCCTGATGAGCTATACACAGCTTGATAGGCTATGGCATAAAAACCATGCTCATGCTGGACTCTTACAAGATAGTCTACCCTATCCATCTTAGCATGACTTTCTGAGTCAGTCGGTGTAATACGAGTTGTAAGTGTTAGAGAGAAAGTATCCTCCAGCTTCCTGGCTCACTACTCCTAGGTGTAGATCCTGATGAGCTATACACAGCATGATAGGCTATGGCATAAACACCATGCTCACGCTGGACTCTTACAAGATAGTCTACCCTATCCATCTAAGCATGACTGTCCGTTGTAAGTGTTGAGCAGTTAGAGTGTTTAGACCGAAATCCCACTGCTGCCACCAATGTTATGGATTCTACTGTTCATTCAACTGTTATTCCATAAACCTTCTCCAGGGTTTGTCTATACACTTGTAGATCTAACTTTTGCTTTATTAACACTTCAACTTCTCTTCCACTTTCTCTCTACTTACTCTACTCCTTCTCTCCTACTTTATATAAAAATCCCTTATATATAAGTATCTAAAATAGCTACATGCAGCTAGAGCTACATATAGCTAACTGCTATTATATAGGTAAAAAAGCAACAGCTTCCCTAGCCTTACAATTACAATACCAGCTTGCAAAAACACTTCTAGAATCTACCACAGTATATTCATCACTTGAAATTACAAAAGTATTATTGTTGAAACAAGCAAAGGTAAGTGTAATATTGTTCCGATTGAGATCAAGTTAGTGATTTATTTCTTCAAAAATGCATCAACTATCCATACATATATAATGCATAATATATAATAATAATACATATGTATAATAATATATAATTCAGTCCTCCTGTTAAGATAGCTGTGAAAATCTATCTCTCATATTTCTGTATTTCTTTTAGAAACCAATAGAATTGGCAGAATCGGAAAGGAAAGACATCTGAACATGACTCTACACTTGGACTCTACACTCGACTTGTTACTATTAGTTCAATTTATTTACACTGTCTAAGATAATATAATTTATAACACAGAAATTTTTTTTTTGATTTGATTTTTTGATTTAATTTCAATTAGAAAATTCAGTACATGAATAGCACACCATACATCTGTAAAAGAACTGATATATAGAACTGCTAATGTACACTGCTGTGTAGGTTCAACAACCATGAACCTTACGCATATAAGAACTTACCACTTACTGTATTATGTGATTTTACTTGTTGTTAATTAAATAAATATCTATACCTCAAACTTTTAAAATTAAACCTAAATCTTGTTGTCGCTATTTTAATCTGCTCAGTTGAATAGTGTGAAGTTATCATTTAGTTTGAACACGAGTCCTCCATGTTTCTGGGCTCTTTGGTGTAAAAACTCAACTAGATTTTTCCATATTTTATATGTCAAACATGATGTGGGTGGAAAATATTTATAAATCATGTGATTAACTAGAATACTCAGTTTAAATGTACGGGAATAATTCTGCTCTGTGCCTGCCTGACAAATATGAGCCAAAAATAAAATATCGAAAAGTATAATCTCCTTCTTCCAAAATCGTGAGACATTCGTTTATATTAATATACATGTGTCATAGAAATATATAACCTACACACTTATACCAAGTATTCTTCTCGATCTACGCATGTTTAAAACATTATATACATGTACATGTAGATGCTGTCCTATGTGCCGTTGTAAGTGTTGCCAGGTGAAACGAATAAGTACCATCTTTGTACATGTAGATTATCTTCATTAATTCAATTACCAATAAGCTCATTATCTACAATGTATTTGCATATATGTGATATCATGACAAATCTATAAGAACCGATAGCAGCGTTGCACTATAATCATTGGTTTTGTAGTTCCATTCAAGTTACAAATTTGTAACATGAATGGAACTACAAAACCAATGATTATAGTGCATGCATTATAAATATACTTGAATGATAAGCCCACTCAATACACAGTGAACACCATGGGAGCTACATTCCTACCCTCTGGTATAACTCTTCTAATAATTAGTGAGTATTTTGGTAGTTGATTTTAATTTCTTGGTTGTGCTGAGAATCATTAGATTGTATACTATGAGCTTTTTTGTTGTTGGTTTTTTTGGCTTGGCATAAGGTGTCTTCGCGACCTCTTGGACGGACCTGGGTCGCTAATTAAAATCACAAGATGGCCGCCTGACCCAGGTCAGAAGAGCTATTGGCCTGGGATTTTGCTTGGCCGGACAAAACCATCCCTAGCTCATCGGCACACCTGACTTCTTCGCGCGAAAATGAGGATTTTGCTTTTGGCCCAGGCCGGTGTGTTCGCGATCCTGTGACGGATGTGTGCCGGAAAATATTTTCGTAAATCGGCCTGGGTCTAAAGTTTAGGTCGCGAAGACACCTGTAGTTTTCTGAGCCGTAATTTCAGTTATATATCATGTTACACATAAATAAAGTCAGTTAGTAAGTGAGCTGAATAGCATCAAGAACAGCTAATTCCAACAGGTCATGGGCCCAGAGTTCTGACTTTGACCGTAGATTTTAGAGATCTGTCTCTGCTTGTTGTTGCGAGTATCTGTACTATGGCCCAACTCGATAAATTATCGGTGGAGAAGTTTAATGGCGAGAATTGCTCAACATGGAAGTTCCAGATGAAGCGTGAGATGATTGCTAATGGATACTACCAAACCCAAGAACTGCTGCTACGAAGCATTCTCACTTCTTGTGTTATCTGTAAGCAGCGAGCTTATATACCTAATTCATGAATGTGAGAGTGTGACCGAAGCTTGGTCCGAACTTGAGAGACATTTTGAGCTCAATACACTGGCTAGCAAAATTCATCTGAAAAAGGCCACTATGTCAGAGGGTACATCTGCAACAAGTCACATTAAGTATATGAAAGATCTGGTCGACAAACTAGCTGCGGTAGAAGCTGTAATTTCTGGAGAGGAGCAGATTGTTGCTCTTTTGGGAATTTACCTGGCAGTTATGCACATCTAGCTACAATCCTAGAATCTTAAGAGGACTTAACACTAGTAAAACTACAGCAAGCTTTGCTAGATGAAGAGCAGAACCGAGAAAAACATGATGCAATAATCAATGGAAATCCTGGTGAATCTACATATGCTGTGCAAACCAGAGCTGGTCAGCGAAAGTGTAACCGTGGAAAATGCTACAACTGTGGGAGCACCGATCACTTCCAACGAGATTGTCCTATTCCGAAACATACATGTAGGTTGAAGAGCGATGTTAATGTGGCGAATAGTGTAATGTCAGGTCATGATGTAGAAGATGAGGCGGTTGCGTTTGTAATTTCAGGCAGTACTAAAGAAGATTTCAGGAAATCATGAATAATCAATTCTGCTGCCTCATCACACATGAACCCAGATAAGAAAGTTTTAACTGAATATCGAGAGTTTGTCACCACCTAAAGAAGTTCATGTTGGAGACAACCATGGTGTCACCGTTGTAGGAACTGGAACAGTTCAATTGGTGATACAAACTGGTCGTACAAAAGCTAAGCGGGTTTATCTTATGGATGTACTCTATGCACCAGAACTGACAGAGAACCTGATATCAATAAAAGCTGCCACTTAACACAAATGATTGTTCTATGTGGTCGAAACCGATGTTGGATCTGAGACAAACATGGACAAGTTCAAGCCATGGGGACTATGGTGAACAAATTGCATTATATGAACGTTTCACCACAATATTCAACGTACGTAGATCTAATTCAATGTCTAATTTGGTTTACATACATGTACCTTGTATTATGTAACTAGTTTCAGTGGGAGTAAATACAAAGTCATATTGATGTTTTAGATAATTGTGACATTTCAGTGTTGTTGTTTTTCTTTTGCCATGTTGTTTAGAAATTGTGATCACAAAAATGCTCTCAGTAAATCAGAGTGTTGAGAATCATTAGATTGTATGCTATAAGCTTTTTTGTTGTTTGTTTTTCTTCGGCTTGAAATATAAGTTTCTGAGCTGTAATTTCAGTCATATATCATGTTACAGTAAATAGAGTCAGTTAGCAAGTAAGCTGAATAACAGTAAGAACTGCTAATTCCAACAGGTTGAATGTGAAGTTTGAAATTTAAGCTGAGTGCATGACATGTAGCTTGGTAGTAGGTGTCACTCACCAATACAACCACCTATTATCTTGAAGCACTAGTATTTTGGGATCTGAAAATCACCTCCCTTTCCTATCCCAATTTATAGGAATTATATAATGCTGAGTTGCATGTACATGTAGGTTATCATAACATTATAACAATTGCCACTGAATGTGAACTTTGGAGTCTTTGTTATTTGATAAAATCACCATACCCACTTCCAAACAAAGATATTTTAGGATGGTAAAGGGGATAGATTATCAATAATCTCTTTAAACTAATATAAGGAATAAATATAAACATGTTGACATCACACTCAATCTTGGTGGAAGAAATGCATTGTATGTATTGTTAACTTTACCAAGTTATATGAATCAAGGGTCTTTTTACCCTGAAAGAGAGATTAGGTAGGTTGGCACTAACTACATGTACATATTCAATCATTGATACCGGAGTCATCGATAACAGGGTTGCTGATTCTTAATGAATGCAAATATAAATTGCAAGTAATGTAGCTCGACTTCAATCACAGACCAATATCACTTTATGAACTTAAGATTCTGAAAACATGACAACCATGGTTTAGGTGAAGTTGAAGTATTTATTTATAATTACAGATGCATCATGTACATGTACATGTAGCTGTAAGTTGTTTCAGAGAAGAGATTCATGGTTTACAGAATTTTAATTTGATACTTATAACAATAATTGCTTGCAGACTTAATTATTTAACATTAAATGTACTACTCTATCATAGTAAAATTTTAGTTTTGTAGGTGACCATCTAATCCATTTTATCTACCTGCTCATTAAATATTAAACTATGTGTATTACTAAAGAGATCAAATATTTAAAATAATACTATAAGATAAACCCTGTAAATAATGCTCATTGATGAGAATAAAGGCTCCAAGTGCCTTTCTTTTTCCAAGTCATATGTTGTGCTCTAAAAGAAATTCAAAAGTAGAAATTAGTATATAGAGTGACTGTTGACTTCAATATAATAATGTCTATGTCCATGTACATGTATACAACAGTTTACTCAGATTTTCTCCGTATCTATGAATAATTAAAATTATGAATCCTAGCAAAACTTACTGCCTGGAAAACATTCTTTTGGCATGACACTGACCAGTAGCAGTTAATTCACTTCAAGCAGTTTATTCACAGTTTAACTATTTAATTATAACATATTTATGACTTACTGTGTTTTCTAGCATAAATATTTCATAGTATCCTGGTTTGATTAAACACAAACAGTCATTAAATTGGCTGATTAGTTCACTCACGATAAACTCTTATAGTCCTCTTTAACTTCTTCTGCTACTGCCTCCTCTACCACCACTTGCACTTCCTCCTCTACCACCACTTGTACGTCCTCCTCTACCACCACTTGTACTCCCTCCTCTACCACCAATTGCACCGCCTCCTCTACCACCACTTGCACTTCCTCCTCTACCACCACTTGTACTGCCTCCTCTACCACCACTTGCACTTCCTCCTCTACCACCACTTGTACGACCTCCTCTTCCAAACATAGTAGCTGCAGCCAACACAAGGCATACAACTATTAAAATGGTGATGAGCTTCATGGTGAGGACTAGAGATGTGGTCACCTGTTAACAGAATATAAATATTAAATGAATCGACAAAGTGTGAAAATGAAAATTTCATGCTAATGCAATCTTACTTTACATATCAGAAGTGCGCTTATATCCTAATAGCCATCAATAAGCCATTGCGTTATCTAGTAAAATGAACTCCTCAGTTGATAACGGATGCTAGTTATACATATATAATAATACTGTATATGTACTTGCTGTTTGAGATGTACACTGTAAGTTATGTTAGCTGAAGTAAGTCTGATGCTCAACTGAATTCTCCACTCATATTTATACCTTTTTATATCCATGTAGAGAGAAGGATTAATCTCTATATTATGATAACAGTCGGAGTTGTATCTACACTCATATCCTTGATGACCTCAAGGTGTGTTTGTTTAACAGTAATTAATGTGATATTGAGTATTCATTTTCACGTTATTCATTGCTCGCAAAGGTATAAAAAATACAACAAAGGTAGAACATCATGACTGGACAGTCACTATACTTGTGTTACTGCTAAGTCATCTATAATATTGCACATGTGCATTGTCTCCGATAATCCATGGAAATTATCATTGTGCAAAAAATGTTAAAAGCTACATGTACATGTATTATTTTATTATTGCACAATGTATAAAAAGACCAGTAGTTGTGTGTGTTAAATGCTGTAAAAGTTTTGTTCAGGAAAAATGCCAGGTTTAGTTTTGACATACTAATCCAGAAGAGGCTTGGTGTAGTTTAGTGAAGCCATATGTAAACTTAATACGTCTTCTGCCCCCTTGTGATAGACTTATCAGGTGATTATGTCACCTGATGCAAGACTTTCTGGGTTATAGATCAATACTCTCAACTCCATTCTCCATGCACTGGTCTCTCCTGGCAACACTTCTTATTAAACCATGAACATGAACACTACTGCGACTAAATTGATTTATGTTAGGAATAAAAGCACTAAAAGGGTCATTTATTTATACGGAAAGGCCAACTCTGTCATATAAGCTAGCAAATATATGTAAGGGAAGGCATGCCATCCTGTATTCCTACATATATTTGCACTATAAGGTGTGTAACAAGAGTAGTGTAATGAGAATCATGTTTATATAAATTTAAATGCAACTTAGTTTAGTTCTGCCATGAATTAAAATGTAGTGCAGATTTTATTCAAGTTCAAATCATGGTTTGCATTATCACCCCTTGAATTTTAAATTTGAAACAGTACATGAACATTTAGTAGTTTTTCCGACATCATTATATAACTTGCACTCATGCAGTCGGAATCTAGCATGTGAAGTGAGGCCTTTTAACCATTTTGCTGTTTCTGAGCATAAACTTGGTTTAGAATGTAGAAATTTTGCCCATTGCAGTGGGCGTTACTAGAATTATGATAGCTAGGTTGACATGTCATTTGTAGCTAAATTCTACATACATGCACCACTGATGGCCAACAATGTACATCAATACAATCACGTACATAATAACAATACACTTTTTACATTCTCTGCATGCATTGTATGGATGAGGTCTATTTCCATAGATGACTTAGCAGTAACCCGAGCATAATATTGTATACTCGTGATATATCCTTAATATGCCTACATTTCTCGAAAGTTAAGTTATCCTTTACTAGAGTTCAATATAATTATGGAAATGAATATTAAATTTATTAATGTCATATTTATCAATATTATATAATGACATATAGTATCGAGGAGTGGCATTAGAAGTGCATCAAGGAAGTAGACAAAGCTCCTGTTATCACATGGAGGTTGATTCTTCTACAACATGTGAGTGAAGAATTCAATGGATCACTTCAGGTTAAACATCAGACAAAAAGCACACATATTATTATATATACATGTAACTAACACAATCGGTTACCAGTCCAAGGTAGCTCCAATAACAATAATTAAGTAAGGGATTAGCAAAAACAAAATGAGTTGAAAGATATACAGAAAATTTATAAGATTAATTGGAAGTGTATGATCTGTCCATTTGAGAGTTGTCAGTCCATGTAATCCATTCTCATTGAGCAGGTAACTCTTACATGACCACAACACTCGTTTGTTACAATGTACATGTACATGTACATGTACATGTACATGTACACTAGAAATTGTGGCTGGTGAACTGATGACACTGCTTTAAATTGCTTTTTACTTCAAATTGGCACTTACCTAGAGAGGGTGGTGTAGCCTCCTCCCCTGTTTCTCACTTCCACTATCAGCTTTAGCTGCAGACTAGTTTTAATGCTTTAGCAGCTTGCTATCAATAAGGTTCATGATCATTGATACAACATGTAGTTCTTTGCAAGTTGGGATAAGGTGGTTGTCAAATATACAAACAATATGGATACAATATTCCTCTCAATACCAGGCTTGTCTCTACAATTGTGGTTTTATATACATGTAAAATTAACTTAGAGTAAAAAATAATGTGGTCTCAAAATTGATAAAGTTGATTTTAAGTCTATGTACCAGGTCACAAGCTCATTAGAAATAGAACCAATAATTATTATCAAAGTATCACAGTTGATCATGCAGAAGAAATAATGACATGACTTGAAAGAGAGCCCTACTTGCTTTAAACTTACGGGATATTTTTATGCCCTAATTTAGACTTTCCTTAGTAGCTTCTCACTGGTAGTGAGTTTGCTCACTGTATCTACCCCTGCTGTTCAAGTCGTGTGTTTCACATGAGAGGAATTTCACAATCTAATTTGGGTTTATTTAACATGTTGTACTTAAGGCCAAAATGCCCGAAAGAAATAAACTTCACTCTGTCTAAGGACAGCTTTCACACTGCAGTTGGTCATTGCAACCACTGCGCTAACCACGATGTGCCATGTGGTAAACTATACTGCACTAATAGCTGGCACAAGTGTTAGGTAGTGATGGAGTTTAAAGTTCAGCTAGTTGACCTTAATAACCCCTATTGCTCACTGGAACATGTCACTATATTATAACATACTTGTGGTTAATGACTGTCGCCCAGCCCATTGCTAGTAGTTGGTTAAAACTGCAGTGTGAAAACTGCTTCAGTTAGTGAAGCTTGTTATATTCGTTGAACCTTATGGCTCACTGGACCATGCCACCACATACAGTGGGACTTGAATAACTCAGACTTCAGCTGTGGACCAGCAAAATGGTCAAGTTGTCAAGTTGTCATAAGTCTGAGTTATGGCTTTATTAACTTGTGCTCAGTCACTCAGGAATACATGTATATGTTAGTGAAAACAAGGTGAAAATAAATTATTATTAAAAGATGAAAGAATCATGTAGGTCCATAATAGCATTTTGCTCTTACTGAAACTGGAATTGCGAACATAGGTAATATAAGAGTACTGTAAAATGTAGAAAAACATGAAATTCTTTAGTGAGAATTTCTTATTTAGTTGACTGCTTCATTGACTTTTAATAGTACCATTGACAATGTCAGCTTGTTTGTAGAAGTGTTCTAGCATAACTCCTAAAGCTAGGCCTACCATGGGTAGAAACTTTATGTCTTGTGTAGTTGCTGATGGTGGAGATATTTTACATATCTTACTTGTTTTTCCTGTTCCTAAAAACTCAGCTTTTTATCGCCTTACATGTGCATTTGTGTTGTGTTCACTCACTAGCAGGTTTTTCAATTAAAATGATTGGCTTTGTACATGTATGGATTTGAGGCCATACTACTTCGTTTGGATTTATGATGGTTTTTTATTTATAAAAAGGAAATTCTCTGTTTGTTGGCCCAATCGGTCATAAGACATTCTACAGTTACTGGCATAAGTTTAAGACCGCCTGACATATTATGGCCAGTGTTATTGTTATAGCATTGAAAACTTTTTAACACTGTATTGACCGTTATAAGCATTGTGAGGAACATTGTGGTTAACAATGAATTGCTGGTAGTCGATTAAAATTGCAGTGTGAAAGCTGCTTCGGCATGCAATAATATACATGTACGTTGTACATAATTAATATACAGCTTTTAGAAATAATATTGTTATTACTTCTACCACTAATCCCCCCCCCCCCTTCCCCAATGCCCTGTCTATCCGGCAAGGTGACCAGTTGATTTATTTGGTCTGCTTGTTATCATAAACAGAGGAGAGTGGATATCTTTCAAAGCTAAAACTCAAGCTGTAAGGAGAGGGATCTTATATTAGAGTAAGTAGCTGCACATTACTACACAGTAAGTTACATGTATACTGGATAATGTTTGTGTATGTATTCCATGAGATTTGACATTTTGATTGTTTTAATTTTGATCTCTTGATCAGTTTGATTAATTTTCCAATAGGTCTTCAAAAGCAATTTCAGCAAATGATACAAACCTAAATATATGTTATATTTGTTTAATCTTAGTGACATTTATACCATTTCAAATGTTCTTACTTATAGGCCAATATTGTCAGTGAATTTTACATACCCTAGTAGGATTTTGTTTGAAGAGCTTTGCTGGTCAAAAAATAATATTTTTTAATTCTAGTCAGATATCTCTTAAGCACAAGTAGGTTATTACATGTAAACACCACCTACACTGTACATATCCTCCTCATTTTAAAATCGCTCTAAGCAGTTTGAGATCTGATATTACTTCTGTTGCTACCTTTGCTGAACATCTAGGCATTTACGGTTAGTTTTTCAATAATATTATCACCTGAGCATTCATCAATAATATTGTACATTTTTAGGAGAGATTAGGTAGGTTGACACATAACTACATGTACATATTCAATCATTGATGCTGGAGTCATCAATAACAGGGTTGCTGATTTTTAATTAATGCAAATATAACTTGCAAGTAATGTAGCTCGACTTCAATCACAGACCAATATCACTTTATGAACTTGAGATTATAAAAACATAACAACCATGGTTTAGGTGAAGTTGAAGTATTTATTCACAATTACAGATACATCATGTACATGTAGTTGCAAGTTGTTTCAGAAACATACCTGTAATATAGGCCACTATTAAATGGCGCAGTTGACATAGTAGTGAAAATCAAACAACAAATTGTCAGTAAATCAACAAATTTATCTCATAAGTAGAGTAGGAGAAGGAGTAGAGTAGCAGTAGATTAGAGTAGGAGTAGTGTAAAGTAGGAGTAGAGTAGCTAGAAGCTGAAACTCTAGCTATCCGGAGAGGGATCTTAGAATAGAGTAAGTGGACTTACCTGTAATATAAAATATATTATTTTAGTGACCGTTAAACTATTTCAAATATTTTAACTTATAGGCCAATGTTGTCAGCAAAGTTTTGCATGCCCTAGTTTGGAGAGCTTCGCTGGTCAAAGAATAATATTTTTTAATTCTGATCAGATATCTGCTTAAGTAGGCCTACAAGGAGGCTATTTAGTGCCACCTGTATTTTCTCCTCATTTTAAAAATGCTCAAAGCAGTTTGAGATCTGATATTACTTCCGTTGCTACCTTTGCTAAACATCTAGGCATTTACGGTTAGTTTTTCAATAATTATCACCTGAGCATTTATCGATAATATTGTACATTTTTTTAAATGTGGGTATGTAAAAGCAGTACAGAATGAGAAATAATTTACCATTCAAATGCTTAGAAATCCAACTTTGACAATATTCTGCACTTACACTAGCAGTTACCTTGCATATCTCCTGCACTTACACTCCCTTTGCCTTGCATATTTCTTTGGTTTGTTATGTAGTTTATGCAGAACCTCATCTACTGCCATGAAGAGCTTCACTCTGAGCAAGACATGGATCAGTTTAATAATACCCTGTGCGTTAATATATCTTATACTCGTACACAGAGAAAGCTTTCACTTCACATCTACAAAAATCCCTGTTAAGATCAGCGAACGAGACATAAGGATTAGTAGAAAGTCAGGACAACAAGTGAACCCTACTACTTCAACTACCACTGTAAGCTCTACAGCTTCTTCAACTACTACCACCACCACCACCACCACCACCACCACCACCACCACCACCACCACCACCACCACCACCGCAACGACAACAACAGCAGCAGCAGCAACAACTGCTCAAGCAACCACACTGTCAAGTGCAATGAAAGCTGAAACCGAAGGCGCATTAATTCCTTCTCCAGCTGAAACCAGAGTCTCGCTGGTTCATTCTCCAGACCCTTATGACGCCCATTGCTATAAACATATCAATTCCAGTAAAATCACTCATCCACTAACAGCTCAGGAGATAGTAGATGCTGTCTCTAAGAAACTTGGTGCATCAAATATAACTTCTCAAGATATTTTTGATGCTTTTTCATCCAACATGATTAAGATTAACAGAAGTGATGTCGATAACATTAAAGTTATTTTGGGATATCATGGATTCCCACATCCTATGTGGAACACATTAAATTTCTCTCAGTGTCTTTACACAAACTGTGTTGGTATTAATCCACATCGTACGGGTCACCCAACCTATGATCAGCCAATGGCACCGGAGGGCCTTGCTGAGAAGGTTGAGATTATGCTGTTTAAACTGACGTGGATGAACAGTGGAAGAACTGTGGATCAAATACCTAGACGCCCAGATCAATATTTTGGACTCTTTTCAGATGAGTCTCCTGGTTTTCCTGAAAATATTGTGCCTGAAATATTGGACAACAAAATGAATTTTAGCAGCACGTACAGCGCTTCCTCAACTATTCCAAGCTGGCATGCATATAAAGGCTGCCTACATGAACATCCTAAGCCATTGGCTACCACCAACTATGCAGCAGGAAAGTCAAAGGGGGCACTTGCTTATATTAGTCATTGTGATTCAGTGCACTATGATCGTTTAAAAATGGTACAAGCTCTTTCAAAATATGTAGAGATAAACCTTTATGGTATCTGTGGTAAACCAGATCCTTGCCACACTGCCGAGGAAAGGCTTAAGATGCACAAAAAACATTTCTTTTATCTCAGTTTCGAAAACTCATTGTGTCAGGAATACATTACAGAAAAGTTCTGGAAGAATCTTGCGGATTCAGCAAATATGGTTCCAGTAGCCATGGGAGGTCTTACTGTTCAAGAGTACACAAATCTTTCTCCACCAAACTCTTTTATTCATGTGCGTAATTTCACGAACATAGAGGCGCTAGGAAATTATCTTAGCTATTTGATGGACCATCCAGAGGAATACAACAGTTACCATAAATGGCGAGAGACATGGTGGATGAGCACTGTTCAGTATTTATATATAGTCCCGGCTTGCGAGTTATGTAGAATAGCTAATGAAAAGCCACCCATGCCTGCCATACGGAATTTCTCAGCTGAATATAATGACCTAAAACTATGCTCAAACTACAAGGAGTTTCCATCTAAATCTTATGCTATGGAAAGATGGAAGAATATTTAAATATTGATGGACAGTTCAGACTACATCACTGTATTCATATAAGTTGGCACAATTTTCCACAGTTTTAATGGGTTATATGGCAGGTATTATTTTCATTAAAAATGTTTGTTTGCACAATATTATGTCACTACTACAATATACATATATATACAATTTAAATACAATTATATCACACATGTATAAACTGAGTAGTTATTCTCGCTGTCTTTGCTAGGTCCCTGCACTGGTGAAAGCATTAAACACCAAAAAGCACACTTTTTATGGATAAAAAGTGTGGCATACAAGTTTCTTGAGAAATATATTGCGTTGCATTGCTTTCTATCATATATTGGAATTAATATGATGATTCCTTTACTTGACTATCCACTCTCATAATAATGACATGCAGATAGCTTGGCTAATACTACCGCAATGCAGCAATAACTATTAGTATTACATGTGGGCTTTCAATGTTAAAACTAAATGCCAAGAGCACTTTATAGTATCCTGCAGCCTACAGGTTAGAATTCTGTGATGGTGGACCTACATTGTAGGTCAGCTTAGTCATACATTGTATAAGCCAATTTATCGACCACAATAAATGATAAATTCCCAAAGATTTCAGAGATTAACGTGTAAAGCTAGAAAATAGTTGTTTAAAAGGTAAAATAAATGTATATCTTATCTGGTGCAATACTCCGTGTATAAAACAAAAGAATGAATGTATATGCATATGCGTGTGTGAATACTCATTTTAGTTAAAAAGCTACTACATGTACAATAGGACTACCACTGCTTGTACAATGTATTAAGAAAATATTAGTAATTAAGCTAATCCTTGTTGTTGAAGTAACGTCAAGGCTAATCCTATCAATCCATCAGATGACCGGATAAACCAAGTAAAACATGGGAAAATTAATTAACCTCTTTGATGGAGACACAGTGCCTATTTACTGCACAACTCACCAACGCCCCTACCCACAATATTAGTTTATTTGGAGCATTGGCTATTCTCTCCTAGCAAATAGTTGTAACCATTAATTAATTTTTTTGCCAGCTACACCTGAAGTTTGTTTATGTAATATTTCAATGCAGAAAATGACTTTATAAGCCGATATTTTTATAAAATAAAAATACAAACTTCAAATACATAACCTCCATGCAACATGTAAATACAGCTCCATTGCAATACTGCTACTACTGAGTAGTAGAAGGTCTCGGCCCTTGGGCCCAGGGAGAATGAACATTATCATTACATACTTTGTTATCTACATTGTATTTGTAAAAATTCTTGATTGTAACCAAATCTACAACACCATATTTGATCTGTTGGTATACATTCATAATGCTGCAATTTAGGTAGGCAGTTGGATATTGTGATGTTACTGGAGCTCATCTTCCTTTCTAAGCATTAGTACCTAACATACACAATACCCAACATAGATTTCTCTAGTACACCATATTACATGTACATTTCAATGTATCACCTCAACAATGTTTGGCCTAAGCATGCTCATAATGCTACTGTTACTCCATTCACAGACCATAGCTGTCACAATCACAAGCATGTAGGTTTGAACAGTCTCTAAGCTGGCATGCATCTTCCAAGAGTGCATAACTCAACTAAGGCAACATAATGATAGTTTGTGGATTCGCCTTCCCATTTTCCTTCAGGCACACATAACTCCAATCTGATTATATGTTTCAAACGGGAACAATTTTATGCAATAAGATAATATAATTATGTGTAGCGTTTGAAGCATGTTGGAGTTATGTGCTCCTAAAGGAGAATGAAAAGACAAATCCACAGACAATAATATAAAATAATTATATTTTTCATTTTTTAGTAACGTATACATGCAGGCTTGTGATGGGAATTTTTATGCGATGATTTATGCCAACTAATCTAAACCATAAGAGCATAAATGATGTATTAATCTATAGCTATTAGCAATATATATATACATTACATGTAATTGTACATGTAATGTATATTGTTTGAAAAAAGAACGCACCAGTGCTACTCAAGTGCAAGAAAGTTCCAGATCATTATTTATACAAATTAAAGAAATGATGACAGATGTTAGCAGTATTCAGGTCTACACCTTAGCAAAAGGCTATGAGTTTTTTGCATGCAACAATGTGGCCTCTTGGAACAGAATTACCAGTACATAAACATGTACATGTACACACATTGTGCACGTACCTGACAAAGACCAAAATATAACAACATAGGGAATCTGAATAAATATTGGAAACTTCAGATGCATGTGTACACCTATCTAGTCATGACATTCCCGTCCCAGAGTCATGACATTCCTATCCTGGATACATACATGTGCACAATTCCCCACCTAATCTTCTGTGGTCCAAGAGGAGCACCAAACTCAATCATTAAATACCATGGGCCTCCATCATCTATTATACAGTCATGTGTATAATTAATTACAATTCACTTGTGAAGTAAGTATTACCATCTTTAAGATTGGGTAAATAGAGTTGCCATGGATACTGTATTATCCAGTTTCTATTCATCTGGATGATCCAAGATAATTCAAAAACAAAGTAAGTCAAAAATAAGAAAGAAATTGTCCATCAATCCTTCTTTGACTGAAACTTAATAAATAGATTTTGCTCAGCTTGCACTGTATCCTTGACCACATCATAATATTAATTCATAACATACATGTAGTACTGTGATGAATGCATTGCTAGTTATATAGGGCATTGTAGTTTCTTCAATTCCTTTATGTTAATTCTGGGTTTGACTTTATTAAGCAAGAAACTAAATTGAGCATGTTGGGAGGGGTGGCAGAGTCACCCAGTATTTTCAGAGTACTGGACATACCCTTCTATGTCCTCTTATGCTAATGGGTGGCAATGTGCATACAGTCATGTTATACAATGTATTTATAATAGTATTTTGACATTGGGAGTTGACAGCAAGTCAGTTATAAGGTGGCAGTCGGTGATCTTTACCTGTCATAAAACGAGAACCTTCCATAGAGAGAGCACCTGCTTTCTAGAGAGAATCTGCCAACTAGAGTGAACCCACAGAAGGGAGAGAACTCAAGCTTTGAGATCTGTATTTATATTAGGTAAGCATACTATCAACCTTCAAGTTTCAGTATTGCCTATAAGTTTATAACCTCATAAGCGTACTTTCGCAAAAAAATTAAATTGCGCTAAATAAATGTGCATGTGTATATAATAAGCAATTAATTATAATTATCGTAGCGCATCCAAATTTATTCGCAACAGAAGTTTACAACTATGAAAATGTTTAACATGCTGAGTATAAACATGTACATGTATAAGTATTTGTCATGATATACACTATAACATATCCTCTGGGCAAAAGTTTTCTGCTTAAATGTACAAATTCACATTAAGTTTTGTGTTAAAATCTTACATTGAACATGAATATTTGCACATTTGGATTAAAAGCTCTTCTTAGTTCAATCTCAACAAAGGTAGTTATTATTATTATTCCAGAACTAAACCAACCAAGATCGACAAGAATTCTCCAAACGACGACATAGAGAATGACACCTTCGACTATTGGAATCAGAATTCTGCTCTTGGCAGCGGTCCAAGGTGAGTGTAAATTTAGCTTAAGTAAAAATGGCAAACTCTCTTTATGGTTTGGTATACCGTAATTGAATACGTGTATATTGGTATATTGGTATGCACATGCTTTCACATTATCAAACACACATACAAAGCTGAAATGTCGGGTAGCCATACATGAATAATTACCTACGGTATATCATACAGTTCCTGGCACTAGAGATATATTTGGTATTCTGGTATTTGACGCAGTGACAATATACACGTACAGTACTATATTCCACCCAAATTACAATTGATCTAATACAATAATTTTAGAATCATCTGCCATTCTAATTAATTTCATATTCAAAATGTGCCAAAATTTATACAGCACCACCCAATGCACAAAGTCATTCAGGTGTTTTACCTGATACACTTCATCTATTAATGTGCATAATAAAATAATAAAAATCTCTGCATTGTTTATTCTAATGCTGGTGCATCTGTAGCCTAATTTTCAATCACTCCAAAATCCAGGGTGTAGAGTGATTAAGAAGGGATGTGGATTGAAAGCAGGCCTAGGGCTTGAGCTATGAATAATTCATACCAATCTTAGGTCAATGTATTATGGTTAACCATTCAACCCACCCACTCAGTGTTGGCAAGAGCTATCCAGTATACATATTGTACATGTACTTGCACGAAAACAACATGGTATGCAAGAGTTTGTACATGTATGAAGGTGAAGGTTTTGGGAAATAAAATAGAAGACACCAACAGCCAATAAGGTCATTTAAACACTATAAAATGTAACCAAGGACTGATTAGCTACAGTGAATGGTTATCAACCAGCAGCTTGAGTAACATGTCAACTTCCTCTCCACAGTTCAATGGGAAGTTTAAATCAAATGGTGTCCAATGAACCTCTTCTCTGCAACAGCCGATGTTCACATTTAGCCATTCTACTCCACGGCACTAACAGAGCATATTATTATGTATAATTCAACCAATGTAGTCCAAGTAAAATCTTGTATTAACTAATATTTGTGGTTTATACAAAGCTATTACCTACGTGTAAAGTAACACTAAAATAATGAAAAAGGCAGGTATAATAGAATGCATTCTCCATTTTGCATAATGGGCAGCCTTTTCTCTAGCTTCGGGCTATCTGGTTTGTCCCTTTGCTTTTATATATATATGTTTTTCAATACCTTTTATGTCTTTCAAAAATAGCAATAAACGCACTGAAAAAAAAAGGTTGTTGAGCTTAATTTTTCTTCCCAACAAATCAGGTCAACAGAGCCATAA
Source organism: Bugulina stolonifera (assembly GCA_935421135.1). Classification (NCBI taxonomy): domain Eukaryota; kingdom Metazoa; phylum Bryozoa; class Gymnolaemata; order Cheilostomatida; family Bugulidae; genus Bugulina; species Bugulina stolonifera. The sequence goes on along the minus strand of OW285189.1, from coordinate 18,586,933 downwards.
TTGGTGTGAATATACGTACATCTAATATTGTATATTTTTCTCATTTCTAAGGTTAAGTTGGGTTCACATTCCTTATAATGTGGACTGTCTACACCTTAAATCAAATATTCATGTGTCTCTTAGTGACAGAAAGAGCAATGTCATCTCTATAAAGTGCATTGTAATTGTGTTCTACAGGTAACGTTGTATACATTTTCATGGGTTTGACTTTGCAGATACTTGTAAAAAAACATTAAAAGGTTAAAATTATTATAACCATGGTGACTATTAAAAGTGACATGGGTTGGTTGTAACAATAACTTGTCTGCCGCCCTTGTTATATACTCTGATAATATTAGTAACAATCTGTCGTGTCATGTCACGCTCAACCAATTGTTTCACACCTTCTAAAACCTACATATTAATTACCAACTATGCATAATAATTATCATGCTAATTAATAAATTTAATAAATACACTGTATATACATGGATATATAACTTTTAATAATTGTTTCAAGGACTAAGTCTAGGGCTGTACATGTAATTACTTAAGACTTAAAGCTAAACTATTTGCGCATTATACTGTCATGTGAATGTACATGTAAATATCAAATACATTATATTTTATTTGCTATATTTAGGCTCTAAATTTTCAAATGGTAAAAAAAAAATGTTTTTAATAATTGCAATAAAGATAGAAAAGGAGTTCAAATGAAAAATCTGCAATATATCAGAAAGAGTGTACCTGTGTAATTTAAATACATTATTCTCTCGATTGCAGTGTTGGACGTTGTCATTGCACAGAATGCAGCACCAAGTGCATCCCAACCTGCACCAGCCAGTACACCCCAGAATGCTGCGGAGAAAGGATACACACCCTGGTCACCCTGGAGCAAGTGTTCTGTATCTTGTGCTGGAGGTTCCCAGACCAGGTTTAGAGACTGTCTGGATAATGTCATATGCGGAGGTGGAAGGGAAACGCAGCACAGAAACTGTAATACTGTTAGATGCCCAAGTAAGAGATAACCACTTTTTATAATTGATTGCAGAACACAGTTTAATATAAAATTCAGGTATCTATTTGTACAAACCCAGAGAACGACTTACATGGTGTACAGCCTTTCCACATTAACCCCTTGCTCTCTTTTGCACAACTAATAACCATTATTTAACTGTGGGATGAAACAGCTAATGGTCATCCACAACATGCTCGCTGCCAGAAGTGTAGTCAAAAGTCGCTGATGTTCACCATTTGTTACATAGCAGCCAGCTTCTCACCATGGTCCTAATCTAAGCATGTGAAGGTAATCCTATCTATGTAATCATGTAGTTCACGGAGGCTGGGAACCATGGGAATCCTGGGTTAGCTGTACCAAGACATGTGGTGGTGGTGTTTCCTCCAGAGAGAGAAGTTGTGATGCTCCCTCTCCTTCGTTTGGAGGTAGATTCTGTGTTGGAGGGGTAGCGGCTAACATTGATAGAGAGTCTGTAGAATGGCAGTGGAAGGATTGTAACACCCACCCATGTGCAGGTATATACGCTTACCTCCTCTCCTGCTCGCTATGTACCACTTGCTAGAAACAACCAAACCCTGCTGTAGGATAATATATGATTTTTTTTATCCAACAATAACTGAGGTTTTAGCTTTAGAATAAACAAATGAATAATTTGCAAGATGTTGAAGCTTTGATACTACTCTCATTGTCCAGGGATGACTTTCTTGCTGATGCTTAAACATCTGTCGTTATAGTCTTAAAATTAGATAGATTTAACCAGCAAGCCTTGGAGCAATGCATACTCAATCCTGTCACATTTATTCAAATATGTAGGATTCTAATCTTAACTTTTAAAAACCTCAACAAAAATGCAAAGATAGTCATTGGGCTCCCCAACAAATTTGCTCAGTGTAAAGAGCAAGCACTTCTACTAAGAAGATAATAGAAGACTGGTTTTTATAGAGCCACCATTTAGGCTGATCTTCTTCCCATATATATTGTGTGCCGTCTACTTCAGTTAATGGGGCATGGTCAGAATGGACAGCTTGGACCAATTGCACAGTGACCTGTGGAGGGGGCACCAGCACCAGGGAGAGAAACTGTAGCAATCCAGCACCAGCTCATGGTGGTCTTGAGTGTGATGGCGTGACGTCTCAGACAAGACAGTGCAACCAATTTGTCAAATGTCCCAGTGAGTTATTATAAGTGCAATACACCTGTACATAGCACAATGAAGAAAGTTAAATGAGTTGAGCAACATCTTATACATTTATAAAACAAATAGAATAATCCACCTTGACCTATTTCTAACTTTGAGAAAACTGAGCAAACTATGTCTGAGGTGAAACTAACATTATTTTGATAATTGTGCTGATACCTAAACATAATAATTTACATGACTACTGGTTTTATCATCACTATAGTAAGTACAGCTACATTTGCAGATAATATCTTACTGTATAATTTCCCACAGTTGATGGGGTGTGGTCCCTCTGGAGCGAATGGAGTTACTGCTCTTCTTCATGTCGTGGTGGTACTTCCACACAAGAGAGAACCTGTACCAACCCATTCCCTATCTACGGAGGAAAAGACTGCATCGGAATTAAACAAAAGTCTAAACCTTGCAATTCACAAGTAGCTTGCCCAGGTGAACCCCAAATATAATACAAATATCCAGTGTGTATAACCTGTACTTACACAAGTACTATGTTATGGTATGTAGATTATATCGTGGGCCAACATGCAATAGGTCAACATGTAATAGGCCAACATGTACATGTATGTAAAGTAGCCAATTCAATGAATTTCATATTTGAGTATATCTGTCGGCACTAGAAGCAACTATCTACCATCTAGGTGTACATGTAAATGTACCATATTGTTTATAATATGCAATGTACATGTATACTGGTAACGTTACCTAGTATGCAACTGGCTTGCCTGTGTTTTGTATGTAATGGTACAAGACCAAGTATGTTGGAACAGTGTTTTACATAATATATACATATTCATTTTCCTGTTATAATGCTGCATGTAGCATAGTGCTTTCTCAATTATATATGACTTGTGTAATATACATGTAATTATATTATAGCATACTATGTTAATATTATTTTATTACAAGCAATGTGTTTTTGAGCTGAGTTCTGTTTAATTACCTTACCCAAGTGACCTTTAGTATTCACGTGCACAAAGTGTTCACTAACCTTTATTGGCCGTTTATTTGCATTGACTATTAATGTTAGTTGAACCCACAAAATCAATCTTGAAATTCTAATTTTTGACGGAAAGCACTGACTAGCTAATAGGTCTATGGTGCACATTATAATTACTGGACAGCAAATACTACAGACATAAAGGCTGCGTAAAGGTCATGTAAAGGTCATGTAAAGGTCACTTAACACTTGAATACTAAAAGTCAGATGGGTATTTGTATCATACAGCATATCTACTACAGTAAATAGATGATCTTTTATAGAACTATATTATAGCATTTTGAGTTTAATGACTGAGCAAACTGGCTTCACCTAGTTTAGTGGGTGGGTTTTACTAATGAGATCTCTCTATTATTTTTTGTTAATCAGTTATTCATTTCATCTCAATAAAGAAACAAGTATCTTTAACTCAGTTAATATGTATATGTATATTGCTTACATGAAAGTAGACATACAATGTAGCTCAACGAAATTAACACTACCACATGTCTTAGCCTCCCTGTTTAGTTAGTTGTAATTCATCTTCGAACCAGCACTCAGAGCACACTAGACTGATTAGAGTTTAAGATATAGTACGCAGGGCGCTATATACTCGAGCACATGTATGAAGTCATTAGCTAATGATTATAAAACTAATAGGTCAGCTTCACTATTAATGAGGTACTGCAATCATGAATGTGTAACAAAAGCATTCTCTCTCTTCTTCTCTGTGAACTTTAGTTTGTTTGGTTGATGTTTCTAGGTTTATATGGTGTTGCTAGAGCTACCTGCAAGCACTTGACAATAGTCTAGATGTGTTTTGTAGTCGATGGTGCTTGGACTGAATGGGGTTTATGGAGCACGTGTAGCTCAACATGTAAAGGAGGAAAGCTAGAAAGAACGAGAACGTGCACAAACCCTCCCCCTTCCCATGGTGGTTGGATATGTTTGAAAGGCGAAGCTAAGGAATCAAAACCTTGCAATACTGCCACACCATGTCCAAGTGAGATACTTGCAAATGCATTGTATTTTTTCATGTTGTTTTTTTCTGTTGCACACTTTTAGTTAATACTAAATTTTCAAAATCCACAATATTTTTGTCCAAACTGTATGTTATGTGTACAAATAGTAATAAACTCTTTTACCAATAGTACATGGTGGATGGAGTCAATGGACCTTATGGGGAGCCTGTAGTTCTACATGCATAGGAGGGAACCATACCAGGAGTAGAACCTGCACAGTACCTGCTCCATCTCTAGGTGGAGACAACTGTGTCGGCCAGGACACACACACTGAGCCGTGTAACCTAAGCATTGGCTGTCCAGGTAACCATTGATACTTGCAGTACATTTAGCCCCCTATAGAAGGGATGTAGGGAGTTTATACATGTAGCATGTTCCACAGCTGAATATGGCACTATCAATTATGGTGCTGAAAAATTTGGAGGTTGTAACATAATGGACAGCAAGTACATAAATTTCATGGCTGAAGTCAAGTCTGAATAATATGCCTATGCAAATACATGAATATGTATGCTTGTAGATTATGTCATAACATTATACTATTACAGTAAATGGCATGTGGGCACCATGGACAGCATGGACAAAGTGCTCTTCCCCATGTGGAGGTGGAGCTAAAACACGAGGTAGGACATGTACAGGACCACCCCCATCAAATGGAGGCGCAGGCTGTGTTGGTCCTACAGCTGATGCTGTTGACTGTAACATGGATGTACCATGCTGAGTGTTATATGCTATACTGGACGTTACTGATAGAAGACCTGTATAGCTTTATGTTTGAGTGTTACTTTATATTTTATTTTGTTTGTACATCTAGCATCTGGTAATTCTATAATATTATTTTACTACTCGTTTTCACAGTTAGAGAAACGCAGAATTTGTGACGCAGTATTCCAAAATTTTAAGTTTAACTAAGAATATTATAATTATATATTAAAAAGGTCTGCTCTATTTTGTTCTTCTGCATGTTTATGCTGAATAATTTTTTGTTCAAATGTGCTTGGGATGCATTTATAATGTTTAACACTGAACCAGATTTTGTGAAAGTCCTTTAATTTTGCTTCCATAAAGTTTATACACTATTACATTATTTTATTAATGTAGGCAAGCATGTAAATACGTAATGTAAAATATATTATTATGCTATGCTGCACTAGTGTACTTTTTCTGATCTGTTTTGATCACCAGAGAGAATAGTATTTTCATTTTAACTTTGGTCACGAAGTTGAGCACAGGAAGCAGATATAGGGCTACTGCTAGATGCTTTATAGGAGCATCCAGGTAAGCAGCCATGTAGCTTGCAGTGTCGCTGCTGTTACAACTGCTGCTATAGACTATTAGAGAAATGTTTCTCCAGAAATTGCTGGATTTGAGTAGGAGTTGGAATACATTGTTGTAGTTATTATATTATAGTTTAATTATGAGACATTTATGATGAATTACATCCGATATTGCTTAGTGTATTCATTTGTTTAAGACAAAAATAAAATCATCAAAACTACCTGCAGCTCATGAAGAAACAATTGGATATCATTTCAAGCAAACAAACAGGCAAAGTGCTAAAAATACCTGCATAAATAGGCGTACATTGTAGAGACTGTGCAGATAAGTGTAAATGTATTACTTGCATAGCTAGGTCTACATGTAGTGACGGGTATGATAGTTAGGTGTACATGTACATGCAGTGCATGTAGTAATAGATTAGGTGTAGGTATTTTAAAATTGATAAATGATTATATCAACTACAGAATGTATATAAAACGTAGTGTCTGTATTATTTCGCTCCTTTCATGTGGGATATTTCTGTTGTCAGCAACACTGCCACTGTGATATTATGCATTTTGTGCATCTCTATGTGTTCATATAATACTTGTATATTAATATAACGAGGCATGGTCTAGAATTGTCTGGCTGTTGTCATACTACTGGGTACAGTTGGTAAAATCACTGGGGGTAGGGGTCCAGTACGTCGATCATCTAAAATAAGACAACATGAGTAGAAATTTAAACATAGCTTCAGGTAAAACAACATTCGAATATTATGGTGGGTACTGTACACTATGCCCCATATTATGATATGCAAGAAGAGAGCATGGTCTACATGCATAACCAGCTTATAAAGACATCTATGGTTGCATATGCATCATGCATGCACTGAATCAAATTTTGAACGTTGTCTGAAACTAGAAAGCTAGACTGAGATTCTGACTCTCACCAGCACATCTGTGGGTGTTACACTCCTTCCACTGCCATTCCACTCCATCACTGTCTATATTCTCTGGAACTCCTCCTAGACAGAATCTGCCTCCAAAGTCAGGGACAGGAGCATCACAACTTCTCTCTCTGGATGTGGACCCACCTCCACATGTTTGAGTGCAGCTCGTCCAACTTTCCCAATTTTCCCAGCCTCCATCAACTAAAGGGTGGAACATACATGTATTATATGGAATGCTTAGATGAATCAAGTTTACACCAACTAAGTACATGTAGGTGCACATGTAACTTCCAACATAATGATACTACCACTGTAAATCTTAATAGTTTAATAAAAAGGCTATGTGGAGCAGGCCATGTTCAAAATGGCCCATATTCACCCAGCACCTTTGATTCACAGAATTCACAGATTGCTTCAGCACTACGGCCATAGTGGATTTCCTTTACATGTACATGTGTATATTACATGTACATGTAAATAGTTGCCATAAGCTATATACAACATATATAAATAATGAATATAGATATACATTGTACATGTATGTGTATGTACAATCACTTCTGTTTTTTATGTTGAACTATATATTTTTAAGCTGTTTAGAAAAATATCATAAAATATTTTGAAGTTGTGCTCTCCTACACGTACCTGGGCATTTATTATTGTTGCAGTTTCTGCTATCCACATCAGTACCACTGCAAAATCTCTGATCTAAACAGTGTCTGACCCTAGTCTGGTCCCCTCCTGCGCACGATGCTGAACATGGTCCATAGGCTGTCCATTGACCCCAACCTTGTGCATCTACTGAAATGTCAGAAAATGTCACTTTACATACAGCATGAGCATGTCTCTACTCTACACTTACTCCCCTACACAATCCTCTGAGTACTCTAAAGAAATTTACATAATGTTTAGGGCACAGACATTCTCAAAATACTGAGTAATGAGCTGGAATGCCCTTCAATTATACAAACTGTCCATATGACAGTAACATGTACTTCATTGCATAGAATGTCACTTTGGGCCAGCATTAATTACAGAAATTGTTGAAAGGGTGGAATTAATTCTTCTGTTTGCAAAACTCTGGTGTGTCAAAATAAGTAGTGTGTGTGTTTTATTACATATACAGCCCCTCTGTATAGCACCATGTACACCCCATGGTACGCCCTCATTCCATACTCTCGACAATTTCCTCACTGTGGGTATATCATGCCATACCATGTCACCATGTCATCTACGCGCATACTCATTTTGATATCTAGTCCGTACAATTTCATTGTCCTACAACCCACGCCATTTTCTTATGATTTTATGTACATGTAAATATTAGTGCTATATTATTGCTGCAGCGTCAGTAACATTCTAGAAGTTTGATATAACCATACATGTATGCAATACTCTGTAATAGTCATGTAAACCTACAGAAATTACATGCAACTACCAATTGAATTTTAATTGACATACTTTTTAACTCACTGGGCTTAGAAGATGTCATAATTAGACGTAACAATGTGACTATCTTTTCCAAAGACCTTTTGTTAAATGCTGTAATTAAAGTGATCATGAAGCCTAGGGATGTTTTATATTATTTTACATTGCGAGCCTGTTACAGGTAAAACTTGATACAATTAAAATGCATGAATAAAAAAGAGCGAAAAAAATTTTGTTGTTGCAACCCAAACATAACCAGAATTGCTGACAATAGAGGACTTTCATTTCAAATCGGAGACAACGTTTTTAAGAGTGTCATTAGTCAAAAGGTAAAAAGTTTTTTACAGTCATGGCAATGCATGAAAGTATAATATATACTTGCTGTTATACAGCCATTCTACCTTGATGTGTATTAATATAATTTAAAAACTTCATTTATAATTATGTTGCTATGTATGTACATCATAGCCATAGGTGTGTTGATTTGTTTTAACTGAATAGATTAGTAATTAAGAGCAGGGAGTAGAAGAGATATTTTCTTAGAAATCAGGCTATTCTCACACAAGTGCTGCGTTAAGCTATTTTTAATTACATCGTACACACCTACAGAATTACATAAGCGTGGCAGTTGTCCAACTGTTGGATTGGTACAAAGTTTACAACAATTTTAATTAATGAGAAAATTAAACTTTTGAATAATCAAAATCGTATTTATCTTGTACGCAGTCAACATTCTGAAGAGCATTGTTTTGAGTATTAATCATATTATGTGTGTTTCACCGAGTGGCACAGAGATGGCATTGTTTCCTCGGAACCTCCGCAAATGCCCAGACATGAATGTCAACTTGGTAAATGTCCAAATAATGAAGACTTTATAATTAAATTCTTAATTATTATAAAGCAATCATATTACTTTTTAAAGAATAGAAATAAAATAATGCTTACAGCATTGTAATACATTAATTAATACACTTAATTAACAAAACAGTTTAACAATAATTCTTCATTTTTGTGGTTAGTGGAAATTTCTTTCTGTAACAGCTAGTAGTTCAATGACATCTTTACTTAATTAAATGTTATAGATTAACTACATTATAGTTAGTATTTTCAATTAGCTCAAGTAGTACAAAGCTAATAATGGTGCAAAATTGATTAAAAATATCTTTGTCACTGCTCTTTGATAATTTGGTGAAGTTTTGCAGCCTACCACTAGCTGAAAACTGTTATAGATCTACTGGCAAATACTGCACATGTTGCAGGCACAGTACAACTACATGTACATGTAAGTACAGTACAACTACATGTACATGTAAATGTAAGACCAATAAGCAGTGTCAATTAAAACCCACATAGCACATACCAGTTATTGTTGCAGTTAGACTTAGTATCAACCATATCGTCAAATAATAGGGCTTCTGTTCATAGCCTCCCATTCTATGTGGTCGAGAAACCTGAAATATTAATATGCGGTAGGCTACAGGTATGTGCATGTATTATTTATTATTTTGATTTATTCTAGGTCATGTTTCTAATGCTTTCTACAAAATACCTCTTGGGCATGACATAACTCACATGAGAAGATAATTATGCATCCTCTCATAAAGATCTTATTGTAAAGCTGGGTGGTACAGCCATAAAGGCCTTTATATGTTATAATATAAGCACCTTTATTGGTTTCATGGCTATGTATAGTGAGATAGTCTAAACCCTCATTCTTACCTTATAGAAAAAATTATGCTGTAAAAAGAAAAATCTTGTCTCAAAAATCAATTCTTACTACTTCAATTTTCTAAAAATCAACTTACCCAAGTCTGCATTTACGCGTTGTGGCTGAGAGATATCAGCTGTCAAATGGTGTGTTTATCTGTAGTTGACCTCTATATATATAGCCAGTTATCACACATGACTTACTGCGTTCTCTTGCATAACCTAAATTCTTATGTGTCGTATGTGTCACCCCCATCCTACATTCTAATTCTTCACAGAACCTCAAGTGGATTTCACTTAAGTCTCTGTGACAGATATGTGACACAACGTTGTCAGATATATCTCCCATTTCCCTGTATGTGTGGTTCTCCTTTTACCCACATTTGTCAGTGTTGGTTCTAAATCTCTCTTCCACCTCTGGTGAAGCATGAGATACCAATAACAAACAACCAAGATTACGCTACTTGGCTCCATGTATGGGTATATCTTTTTATTCAAAGCTGTGTAAAGTATAGGAAAAAATATATATTTTTTATATCGAAATTTCAACACACACCAGGCTCGTGTTACATACATTTAGGCATAATCTCCAGGTAGGTAGGTAGGTAATTTCTATTAATAATGCCATCTACCTACATGTAGATGTAGATAAATTATTTCCTTGTTGTTTCCTGACAGCTCCTACTACAGTATATTATGTACATGTACATTGTATATGCCGCATCTACTGCCAATGTGTGGGGCCTGCTGCCACCATGTGTAGGAATTTGCTGTCACTATGCCTGGAGTTCTGGTATCGTCATGTGTATATGTCTGTGTAAACTGTAGTTTAATGTGTGGGCTAATAGATCGGTGGCACCAAGTACCACACACTTCAAGAGTCAGGCATTTGGCCAAAGGAAGTGAGATCATCCACTAATCAATCCTCTCCCAGACACGAACCAATGTTACTTGTCAAATTTAGAAAAAACTAATTTTGTATTTGAATAAAGGCATCAAAATTATCAATAGTGACATTTTATGTTAAATTGAATAGATCTGTTCGTACATGTCCAGTCCAGTCTATAGAGATGTGAAACATAATATATAAACATGTACACTGACATGGGCAAACAGGTGTAACCCACTACATACATGTACTAGTAGCTTGTATAATATGTAACCCACTACATACATGTACTAGTAGCTTGTATAATATGTTGTACACTGCATAGATATTTATATATGTGCAACATTATGGTTACACCAGTCCTGTACAATTACAATATTGGGCTAAATGTGCGATCCAATTTATAAAAAGTTCCATGCCGCCTAACCATGCGTCTATTGACTGTGTGTCACCATGAAAGCCTCAATTTATGATGGAATTACTATCATAAATTGAAGTTGCAGTTGACACTTGTATTTAGGTCAGCTCTTTTTTAGCCCTGTGTCAGTATGAACATCATAAAGCTGTATGGAATCTGACTTATGAAAGGCATGCCTGTAGCTCATGTAACAAGTGTACAAGAAGTCTTCTTGTAGAATGTTATAACTTTTGATTTAGACAGACTTGCCAACTGGAAACGCTGGGCATTCTTTGGGTGCCTATTACCTTTGGAATTAGTGTTGTGCCATCTAGATAATATTTTATCATTGTTTTTGTCTCTGACTGCTTAAAAGACAAATTCGTTTCATAAAAAAACATCATATTATATTATAATATTGTTAATGTTATTCATCATGTCCTGACATTGTTAAACAATCGAACAATAATATTATGCACATTTCCTGGTCTTCAGAAGGCTATTAATATTCTCTCACTAATTTACATTATAGTAACTGTACTCATAGTCTACATATTATAGATGCTGATTTACAACTGGAGATCTCCCGCAATGGTATAATCTGTTTCTAATGGAAGTGACCTCATTCCCATTTGGAAACCTCGCCAATCAAATTACAGAATAAGAAGGTTCTGTGACAAGCTTGTTATCGTAGCAGCCCACCATATTATACAATCAACTGCTAATGTTGAAATTAATTTGAAAATTGTCTTAGGTAGGGTTAAACTACATGTATGTAGTGACTACTGTTAGTGGCATTTTTCACGCAGCTCCCAGTGAGCCCACTCAACAAAATTTAATTGTCTCCCATAATTTTCAGTTTCTTTTATGCTGAAAGTTGCAAAACACAGTGAATTCTTTTGCTTTATACACAGTATAATTATGTAGATGCTTATGTGAGGGAAGAAAATAATGCTAAAATCTGCTTCTAGAAATTAGAGTTTGAATACAGTTCATAATAACAGGGTTGATGCAAAGTTGTTAGAACATTGTGCTGTGCTGCTTAAATATATAAGAAAGCACATTGACGGTAAGGCAATACAATAAAGTGCTATTAGGCACTTGTACATGTAGACAATATCGGCTCAAGAGTCAGGACAGGAAACAACAATATGAGAAAAATAACATCTCACATGATGTGGTCATGCTGAGATTGTGTATAATGTTGACACTTTCAGCATTGTAGCATTTCTCCGACCTGTGTTCTAGCAAAACCTTTTCCACCGCACGAAGCAAACTATGGAGCACTGTTTGAAAAATTAAATGTGTCCCTCAAAACAGTTTAGTGGAGTTCTTAGTCTAACTATGTTAAGTAAATAGCCTACTCAACTTCTGTCACCCATGACTTACTATACTGTGTCCTGTTGCAGAGTACATTTTATCATGCACAATTTCTGTGGAAAAATAGGAAAAGTGAGAAGTTGTCCTCTTTCTGTAGCTCTGGGCGAGATGACAATAAGACGTGCCGTCTAGCACGACCTGTGCAGAGTTGTCTTCTCGGTTAGCTAGTATTATCAATTGAAGTTGGATCTAGTATATAATTGAACGACTTGACATGTCCATTTCCGGTTATACTAATTTCCAAGAAAAATATGTCTGTTAGTTTAAGTTTTTTGTTTTAATTATAAATCAACCTTTTGCCGAAATAAAATTCAGTGCGCATCCATTTAACATTGTTTTGTGCTCCATATACTTCACTCCATCTTTTAACTGAGGTAGTGAGGTTACCTTAATACACCTAGCACCTACTATTAGATTATGATTATCATCACTGATCACTTAGTTTAAGTTGCAAACGAAACTGAGTTCACGCTAAGTTTTTTCTCATTAGCTTAGTTTAAGCTGAATGTAATAGTATAAGTATTGGGTTATAAATATCTTGTGTTTCTATATCCTTCTAATTGCACTTAAGTAATAACACACTAGTGCTATTTATAATCACATGTATCTAATTTTAAATTTTTGAAAATTATTAAATTAAATTTAATAATTTTCAAAAGTTTTTTCAGATGAAAACAATATTCTATTGTAGCTGTTGTCTAATTCAGCAAATATATTTAAGTTGTAGATTAACCCTGACTCTTGATCACCAAGTCACTAACCAGGCGCAGGAAAAGTTGGTCACTTTGATAGAATGTTCATCAGTCGCTGCTCAGAAGTGTTGAAGCACTATCATCTGTGACTAAACTCTACAAAGATAGCCTAAGTAATGAGTTTAATCAACTAAAACTCACTATTCATTAGTGTGATTTGTAAAAAGCAACAATATTCTATAGCAGACGCAATTAATTTATCTTTGAATATGTTTCAGTACTTTTAAAAGATGGCAAACCTGGGAATGAAAATCAAAGACCAGAAGGAATCTGGTAAGCTTCTAGTTGGCTATAGGCTATATGGCACACTAGTTGTTATTTACCTGTGCTATTTACATGTAGGCCTAGATTTAAGCTAACTTGGCACCTGTCGTCAACATTCAAAGCATATAGTTTAGCCTGTCAGGAGCTATCAGTAGTAGAGGAAATGTGTGCCAACAGATGCCACATACATCTAAGTCTTCTAGTAGGCCAGTAGGCTACTGTGTTGTATTACTTAGCTTTTTTGATTTCTACAGCTATAAGTGAATTCTAACACACGTCCTCCACATATGTGGCCTATAATATTGATAGAAGTCAAATGGACTCATATGAAATATGATATTGAGCTGCTACTGTTACTTTTCCTATTGCTTTTACAACATACCATAATGATGTAATGTTAGTTGAACTCCCAACACTGATTTGTTGCGTTCCGTTATAGTGGTATAAAATTTTATATTACAGTCATGTACATGCGAGACATTGCTACATTCCATTATAGCATATCCTATATCATTGTTGCATTCTGTTATATCACATCTATATCATTGTTACATAAAGACAGACAATGGGTGCACTTTTTCGCAGTGTTTTACATCAAGTCATACTAAATAGTCGCATTGTTTATAATACTTTAATAGTGGTGTGTGATAACTGTTCCTGCTTCACCTCGCTGATTACCTCTATCAAGGCTAATAACCAGTACTACTGTAGCACCAACTGTAGTCTCAAAGCTCAAGAGGTCAGTAAGTTGTTTGTGTTGATGTTTAGTAATGAGCTAATTTTATGACTGTTTATGTATGGATATTATAGGTCTTATGTACGTATAGTGGAGGCCTAAAGGATGTACAGTCATGTAAAATGGAAACTATTCCACTTTTAGAGAAAATAAAATGTGCATGCTAGTCATTGGATAAGTGTTGTATAACATGCTTGGGAATCATTGTGCGACATGTTATTCCCCAATCTGCTAATGATATAAATGTATGGGCAGTAGAGTATATGCCTGTACAATACTTACTAAAAAATAGTGTAATACTTCTGGTCCTAACCCTGGTATGCATTTTGCTTGGATTGTTTTTCAATCAGACAGATGCAGTGCTTTTACTCTGCCATAGCACCATTAATATCTTGGCTACATGGTGGCTAGACACAGTAATCCTATATTGTTTACATTCAAGCTCACATTCAGAGCTTTCTTATTTTACAGTCAACTATTTTATCTGACATTCACTGTTGTTGAGGAATATTTTTAGAAGTTTTTTTAATCTATTAGCTTTTTGTGTTCTCCATTGCTATACATATAATATGTGTGTTGCCAAGTAAGCCTACAAGTGAATGTATGTATCTACATGTATGTACTATTCTTGTAACCATTTACCTGCTATAGACGATGCCTGGGAGAAGGAACAACAAATCAAGGACTACCAAGAAGATTTCTGCCTTTGACTGGGGAAGTTATTTGGAAAAGAATAAAGAGGAAGCCGCTCCTATTTCCTGTTTCAAACACGTGAGCTTATACCTGAGCTTGTGCCCCACTAATAGCTTCAGTTCTACACTTGTTAAAAATCTGGAGATTTGTTGCAACGATGTTATCACCTGGCACTGTTTGTGATCAACTTGCTCCTTTATATTATAGTGTATGACTGACAGCTGGTGTACAGTGGCACTAGGGACTGTTGTAGAGGTCCCCCTTCCTAGGTCTGAAATAGAAAATCCAGGAAAAGAAGTTGTCTATTGGTTTGCCAAGGTTATGAAATTGGCTGGGTATGTATACTTTCTGTTGATGTTGGTACGCAGTGTTATGTTATGGACATGTGGCCCACTTATTGGGTCATTATGGGGTCGGTCTACACCCATGCTGGTATTAAAACGAGTTAACAACCTTTATGGAACCTTTTACCTTCCACTAAACGTTCTAGGAACGTCCTAATTGCTAGCCTTAACTTTCCACTCAACGTTCCAGGAACGTCCTTGTTTTGACAGCATTATTATAGCTAAACAAATAAAAACACCACAAAACTGTTTAGCTCATCAAATAGAGCTCAGTCTGAGCATTCCAACAGTATATTGAACTGCTAGTTTTGATGATTTATTGCTATGATAAGTGTCAAAAATAGAGGTCATCTCAGGTTAGTGTCGCATGCAGTCAGCTGCTGCCCATTACATTTGACTATGAAACAGCAACATAGCAAAATTTGGAGTAATTTTTCTAGTTTTGGAGGATATTTTAGATAATGACATATACTATAGTGAAAAGAAGGATAGGAGGTAAACAGCTGAAAGTTTTACCTACAAGTCAGTATTAAAATCATAGCTGTAGCCCCAGCGGATGAGGAGCAATTGTAAGATATGTGCTCCATTGCCATATTTAGTAAAATTAACCTGGGATTTCAAGGCATAAAATAGCTGGAAGGTGAAAGGTTAAAACGAGTTAACAACCTTTATGGAACCAAGGTATTCACTCTTCTGTAGAATATTAGGGAGTGGTGAATTTTCTAATAATTATGTAGGAGGTCTATTATAGAATTTGTTTTTGAGATGATTTAAAGGGAGCACAGTGCTGGACTAACTGTAGCCAACTTGTCTGTGTATATATACATGTATATACATTGTTGTGTACTATAGATACAAGGCCATGTCTGTGTATACATATATATACATCATTGTGTACTATAGATACAAGGCCATGTCTGTGTATACATATATATCCGTCATTGTGTGCTATAGATACAAGGCCATGTCTGTGTATACATATATATCCGTCATTGTGTGCTATAGATACAAGGCCATGTCTGTGTATACATATATATACATCATTGTGTGCTATAGATACAAGGCCATGTCTGTGTATACATGTATTATATCCATCATTGTGTGCTATAGATACAAGGCCATGTCTGTGTATATATGTATATACGTCATTGTGTACTATAGATACAAGGCCATGTCTGTGTATACATGTATATACGTCACCGTGTGCTATAGATACAAGGCCATGTCTGTGTATACATATATATACGTCATTGTGTACTATAGATACAAGGCCATGTCTGTGTATACATGTATATACGTCATTGTGTACTATAGATACAAGGCCATGTCTGTGTATACATGTATATACGTCACCGTGTGCTATAGATACAAGGCCATGTCTGTGTATACATATATATACATCATTGTGTACTATAGATACAAGGCCATGTCTGTGTATACATGTATTATATACGTCATTGTGTGCTATAGATACAAGGCCATGTCTGTGTATACATATATATCCGTCATTGTGTGCTATAGATACAAGGCCATGTCTGTGTATACATGTATATACATCATTGTGTACTATAGATACAAGGCCATGTCTGTGTATACATATATATCCGTCATTGTGTGCTATAGATACAAGGCCATGTCTGTGTATACATATATATCCGTCATTGTGTGCTATAGATACAAGGCCATGTCTGTGTATACATATATATACATCATTGTGTACTATAGATACAAGGCCATGTCTGTGTATACATATATATCCGTCATTGTGTGCTATAGATACAAGGCCATGTTTGTGTATACATATATATACGTCATTGTGTGCTATAGATACAAGGCCATGTCTGTGTATACATATATATCCGTCATTGTGTGCTATAGATACAAGGCCATGTCTGTGTATACATATATATCCGTCATTGTGTGCTATAGATACAAGGCCATGTCTGTGTATATATGTATATACGTCATTGTGTACTATAGATACAAGGCCATGTCTGTGTATACATATATATCCGTCATTGTGTACTATAGATACAAGGCCATGTCTGTGTATACATATATATCCGTCATTGTGTACTATAGATACAAGGCCATGTCTGTGTATACATATATATCCGTCATTGTGTGCTATAGATACAAGGCCATGTCTGTGTATACATATATATACGTCATTGTGTACTATAGATACAAGGCCATGTCTGTGTATACATATATATCCGCCATTGTGTGCTATAGATACAAGGCCATGTCTGTGTATACATATATATATTATGTCATTGTGTGCTATAGATACAAGGCCATGTCTGTGTATACATATATATCCGTCATTGTGTGCTATAGATACAAGGCCATGTCTGTGTATACATGTATATACATCATTGTGTACTATAGATACAAGGCCAAGCTGAGGTATGAGGGTTGTGGGAATGATAGTACATTTGATTTCTGGGTCAGTATATGCTCCCCAGATATACATGAGATTGGATGGTGTACTACCAACAGCAAACAGATAAGAGTCCCAACAAGTAAGCAACAGTTATAAATATATTACGCCATATGCAATGTGTATCTATGGATTAATTTGAATTATTTAATTCTGTTAATTTATATAACATGGTAGTTGAATAGTTAGGGAAAAATATTTGTTGGTATTCTCTCAGAGTCAAAGTAATAAATGTAACACATTTTATTGCATATGCCTATTCACCTTACAGTTTCCCTGGTACATGCCGCAGCTCTTTGCATGTCACTACCTTTTGCGTTGTGGAATTTTTAGGCCTTAAAAATAAAAGAGACGATTGGAAAGACTTCCTTGTAAAACGGCTGGTTGGCACAGTGCCATATCCAGAAAACTTTTACACAAAGGTAAGTAGCCTATAAACTATTATACTAATACACCAATTGATATGCCTGTACATGTGGTGCAGAACAGTATGTGGCCGTAAGAAGCTGGAGGTTTTGCCTTCCATATGCTGAGTACTTTTATACATTGGTAAACACCTACCCACTTATGTATGCTTACATACACAGAGTAATTATATTTATCTATCAGCCTAACAAGTACACCTACTTGCCTACCTCATACTATATTTACTTACTCACCAAAATATGTGTGTACTTTTATCTGTGTCAATGCAGTTTCTGGAAAACGTGGGTAAACACAAGTTCTGCACAGGTATGATTGTGGAGGTAGTGGACAAGCTGTGCATCGCTGCCGTCAGGGTGGCTAGAATTATAGAAACAGTGGACTGCCGTCTACATCTGCAGTATGTCGGAGGTGAGATGTGTATAGTATAGTAACATTTGCAATGGTGGTATAGAGAGTTCAGTGGTCTATAATATGTTTATAGAAGTTGTAGCAGTGATACCCATAGTACAAGCAGTAACTGGAGTAGTAGCAATAAGAGCACCAGTAATAGTAGTTAGTAGTGGTAGTAGTACATTAGTAGTAGTAGCAGTAAGCACAGTGGTACCAGTAGCATTATTAGTAGCAGTAAATTGTTGAACCTACATGTATTATTGCCTCTACACATAGTCTATTTATGGTACACACAGGCAATGGGAATGATGCTGATGATTTCTGGTGTCACAAGGACTCTAGTCTCATCCATCCGATAGGCTGGGCTGTACATGTGGGCCACAGGCTACATGCCAGTCCTGACTACATTAAGTCATCACATGATAGTTATATTGGCATTGGAGTGGGTCCAGATGATTGCACTAAAGACATATTTAGCAGAGATCCTTCCGAGGTATGTGGGAAACCCATCTTTATAGTGTAGTAAATACATGTAGTATAGAATGTATAAAACCACTAGACTAGGTATTCTCAGCTACTGGTCAGTATTATATGTCTGTAAAATAACCTTCAAACAGTGGGCTCACTGGGACTTAGTAGTGAGCCAGGCTTATGCTGAACTGATCAAAATATTCTACTGTGTTAAGATAGCTATACCTTACTATAATGAAATCACAGAGCCTAGTAAAAGCTTCCTAGAATATCCCCAGATTAATACAAGCTAGTTTCTCATATTAAGGGTAGAGCAATTAGGAATTTCTCCCTGAAACATAGATTACTGCTATCCCACTTGATGCTGTGCTGTTGACTGCTATCCGTGGGAAACCATACAATGTATATGTACATATTTGTTGAGCTCTGGAGGTGCTCACTTTATCTGATGGTTAAAAGAGAGCTTATGTTTGTTATATCTGGTCTTCAAGGTGTTCCCAGTTGTTCCTGTATAAGACTCCTTGTTGTTGGTAGTTGTATCATCAGTTGTTCCTGTATAAGACTCCTTGTTGTTGTCACAAATTCTGAGTGATAGCCATAAGGGCATATTGTAAGAATAATATATTATTTTTATGCATATTTCAACATACTCATCCATTTACATATATTGAGAGGTAGTGATGATGAGTCATACATTGTTTACACTAGCATACCTTTCATATTATTATAAGTATACATAATGTTTACTACTACTGAGTACTTGCATACCATGGAATGTGCTAGAATGTTCTATCAGCTGACTATGATTGTCATTTTTAGTGATGTAATATTTTTGGTAGAGAACTTTCCCATTCCATATATAAACACCTACATTTTTATAGAGAGTCAGTTAACTTTTAGCAATAAACAAGGGTACATTACACTACGCACTACATCTTCTCTGCACTAAATAGACCAAGCTGTGTGTCACTTGATTATCTCTGACTACAGTGACTTCACCGAACTCTCACAAGTACTACTATCTTGTGACAATTGGGGGCTGCTCCGGGAAGTCATCAGTCGCAGACAGGGAGATTACCAACGTCGGCATACACCGGATACTAGCTGCAGTGAAAGATGGCACTGTTAGATAAAGTAGCTCAAATGGGCAGAGATCTGGGACTCACAGAGCAAAAGCTGGTAGAGTTCGTGGAGAAGAACTTGCCCATAGTAGAAAAAGACATGGAAAGAGAGGAGCGTAGACTGGAACGAGAGGCGAAATTGGAATCGGAAAGATTACATGGAGAGGAGCGCAGATTAGAGCGTGAAGCAGAAAAGGTCAAGCAAGAAAATGAGAAAGCGATAATGGAGTTGAAGATTAAAGCTGACCAAGAGGCAGAAGAGAGAAGACAACAACATGAACTAGAGATGGAAAAGCTGAAAGCTGACACAAGTTTGGAGCACTCAAGGCATGAGAGCACCAGGTTAGAGATAACTAACAAACCAAAACCAAAGATACCATTCTTTGATGAGAAGGTGGATGAAATGGATAGCTATTTGGAGCGGTTTGAGTGGGTTGCTGAAGGATGTAACTGGGACAGAGGAGATTGGCCCTATCACCTCAGTCAGTACCTAAAGGGTAAGGCAACAGAAGCTTACATTCGTTTGTCACCTACCAATCGTAAGGATTATAAAAAGGTCAAGGAAGCCTTGTTGGAGCGCTTTAATTTAACTCAAGAGGGCTACAGGAAGAAACTCAGGGAGGCAGAAGCTTTCGAGGATGAAACTCCTGCCCAACTATTCACTAGGATAGAAACATATGTGCACAAGTGGGTGGAGCTGTCAGGTGGCATGGACATAGCCAAACTTGTGGCAATTGAACAATTTATATCATCATGCCCAGAAGACCTAGCTGTGCACTTAAGGCAGACTTCCTACAACAGCAGTGAAGACATGTGTGATGCAGCGTCACTATTCCTGCACGCTCGTGGAAGAAAACTAGCAAAGACAAAGAAAACCAACACAAAAAGGCTGGAAAACACACCTGCCGGCAACAGGGATGCCGGACAAGGAGGTAAGATCGATGGTGCATGCTTCATTTGCAAAGATAGGTCACACATTGCTCGTAACTGCCCTCAACGAGGAAAGAAGTACTGTTCACACTGCAGGATGAACAACCACAACACACCAGAATGCAGAAAGTTTGGTGGAAGGTCGGTGCATGCTGCTGCTGCTGCAACAATGACCACTCAGGAGGAGACTGTGGTTACAGATACAGGTGTCTCATCTAAGGTGGGTGAGTCTACAGAAATCACAGTCAATGGCAAAAAGTTTGTCAACGCTGCTATGTGCAAGAATGGACCCAACTCCACAGATGGGAACACAGCAACGTTTGATGCAGAAGTCAATGGTCAACGAGCCACGGTGATACGTGACACGGGCTGTAGCTGCATTGTGGTCAATGCAAAGTATGTACAACCTCAGCACTTCACCGGAGAATCAGTTTATTTGAGAATGGCTGATGCGAGTGTTAGGGAAGCTCGGTGTGCACTTATCTCAGTGCGTTCACCATTCTACAATGGTGTCACCAAAGCTGCAGTAATGGACAAGACACTCTACGACCTGCTTATTGGGAATGTGGATGGAGCAAGATCCGCGGACCAGCCACTGGAAACCTGGAAGGACTGCGCTGTAACCACAAGAGCTCAGGCTGTGAAGGAGAAGTCAGGAGACAAACCACTGGTGATTGACTCAACCGCTAACCCACTAAGTCTAGGGAAGGATGAGTTAGTTAGACTGCAGAGGGATGACCCCACATTGGAACGATTTTTCAATGCAAAAGAGGTGAAGGAGAAAAAAGGACGCACCACTAGATTTGTAGTGAGAAATAAGCTACTATACCGTGAGTACACAGACCCAAAAACTGTCAATGGAAAACCTGTTAAACAACTAATGGTACCCAGTTCACTGAGGAAGGAAGTCCTACAGAAGGCTCATGACTGCATAATGAGTGGACACCTAGGAGTAAGGAAGACAACTGATAGAGTGCTTTCCAACTTCTTCTGGCCCGGCCTAAACGGGGATATCGTACGTTTCTGTCAGTCGTGTGACATTTGCCAGAAAACAGTGAAGAAAGGCTCAGTCATGAAGGTTCCAGTACAGGAGACTCCACTCATTGACACCCCATTCAAGAGATGTGCAGTAGATTTAGTCGGACCAATCAACCCTCCTAGTGAGAAAGGACACCGCTACATCCTAACTCTGGTTGACTATGCTACAAGATATCCTGAAGCTACACCACTAAAGAACATTGACTCAGCTACTGTGGCCGAAGCACTGTTGGATATGTACAGCCGTGTTGGAATACCAGAGGAGGTGATTAGCGACCAAGGAACTCAATTCATCTCAGACTACATGAAGGAGTTCACTAGATTACTTGATATACGACAACTTCCTACTTCCCCCTACCATGCAATGGCCAATGGACTTGTGGAGAAGTTCAATGGAACCCTCAAAAGCATGTTGAAGAAGCTGTGCGCTAAGGAACCAAGACAGTGGCATCGCTTCATCAATGCAGCTCTATTCGCTTACAGAGAAGTGCCACAGGAGTCAACAGGTTTTGCCCCATTTGAGTTACTTTATGGAAGGACTGTGCGGGGACCAATGTACATCCTGCGACAACTTTGGACAAAAGAGGACACTGCGGATGATGTAAAGACTTGCTATCAGCATGTTTTCGAATTGAGGGAGCGTTTGGATGACATGATGGAGATTGCACTAGCCTCACTGAAAAACAGTCAAAGGAGATACAAGCACTACTTTGACAAGAAGGCCAAGCAGAGAGATTTCAAACTTGGTGACAAAGTGCTCATCCTCCTACCTACAGATGGAAACAAACTGTTGATGCATTGGCAAGGACCATTCCCTGTTGAGGAGAAAGTTAGACTAAATGACTACATCATCAACATAAGAGGCAAGAGGAGAACATACCATGCCAACATGCTGAAGAGATACTACGAACGTGAAGCATCAACCGACCCTATAACTGCTGGAGCTGTGATGACTCTAGAAGTTGCTAGCGCTGGAATCATCAATCCTGAGATTGGAGAGGAAACAGAAGAATGCCAAGACGGTTTGTTGGACTTGTATAGTGGGAAACAGCAGACAGAAACAAGCAAAGATGTCATTCTGGGTGAAGACCTGGAGAATCAGCAAAAAGTACAACTGAAGGAGTTGCTGGACAAGTTTGGAGGTATCTTCAGTGACTTGCCAGGAAATGCAACAGGAATGGAGCATTCTATTGAACTCACAACTGATGAGCCAGTGAAGTCCAAGCCCTATGGATTACCCTACAGGGTAAGAGAGACTCTCAAGGCGGACATTGATGACATGCTGAAGATGAGTGTAATCAGGCCATCCACCTCTCCCTACGCCTCACCAACGGTGATAGTGAAGAAGCCGGATGGAAGCAACAGGATTTGTATAGACTATCGCAAACTGAACTGCATTTCTGTATTTGATCCTGAACCAATGATCAAAGCAGACGACTTGTTCCAGAAGCTCAATGGAGACAAATACTTCACAAAACTCAATCTGTCTAAGGGATACTGGCAAATACCGGTGAAGAAAGAAGATATTCCCAAAACTGCATTTGTGACGCCTGATGGACACTATGAATTCATCAAGATGCCGTTTGGAATGGTCAACTCAGGAGCGACGCTTGTAAGAGGAATGAGAAAACTCTTTGGAGACCTGAAAGGAGTGGACAACTACATTGATGACATTCTAGTGCACAGTGAAAGTTGGGAGGAACACATAAAACTACTAACAGAGGTTTTCAACCGACTTGCTACAGCAGGACTTACTGTCAGACCAAGCAAATGTAGAGTAGGAGAAACAAATGTAGAGTTCATTGGACATCAGCTTCATGGAGGCGGGATTAAACCTATGGACGACAATATCGAGAAAATCAGGGCTGCACCAAGACCAACTGATAAGACGCAAGTAAGGTCATTTCTTGGACTTACTGGGTATTACAGAGAGTACATCCCACACTATTCAACTATAGCAAGCCCACTAACAGATTTGACAAAGAAGGGAGAACCAAAGAAAGTCAGGTGGCAGGAACCACAGGAAAAGGCATACACTAGCTTGAAGGCCATGCTGACCAGTGCACCAATCCTAAAACTACCAGATGTACATAAACCATTCGTACTAAGGACGGACGCATCAGATGTCGGACTGGGAGCCGTGCTGATGCAAACTTGTGATGGAAAACTGTTTCCAGTCAGTTATGCAAGCAGAAAATTACTGGACCGAGAGAGGAACTACTCAGCCATAGAGAAGGAGTGTTTAGCTGTGGCATGGGCTGTGAAAAAGTATCTACAATACTTATACGGTGTGGAATTCGTGCTGCAGACTGATCACCAACCGCTGGTGTACATCAATCAGGCCAAGTTTGAAAACAGCAAAGTGATGAGATGGGCTATGTATTTGCAGAACTTCAGAATCAAGGTGGAGTCAATCAAAGGAAAGGACAATGTCGGAGCCGATTATCTAAGCCGAATTGACTCAGAATTTTAGTTTGTAGTGAGAAATTATCAAGATAATTCCTCTTAGAATGGGGGGTTGTCACAAATTCTGAGTGATAGCCATAAGGGCATATTGTAAGAATAATATATTATTTTTATGCATATTTCAACATACTCATCCATTTACATATATTGAGAGGTAGTGATGATGAGTCATACATTGTTTACACTAGCATACCTTTCATATTATTATAAGTATACATAATGTTTACTACTACTGAGTACTTGCATACCATGGAATGTGCTAGAATGTTCTATCAGCTGACTATGATTGTCATTTTTAGTGATGTAATATTTTTGGTAGAGAACTTTCTAGAACTTTCCCATTCCATATATAAACACCTACATTTTTATAGAGAGTCAGTTAACTTTTAGCAATAAACAAGGGTACATTACACTACGCACTACATCTTCTCTGCACTAAATAGACCAAGCTGTGTGTCACTTGATTATCTCTGACTACAGTGACTTCACCGAACTCTCACAAGTACTACTATCTTGTGACAGTTGTTGGTGGTTGTATCATCAGTTGTTCCTGTATAAGACTCCTTGTTGTTGGTGGTTGTATCATCAGTGGTAAAGCTTGTTTTATTAATCACTAGTGCCAGTAATGTTACCTTTTGAAGTTGTTCTCTCTTTTATACAAATAAGCAAGAGTGGATAACTCAATGTATTATTGTAGTAAAATAATACATTATTATAGCAAAATAATGCATTATTGTAGCAAAATAATACATTATTGTAGGCCTGCATTTAGGCTATCTGTAAAATGCAGTAAATATGCACATGGATTAGCAATAGTATGTGCATTTGTACACAGTAGTATTTACATCTTTAGTACACAATAGTATGTACATTTGCACACAATAGTATTTACATTCGTAGACAGTAGTATATACATCTGTAGTACACAATAGTATAAGAAATAAAATGTTAATCATTAAAACCTCTCTGTGTGAGGTAGTTGATCCTCATTTGATAATAGGCCCTCTAGGCCCTATACATTATGTGTTTTTTTTTCATGCAAGGATATTTATTTGTTGCATACTGTATATATGTTTATGGATGTATTTTTCACTGAAATTGTCTTCCCTTGCATTCACAGCTGGTTGTACCAACTGACAATGGACAAGGGTTTGCTGTTGGCATGAAGCTAGAGGCTATTGATCCGCTCAACCTCTCCACTATATGCATAGCTACTGTGATGAAAGTACTCAAAGACAACTATCTCATGATTGGTTAGTGGTCGTTGTTACTCCCATCCTGATTGGCAAGTTACATGCTATGTCATATGTTTTGTCAAAATTATTTTATATAAGCAAGTGTAATCTATAGCAGTATATACAATATATGTTAATCTATATGTACATGTAGGTATAGATGGGTGTATGGATTCATCACACGGCAGTGATTGGTTCTGTTACCATGCAACGTCAGCCAGCATCATGCCTATTGGTTACTGCGATACGCACAATCTTCCGCTGACTCTACCTAAAGGTGAGGGTTCGTTTATCTACCTCGTACATGTACACATATATACTGTACTGTACTGTTAGCAAATCTACGTAATATTGTGTTACTTGTATAAACTTTGACCAGTGCTACACTATCATGAACTATACATCAGGGTATAAGGAAAAGTTCATATGGCAGAATTACCTATCGGCTACTAGTTCAAAGGCAGCACCTGTGGCATGTTTTACCACCCGTTCCCCTAGACACATGTTCAAACCTGGTATGAAGCTGGAAGCTGTAGATCTGATGGACCCCAGGTTAGTGTAATATGTACACTTCTAGTCACCTTAATACAAGCAGCTCTCTCTCTCTCTGCATATTACATGCACAGTGTAAATATTACAATGTAAATGTAATGTGACAGTAGTGTATTGTAGCTCTTGGCAGGTAATGAAGTTCTGTTAACACTGTTTGTACAGAATAGTTGAGGTTTGAGCTGGACATAGTACCTTACTCTTGGCACATGTCGAAGTTGTCCTCTCTTTATTCTGTTGCTAAAGAGAGAGGGGATAACCCTAATATTGTACACTACATACATACATATTGTACATAGCACCTACATTTGCACACGTACATGTATATGGGACGACATGTATCTACCAGTACCATATTCTTCAACTTCTCTTGAAAGGAAGTAAATAATACAAGTACATTCATTATGGATATCTGCTTCTAAATGTTATTTTTCCTTTCTAGAAGCCAACTAATATTTATTCAGTTGGTCACAGTTTTGGTCATATCTGTGATTGCTTGTGTTATAATATTATAAGCAGGTATTCTATTGCTATGTAGTAGCAGATACGTAGCTTGTGTATAGCATGCTTTACCTGGGTTCTCTAGGCTGATTTGTGTGGCAACTGTGGAGAGGTGCGTTGGCAGACTACTTAGAATACACTTTGATGGCTGGGAATCATCCTATGATCAGTGGATAGACTGTGAATCTCCTGACATATATCCTGTGGGTTGGTGTGAAATGGTCAACTATAGTCTAGAAGGCCCCAAGCAAACACCCAACCTATCTGACGCTAAGAGAATTAAGCTACAATAGCTCGCAGGGCTGTCTACTACCCACTGATCTCACTATTAATAGCACTGCATTACCTGGTGACTGTGATATTCTCTAACAAGTCATGTTTTGCTTTTCTCCATTATTTTTATTATTCACAAATTTATTGTGTTATTTGTAGCCTGGGCTCCAGGATAACCCGAATTTTCCTGGTGCACCACAGTCAGTATTAGTTCACATAGCCTTAGTTATTATATACAACAACCAACCCTGTTTCAGTGGTTAACCACATGCCTACTGCCAGTTCAGATTACATATAATATTATTTATGTTTTGGTCCATCTACTATTTTATATTCTGTATAAGAATGAGTGTTTTAATAGATTGTAAGGCGTACATACAATGTTTCCTAAACGGTTCTATAGTAGTATATTTAGTAATTATTTCTTTTCAATTTATGTTTATAATTTGTGTATATATAGCACTATGACATTGTATAGACTGTAGGGATGAGTTGAATGAATACCATGTACTGCTTATAATGTTATATATTAATAATAAAAATGAAAATCATTGATCAGAGCACTGTTATTATAATATAATAACTTATCAGTTCAACTATTTATCCTGGTACTCATTGGTATGCTATGCAGTCACAGGTATTAGTTAGAACAAAGTTAGACAAAGCAATGTGTTTTGCTGGTAGTCGACAATAAGGGCTAAATTTGGTACACATCAAAATATGCAGTTTGGTAACTAAGAGATGAACATTCCTACCAAATAATTGGAAATTGCCATTTGATACATCATGGGTACATAACTTCAAATAATAACTTTGATTATCAGGCATGGACTAGGAAAAGGTACAACAAACAACAGCTGGCTTAGATGAAGACCTTGAATGACTAGAAAATGGGCTCAGATTCCTCATTCAATGTACCCACCCACAGCCAACCTTAGGATAGCTTGGAACTCAAGCCTAACAAATACTAACCAAAATAACACGTTTACATCTGAAATAAAGCTGATATAACTGTATAAAAAAAGTCTTTTAATACTTTGTTCATTGTACAATAAACTGATTTGATTAAGAAATTCTGATTCAACCGAAATACCTACAGCAGAAGAATCAGTTAGCAGGGTACATCAGTACATGACTGTAATACATGGGTGGTGGAATGTAGTTGATAGAATAGTTTGTTGACAGGCTGCCAAGATAAACTTTTAGACCAAAATATGTATATCTATGAAATTCACACTTTCTATATACATCTAGGTAGTGTACATGTAGATGCAGTGCTATTTTGCTTAAAAGGACGAGAATGATCTGGGGTGGTCTCTAGAGGCACAAATTATTATATCTTTTCTGCCTTTCTAGCTATGTTTTCGTAAGGGTGGCACACCAGTGGCCACACGAATATGTGCATTTACTAACAACTAAATTTGGAGTGCTTGACTTGACTAACTTCTCCAGTTCGCCTTTCTTAAATAGATGATAAAATCTGTCATCTCTGCTTCGGACTGGGCTGCTACAGTGAGATTCGCAGTTCCTACTGTGTATATTGACAATCGACGTCTGAGACTTTGGCGCTGGGAACAGACTACTTGCAGGGAACTCCCTGACCCTAAACTCCTCAGGTACTACTATAGAGTCATGAATATACATAGTGTGCTGGTCAACTGCCAAGCCACCTGCATGTGTAGACAAACTTAGACGAATTGCACTGGTAACTTCTTTTGATTGGGAGGTTAGAGATGGCTGTGCTCTTTCGGAAGGAGTGGAATGACTTGTCGTGTCATCGGAATGGACGGAGTCGGTAGAGGAACAATCATCATGACTGCTGTCGACGGAGTCTTTACGTCTTAATAATTTGTGAAACAGTGAGGTAGGTCCAAAAAACATTTGTGCAAATCTGTTTTGTATACTAGGTTTGTGGTTGGATAGCCCGGGCGTGTAGACTGAGGGCATATATGTTAGAGGCAGGGGTGGTGTCGCATTGCAGGAGTCCAAGTTTGGAATGCGACAATTACAGCTCTTTATATCCAGTGTATCACCTTGTCCCTCACACACCACATGTCTTGGCACTAATACATTCTGCCCACAAAACTAAAAAGTAAGATATAAATTAACTATGTATGCAGTAGGTATTTAATAAATATCGACCTATGTGTATAGTGCATGTACACGCACATGGTACAAATATGGATACTGCCTGAGGGGTGACATATTGCAATAACAGGAAACTCCCTCCTATGGGATCTATCCCTTGC
The DNA here is from genome assembly GCA_935421135.1 of Bugulina stolonifera. Taxonomy (NCBI): domain Eukaryota; kingdom Metazoa; phylum Bryozoa; class Gymnolaemata; order Cheilostomatida; family Bugulidae; genus Bugulina; species Bugulina stolonifera. The sequence continues at coordinate 18,557,846 of OW285189.1, read as the reverse complement.
AGCAAACTCCTACATGTATAATATACAGAAAAGTCAATGAGCACATGTTATAACAATTTACATTGTAGATTGGGGTATTATTAAACAAATACTCTTCGTTTCTGCTGCTCCCATGCCCACGTGTAAAGTAGTATAGTGCCTCCAGGGCGTAGGACTCTACTCAACTCCCGTAAAGATTTGGATTGGCGCCGACTAGAAACAAGATGGTGAATAACCCCAATAAACAATATGGCATCAAAGAGGTTGTCCCTGAATGGAAGAGACAAACAATCGCTCCGGCAGGTTACACCTACAAATTAGAAAATATGATGGTCTAACGGTTAGAGACAAGCAGACAGACGGATGAAAAGATGATGGAGAAGCATAATGTGTAAGCGCTCATAAATGTTTCATTATAGTACAAAATGTACATGTATATACATGTAAATGTATACATGCATATTATACAGCATACATACTGTACATTTACTGTATTGCATATTGGGAACACAAAAATTATACTATAATAAAATTGAAGTTAAACTACTTTTATAGAGTAATAACGATTATACCTGTGACTCTGTGATTGGCTGAGTGAAGTAGGTTAGAGCTCCGATCCACTCCTATTACTGCTATATTTGGATTCACATTAAGGTAATGCCCATTACCACACCCTATAAATTTGTAAGTGTGTATATTCACAAGCCATTAATTGCAACTCAAAGTTTTCCTTCCCAGCTGACATTGACACAGGGTAGGTTCTTACTATACGTCATACAAAATATTATATAAACACCTTTAGCTTGCTAATATGAGTCATAAACCCAAACAGTAAACCATCTGAGTTAAAATAGTACCAGTGGTTTCTAAAACACATCTATGTAACTTTCATTGGAACTAACTGCTGTACTCAGTTCTATAAGCAGTAATGTGTTCAAGTTATGATGAAGATAACACAACTCCAACTACGTCACAGGATCCTTGTTATTTACTCAAATCAGATATGTAAGGAAGTGTGACAAGGGGACAACATTGGAAGTGAGCCACAAGTGGTTCACGTCCCAGGAAGTGAGCCACAAGTGGTTCATGTCCCAGGAAATGAGCCACAAGTGGTTCATGTCCCAGGAAGTGAGTCACAGGTGGTTCACGTCCCAGGAATTGAGCCAAAAGTGGTTCATATCCCATATATCCTACCTATATCAGCAACTAGACTTCCAGGTTCTAAGGAGAGTAGGAAATCCTTGACCTTGGGCAAAGGTTTGTACTGCTCATCCTCAAAGTCTATGGCTATTCTATCATAAACATCGTGTACATACAGCTGTTCAAGCAGTTTGCTTTTCATTTCCTGTTCTTCATATCTAGCAAAATACAATTTATTCTTAGAATAATAATTATAGTCAGCATGCCAACGGGCTAGTTGTTATATCACAGCATCGTGGGCTATATAAGCACTGGCAGTGGTAGCTAAGGTAGTTGACTATAATATATTCTCTATTATAATAATAGGCAGACATAATTTGGTCTAGCAAAGTATACTGTAATTACTGTTTACTTTATTTGTTTCACACGAATCCCAAACCAAATATTATATTATTATTCTTCATCTCTATCTCCATGTACTTATAATAAGCTAGAGCATTCAGATCCTGTTAAGAGAGTATATAAAGTGGTACAGGATTAACACAACTTTTGTGCCTACATTACGATATGACTAACCCCCCCCCCCCCCCCCCATCTGGTGGAGAGATAGAGAATGAACCAAGTCTATCACTATTATAATATGTACAAGTATAGCATGTTGGCAGTAGATTAGGGCAACGAAGAGTCATAATATCAACTTAAAGTCTAATCTATTATTATTGTAATGACACATTGCCATTAAAACTAATGAATTAATACTCCATAATGGCTTAGGCTAATAATTCGTTTTTAAATTTATGTTTCAATGTTATGGCTAGTTTGACTTTGGAGTAGGATAATGACAGCAATTATACATTATCCATGTGGTTATTTACATAATTATGTCCATGTTCAAAAGTTAAGTAGCCTTGCAGTAATTTGTGACTGAAAATGCATAATTATAACATTTTAGAATGTAGGCTAAACCATGCAACAGTAACAACATTGATGGACAATATAACATGCCTCAGAAAACATCAAAGGATCTACTATCAGTCATAGACACTTGTTAGCAATATTGATTACTATAAGAAGTTGTCCTCTCCCGATTGAAAGAAGACAACTTCTTATTATGACCAATAGCTTACAGTAGGCCCTGTTTGCCCTAGCAGTGCTAGTAGTAGAATTTCTATCCAATTAATTGGAGGCCATAACCTGCTACAATATTATATGTTTGTACACAATTATTGCAAGTTATTTTATACATGTAAAATAACAGATCATAACACAAAAAATTTAATAGATGATAAATTACTAAAATGGTGGTAATGACAGTGTAAAGAGATATGCTACATCGTATTTCAAATAAATTACTTTGGTTAACATCTGTGATTATTTTCATAATATTTTCAAATTGATCTCTTTCATCTTATAATTAAATTGATTGATTGCCAGCTCTAGCCTATTGAATTCCAATTATAGTAATAGTAAATCAACTATAATATAATTATAGCTGACAATTGATTTACAAGAGAATAATAAAATTGTCATACCAGGTTATGCAATGCCATTATGTACAAATACTGTACATTTTGTAATTATGTCACTTGAATACAGTAGTAAGCTTCACTGTTTACTACATGTAGGACCTACTTCAACTATCAGTCTGTACATGTGCATATTACTGGAGTTTCTGGAATACCCAGATGAGGATTCGTCTCATCCTGGTAGCAAATAATAAATGGTTTGCTATAGAATGGAATAGGTGTAGTAGGACGGCATAGTAGACATCAGTGTGGCCTGGGTTCCAAGTAATGCAATGATGGGTGGATGTGTACTGTGCAGGGTAATTCAGTGTAGAAACCGGTTATCCCATTATTATTGTAAGTTCTTCAATGTATCAATGACACAGCAACTTGTGGAAGGCCAATATGCCCACCCTTTTTGAAGAAGGCTTAGAATTAAAACCCAGGTTAAGGGATGAGTTAGAGAAGTGTATGTACAGAGGTACAAGTACCTTGTGGCTGTCAAGAGGTGCTTGTAGTACCTAATCTACTAGAACTTTACTTGAGTTATTATTCTAAGATAATAATCAATACCTTACTACATTATATGATTGATGTTCAGCTACTAACCTACACTATATAGTTACATGATCATACATGGGCATATTATAGCCTATAACATAATATTCCCTCGTGTGTGTATAATATATTGGATAAAGCACACATCTATTAATTTAGCTTTGCAATTTCCTAGAGCATAATTCTATTTTACTGGCTGAACTCATGCTGACATGTGGCCCATAGGCCCACAGCATAGTGCTGTATGTATCAGTAGGTACTGTAGGTAAACAGTAAAGTTAGTAGCCTATAGCAGGTTTAAGTGAAATAACCTGATAATTAAACCTTTTCTTTACAAAATAACACACATTTCCTTGAAATATACAAGACAGCACCAAAGCTACTAGATGGCACTTACTTGTTAGGTTTGTGGTTACCTTGGCAACCTGTGCTACTCATCCTTTGCTAGCTACTAGCCATTGTAGCAGTCACTGTCAACAGTAATGATATGAAGATGTCAAGTAGGACTACAAGTACAAGTACTAAACACAAATAATGGTATAGCATAACATGTAGGGCCTATATCAAGTGTTCCACACACCACACACCTAATTTGCGACAGTAACAAGTAGCCTACATGTAATAGTAACAGTACTATTAATCATATAGCTACTTTACTAGTTATCAGTTCTATTAGTCAGAAATTAGATCTAAAGTGATTAAAATAACATTACCTCTTATGACAAGGAGCATAGAGCACTAGCTGCTAAAATATCTGCTACAGCATGTATATCATCAGTCACTTGAGAAAAAATTCTAGAAGCTCTCATAAAATAGCAGGGTTTACCTCTCTTTTTCCTTGTAAACAATGTACATGTAGGTCAAACAAGAGCCATGATCACAAACTAATCTATTCCTTGGTGTATTATAGTGTACATGTATGTGTTAGCAAGTAACCTATTGCATAGAATTAAAGCTGCTATACAACTACTACTGTTACTACAAGGACAATTGCAAAACTTACCTACTATATAACTTACCTACTATATAACTTACCTACTATATAACTTACCTACTATATAACTTACCTACTATATAACTTACCTACTATATAACTTACCTACTACATAACTTACTTACATGTACTGCATAACTTATCTATATTATTATTGCATAACTTACTTATACTATACTGTAGTCAGTAGAATGAACTGTCAAGGTATACTGTGCAGAATGATACAATCCAGGGCCCACTAGAATAGTTATGTTAATATAGTCACCTCATTTACAATATTCCTCCAGTTGGTTGTTCAGTCAACTAAAAGGAGACATTAAAATAAACATGTTCAAGGGAGTACATTATATGATTCTTTATAAGTAGCATTTTATAACTGTATGTTTAATAGAGTCAAGTCAGACATGCAAACTAATACCACTCTGCATTACAGTATGTACGATAATACTTGTTTAGTTATGTCAGTTTACATTGAGGAGGGTAGGACACTATAATACAGGTATGCCTGCATGTACATGTACATTATTTACCAAACTGCATGATGGTATGGTATGTGGGCCTATAATTATCCTACTTTAACGGCTGCCTTCCATTACATATGCATGTACTTTGTAGGTAACAGCCCAATAATGATAATACATTATTTTTAGGTTAAGGTGGACACAACTCTTCAATGACGTGGGGATGCCTAAATAGCATAGAACTATAACAGTGCATGCTATTCTACAACAGCAATTGCTGTATAACTTTTTGATGCCCAGAATTCAATACTTTGAAGTGGGAAACTCTCCCACCACTAGCACAGTTAGATCACCAAGGCAATAGTCTAATTCATCTCTGTCACTCTAATACTGTTTGTACACAAAAATCTATCATAGTTATATTTTGACCCAAACAATTGGCTGGGCAAAACTACAGTTGACCTGAATTAGCCAAGTTGTAGCATAGTGGACACTGGGCAGTAGGCTCTACCTCATCAAAACCTAAACATGTCACAGGAATAGCTAGCAACACTGCACTGAAAGTGGCACACATGACCACATGCAAACATACTGGGACTACTACTTACATGTATTTGTACTGACCACTATAGATTCTAGCCAAAGCCATGTTCAGAACCAAACAAAACCAGTAATCATGAAGCAAAATAACCTTAATTGTCTCTTTTATGATCACAACTTGAAACTTTGATTCATGCCATAGTAAACCAATAATGACAGAATATTCAGTTGATGATTCCATACTATTAATTTAATTTGGTTTAGTTTGATAGGCAATGACCACAATTGAGGCTAAGGGTGACTCTAGAAGTCAGCGCTGGTCTAACCTTGGCTACTCTAGCCATAATGGTACAATGCTGGTATGTGACTGCCTGGTGGAGGGTAGGGATGGTTGTGAAACCTGCACCAACATCTGGTGCAGAACTGAATCACCTGTAAGTATTTGCCAGCTAAACCAGTTGTGTTCATAAATTCATTTATTAACTGTTTTATTTTATGGTCAGGCAGTGATATACTATTGTGACTTGTGCATTATATAGGCTTAATACTATGGCCTAGGTCTACCTCAGTACTTGAAAGAAAAATTATAATAAACTAACAAGAAGCTCCATGATACTTGTAAGTGTAAATTACATTTAGTTCGTAAAATAGAGTTTTTGTAAAAAAATATAAATAATGAAGCTGATGTAGTCATTCCAAAACGGTTTACTAGAAGTTATGTCAGATATAGACACAAATATGGTCATGTGGAAACATACTATAAACAGACATGGGCACTCGAGTCATTTTACTCGACTCAAGTTAACTCGAGCAACAGCTTTTCATTACTTTTAATTGACTTGTGCTTTTGTACTGTGTGAAAGCTGGGAATTGACTTTTACTTCTACTCTCCTACAAAGCATGATGCTTTACTCTAACTTTACTCTAATCTCTCAGCTATCAATGATAATTCTATTGGTTTGGTGTAATTATGTAATAAGTCTTGTCCACCATAGAGAAGCTGAGAGGCTTATAGATAAACAGACCCACCATTATAACAAGTGAAAAAATTTGAAGTAGCCTTTGTTCCTCAGAACTACTATAACTGACAGAAAATCTGATCTAACACTAAGTGTGTGTTGTCACACTTGTATACATCAGAAATTTGTGTTATACAAACTTCCCATTGGTATTCTCTTTGACATACCGCTGTACTTTTGACTCTACTCTGACTCTAGCATTTTGGCACTAGCTGCTTGACTCTTACTTTACTTTTCAAAATCGCTGTTTATTTACTCTTACTCTACTTTTGACTTGCTTCATCCGATGAGTTGACTCTAAATTACTTTTTATCAATTGGGAATATATACTCTTACTTGACTCGTGACTTGAGTATTTGTCTGCTTTGCACATGTCTGACTATAAACCATCTTCATGCATATACATGCATTTAATACTACTTTGTATAAGGTCTTTTATACTATTAAGCTTACTGTTGCTTTAGCCTGGGTTCCTATTCAAGATGCCCTATCTAAAACGTTTAGGTATAGCACTGTAGCATTACCTGGAGAAGAGTTAGGTGCAGAAGTGGAGAAACTTGAGATAGCCTTTGTTCTTCACCAAAACTGAAGCAGGAGAAGTTGTCTTCTCTACATTTTGCCAGTTGACCGCTCTTACCCCAAACCTCAACCACAAACAAGGAACTAAGACTATCTAAATTTCTCCACTACTGCACCTAATTGCTGAAGAACGAACATGCGAGGTAGCTGGAACGATTACCAAGAAGCGCTTACATATGGTTAGACAAATTTACAGATTTTATAGTGTTAGCAATCTAGTTGAGTATAAAGCAAAATCGTTGACCTTCACCTTAGAAAAATGACTTGTACTTTGTTCAGGTAATTTAGCATACAAACAGCTGTTTCAGTATTTTATATTGATTTTTCAATTATGTAGGCTACAAATTTTGTAATGGGAGGCTACGGCCAGTCCTGACTGGAACATACTTTTTTTAGAGATATGATCAGTTGTGTAATGTGTACAGGCAGCATCAGATTCTGAGCAGAAGTTTATAGTAACTACATTTAGTTGTAGAGCTAAATAGGCTACACCTAGACTATATAGGCTACAAGTATAATCATATTGATTATTTTTAAGTAAAGTACTATTGTGACAATAAGCTACATCAAATAATATTTCTTTCTATAATATTGTCATAATAAGCAGACCTCACTAAGGGAAGCTATGCTACATAAACATGACTTTATCAGAGGGAGAGTAGCTATGAGTAGCTTTGAAGGAAGACCAATTAACAGTGCTGAAAACATGTAGTCCATGGGACACATACAAGTATACAATAAACAATAAATATACATGTACATTGTTATACCTCTATGGTTGGGCACTGAATGATTATCATCATACGATGAAAGCTATGATAGACTGCCATTGCCATTACAACAGTACATTGTGTGCTGTCGAGTATGCTATGTCTGCAATGCTATGTTATCAGAAGCTACTGTACATTATATTTGACATGGGCTTTGTTGTTTCTCCTAATGTCTAGCCTGAATGGTTTCTGGACTCTTTATTTTCACATAGAATAGGTATAAGAGGGTCACTTGAAGATTTGTATTGTCTATGCACCTGGTGTATACAATTACACAGATAGTGTACTGCACCTACATAATAATAAGCCTATCTATTATTAATAGGAGTACTTTGGTGATTCAACCAGCATTCATGTGAAAGTGTATAACTGTGAGCCACTTACTACATTACATGTCACATGTTGCAAACAGAAATACAACCAACTTTCAACAGACAGATATCATAACATTGACTGCCTGAGACAGAGAGCATGCCTCTGAAAACATTTATTAGGAATTGAATGCTGCAAGTCGTTAACCTACTATATCACAATCTACTAGATATATTATGTGTATACACATACATGTAAGTCTAAAACAGTAAATGAGATCACAGGTTGCAGGCTGCATACGAATTGCATTGTTTCTACATTTGGAATTCATGATTTAGGCTAAATCAAAACACATCCTTGTGAGCCACCATAATTTTACACTAATTTCATTCAATTCTTAATCTTCAGCATAATGCAGGGGGGATAAGGATATCTTCGGCCATGCATTTCATTAAGCTAATAATATTACCCACATTCTTCCTGCTTGGTGACTTGTAACTAAATTTTCTAGGTTAACAGATTGCTGTACATGTGATATAATATATACAATTATGTAAATATAGACTAAAAAAAGACTGGAAATATTTCCATTCTTTTCTTTCTGATTAATTATCTGTATAATAATAATAGTAACAATCACTTAGCCATAAAAAATTTCATAATAAAAAGAATAAAGAAATTTAAACAAAACTTAGTCTAATTTAAATCAGAATGAACAATAAAAGAAAAAGCAAATGTAAGGTGTAAAAAAGTTTTAACTAAAATTAAAACAAAACAAGAATCTTATCATAAGGTATTATTAATTTATTACACTATAGCTATATCTAAATTATATATGATCAAATACACCAAGGAACCATGTGTTGACCAAAGTTTTAAATATCGTTGTAAGAATTGAGCATTGACATTTTCAGACTTAGGACTTCACCAAACCCTCATTGTGGTCATGTCACTCCTCTTGTGAGCTACATTATCCCCATGTACATGTGCTGGTACATCTCTTTTATTACACTTTTCACATGTGTATTTGTATACAAATAGCAACGAAAGGCCAATGAGAAGGGGGTACTACCATAGCCACTTTTTTATTCGTCGGGGCGTTCCACCAATCGTGCGTCTATTCTGTACATAGAGGCACAAGAAGAAACGTAAACCAGGTTCTCATATCAACTGCGGGTTGATTCAAAGGCCCCTGTTTTGTTTACAAATGGCACATTCCCTGTTTAGCGCTAGATTTGAATTTCCGTTCCGTTCCTCTATGTTTCCGTTCACGGAATTTAGCAATAATAAATTTATTTAAAATTACATTCACATTATTTTATTGGGATTTTCAGGAAGTTTACAGATAACCTTTGTCAAAAGTAACTTGTTGCCCCTAGGGATGCCAAACTTTTTGCTTACACAAGTTTATGTCGACCACATCTTGAGTATGCTTCGTGTGTTTGGGATCCTGCCTTGGGCTACATGATGATCCATGACTTAGACATGGTGCAGAATTGTGCTGTTAGGTTTATAAGTGACCTAAAAGGTCGGGAAAGTGTCTCGGATGCAGCGAGTGAATTAAACGTTGGCACTCTAGGTGATCGTCATAAAATGAGCCGACACAACCTTCTTATGAGGGTCCTCTCAAAAGAGGACAACCATCCTGCTCTCCTAGAGTCTTATGAGGAATTGGTGGATATAGAGACCACTGTCCAAGCCATTACCAGAGCAATTGCCAGAGGGGAACCCCCAACCATCTATGCCAGATCGTCGGCTTACCACAATAGTTTTCTGTCAAAAACCATAAGAGAGTTAAAAGCTAAAACCCTTTAATAAATGCTAACATAGCATGAACGATAACCACTTAATAAAATCTTATTTTCAAAAAAAGAGGCGTACCGCTTGCCACACCAACTTTAGTACGTACTAGCAAAGAACAGGAACAGGACCATACATATAAATATATGATATAAATATTAATATACAACTTATAGGAGAGAATAAATACCTTGTAAATAAACGGTTGTTTTTATGGACAAGACAACAATATTACAATAGCACATGCAATGATTATGATATGATTAGCAGATTTATTTTACTCAATTTTAATTTTATTTTAATTTTAGATTATAACATTGTTATGAATTATCTATCATTATAATAAATTAACTGTGCTCTAATTGCTACTGTAACTCTAACTGAAACTGTAAGACAGTAGACACCAAGTAAAACTGTTTTAATAGTTGCAGATCATTTTTTGGTGCCTACGCAACACGACTTTATCCTCTCAGCATTCTCATTCTGGTTCTTATAATATAAAAATTGACATCCTATGGCTCTTTACTTTAAAATGGCAGCTACTGTTAGACTGGTTTTGTGGCCTACCATGTTTATCAGGGACCCAAGCACAAAGAAGGATATTAAGGAGATTGATACTGCACAGAGCAGTGCAACAAACTGAAACTAGAGTATCGCTAACATCAAGGGAAGAAAGACACTCGATGAAGCTAGGTGTTGTGCCCTTGGCAGAGAAAGCGCAGAATAGATCTCCTGGCTATCATATCAAATCCAAGCTCTCAGCCTGCTCTGAGTTCATCCTATGTTGAGTTCATCAGGCAAAAAGACTGCCAGATGCTAACCAGATCTCAAAGTAAAGAATCACCTAGATCCTCAAGAGCAAACAGCAACCTATATATACCACCTGAGCTTTCTGCCTCGAACTATTTGAGATTTAAAAATTGGGCAACTATAATACCTAAAAAAATATGCTTAATTTCTCCAAATGGCAACCTACACTGCCAAGCTATGTAACAACCCGCTGGTTCATACCCTTCAAATATTGATCAAACCATGGGCAGCTGCTACCCCATATAAGGCATACCTTTTCTGCCCCCGAGGCGGTCTAGTATGTATGACAATAATAGCCATGTAAGCCCACATCAAGTTCAACTCCTTTATTGAGTGAAAAATCTCATTGTCTACACCAAGACAGTGCTTGGAGTCTCTACATACCCAAGTAAAGTGACCCATTCAGTAGTATGTCATCTGCTTGAAATTGCCAGCCTGTTCATTCTCTGTTGCTAGTTAATGTTTTTTGGGGCCTTATATTAATCAGTGAAAAAACTGTTTTAAACACATTTGTCAATTGGTTCAATAGATAGGGGTTCATTTTTGGACTGTGGTTTGGTCTAAGCTTTCGTCTCAGGCTGGTTTATAATCTCAACTTAGGATGCGCAGAGGGCAGGATAGACTTCTTGTTTTAAGTTAATGTTGAGTGGGAGCCTAACCCGAGAGTTTTTCCGTCGTACATCAAGTTGTTGGAATTGAAGTGTTTTTCTTTTGGTTTCTATAATATTTCTCCTTCATCTCAAGCTACAACTCACCCATACTCCTTGACTTTCCACCATCCCTAGTGCCCCAAATTCTTTAATTGTGGATGGTTCCTATGCACAAGGAGCATATTCTAGATGGAGAAGGCGTAGTGATTTGTGTGCAATCATCTTTGCTCTCTCTCTCGTACCCAGCAGAGAGCTCTTTGGATAATTCCTATTTGTTTCCTGGCATTCCACATTTTGTCTGCTAGGTAAGTGCTGAATTTAAAATCGGACAGCAGTGCCACGCCCACTTGTTTGTATATTATTCATTCAAATCATAAGCCCCTGCGCTATCTTACCAATAGTTCCTAGAATACATATAGTCTATAGGATGTGCCATTGTAATAATAATTTCATAGATAACTCAACTTTAATTGAAATTATTGAATTGCTAACTTCATAGGTTTGAGAATGGAAGACTTTAATATAGGTGTTTTGGATGAGGAGATGCCCACCCTACCAGAGTCACCTGAAAGGTATATATATTTATAACTGAAATGCTGATTATTCGTGTAATCTGAGTCTTGTTTTCCTGTAACAATGATATAATTATAGCACATGTTCACATAATTATTCTTTGAAGAAATTAGTTCATCTATGTTTGTAGCAGTGATGAAGAAAACTGTCCTCCCTTTGAGACACTAATAGAAAAAGAGGCACTTAGGCTAGCCAACTACATTGGGAGGAAGGCTCAAGCAGGCCGAGGTCAGTCCTGCATATATAACATTCCTCATGTAAAATGTACTCAAACTTGTTATATAGAACAGGCCAACTGTGGTAAAGAGCTTGCTCAAACCTAGGTGCTAACCATAGTAGAGATCTGGTATAAACTTTATACCTGTGGATCATGATTTACTTGTAGAATAAGCCATACTATTATGCACTGGTTAATGAAGTATGAGGTTTGAAAGCTGCAATTTAGGTTCTGGGGAATCATATTATGTTGTATTTAACGGCCATTTATCATTGATGTTAAATATGAGTTATTGTTTCTTGACTCTTAGAAATGGCTGCTCAAAATGGAGTGATGGAAGACGATTCTGAAGAAGATGATGTCTCAGAAATCTCAGAGATAGAAGTACCTACTGATGACTTACTACAGATTGGGCGTACACCTCAAACAAAATTTGCTAAACCAGTAAGAAGAAAAGTTTTGTTGTATAACATCACATGTATGTGCTAGTGAGTTGATGGCAGCGAAGCGAATGAGACATTTTGTCTATCTTGTAGAAAGTCACGAAGCAGTTGTGTGAGATGTTTGGGTTTGATGCTACTTGTACACCTTCAGTGAGACGGAAAAGGCAATCTAATGGAAGTGATACTCTATTCAGCTTAGCTCATCCAGTACAGACACCACTACATACAGGTCTAGCAGCTCTCAGTCAGGTAGCTAACCTATGACCCTCCCTGTTATCACAGTTGATTTCCAACTACCCTCTCTACTATCGCTGTTAGATAGTCCAAATATTAGGTAGTTTACAGGCACACAACTGCAAACCAACTGATAGAGATTATATTGTCGGCAATAGGGAGTTTTCGCTCTCCAATCTGTTACATTGATAAGACAACTACATGTAATAATGTAGCTGCAGTTAGATTTATAATGCTACACTTACACGTTGGGCTATAGCCTCTGGTTAGTAGGCATCTGCATGTGTAAAATCAAAATCATACTCATAGCCATATCCTTCTTAACCAAAGGAGATACCAGCGGACCTGTTTAAAATGCAGCATAGATTATCATGTATGTATTACATGAATGTTGTATACCCTGATGTTGTTATTACATCACTATTTTAGGCAGTAGTCAACAGAGAGGTACCAGTTCCATCGGAGAAGGCCAAGTCAGCTGATAAGCCAACGGGAATGGTTGCTATACCTAATACTCCAAGTCAACCATCGACCCTCAAGACCCTCAATTCCGTGGAAAGAAGATTTTCCAGAGACAAGGTTATGACTAAAGCCAATACCACAGTAAACATTGGTCCTAGGGCTAAAGCTAAAACCACAGTAAACACTGGTCCTAGGGCTAAAACTAATGCCACAGTAAACACTGGTGCCAGAGCTAAAGTAATTTCCAGTGGCGAAACCAAAGATTCAAAAGGTAACAATGATATGCCAACAAAGGTGAAAATGGATAATAATACTGTAACTAGGGCTTACGGGATCAAGACTTCCACAAGAACCAGAAAGTCTGCACCCAAAGCTGCAGCTAATAACAATGCTACGGTATCTAAGGACTCCGAGCCCACGTTTGCAGGTAGGAGTCTTGGTACAGGAGCCAAGGTTACTGAGGGTAAAGGGAAGGTTCCAAGTAGGAGAATGTCTACAACATCTTCATTGAGGTCTCAGACCAATGTTGGGGACCCTACACAAGGAAACCCTGGAATCAAAGCTAGACAATCACTCAACTCTAGGTCTATGGGTGTCGTAGCTAGAGCTACCAGGTCTGTAGTTGCTGCTAGAAAGGTTAAAACTACGTCACATTGACAGTATTTTATGCAGTGGGTGTTGGCTTAGTTGGTGCAACTTTGTGATATATGTATAGTATAAATATTAGGCTCAATGTTTAGACAATATTCCTCTCATGCCTCCCTGTGCTTATATTTTATTTAATTGATCATCAATCATTACTGCTAGCAGTTTTATATTTTCAGCAGATATTTATTAGTTTTACATTTTTAACCTAACTATACTTTATCTAGTTATATATTAGATATACTGATTATGAATATTTCACACTGTCTACAAACTAAGGGATACAGCTACGATGCTGAAAATAAATAAAATTAAAAACCATGTACGAATAACATTAAAGCTATTTCATATTGCAGGAGTACCAATAGCTTCTTTCCAACTCTGGATTAGATAGAGTAAATTCTGCCAACAGGGCATGCAAAAGCTTAGACAAGTAAATAAAGATGGCCAGTACATAGTAAGACTGGTCGTAGTCATTCCATCAGAAGGTTTTCTTGTTTTTGAAGGACAATCCAACCCATTCTTGAGCTTTCTTTAGAGCAGACAATAGTCCCATGTTCTTAGATTTCTTATTGAAATAGTTGTCCAGGAGGTCTTCTTTACCTACAAAATCATAGCAAAGCCACTATTACTAACTTCTGACGTGTACTCCCAATACTCTACTACTTGTATATATGCATGGGCAAGTGTAGAACAGTGTAAAAATACCTGGCAATTCTACAAATTAATCAACTACTGTGAAGACTAGTGGGAGGTAATAATAAGAGTAGATAAGCAGGTCTAGCATTACATGTAGTAGTTACCTCCACTTAGAAGTCCTCTACTCTCTGGGCTGACAGTGGAGGGAAGTGTGTTATCATTGGCTGAGAGAGATACAAAGAACCCAAATGGCACCAACCATAGACATATTGTAAACACTGCTAGCACCTGCAAAACAATAACAACATTAGTAAGAAGCATTTATTCATTATATTAATAACTAATTGCAGTCATTACGTAAAGCACTCCAAGTGTCACATTGGAAGTTGTCCTCCCCTGGTAGCAATAATCCCAACAATATAAGATAACTTCTGTCTTATGTAGTATCTGTCTATTTGTACAAATTGAATCACAATCAATAACACTAAACTTTACAGAGGTATGATGAGAAGTCTGATTTAATAATTCACTGACCTCTGTGAAAGGATGCCAGACATCTTTGAAATAGGAGAAAGCAAAATAGTGATTGACCACCAGCAGCACTGTAAAACATAGGAATAAAGCTAGAAGCAATGTAAAACATACACACATATTGCACAGTACGAGCAAAAACACTGCAAAGCATACATAGGCCTATACAGTGTACAGTGCAATCAGTAGCTCTGCGAAATACACAAGTACATGTACCTACATGTACATACTGAATGCAATGGCAGTGGCTAAATAAAAAAAATGTCACAAAAACATTTAATGGAGACCTAAAATAATATGAAGTAGGGTAGATGCAAATTTATAAATGAGACTGACAATATATAATGACTTGTACCAATAGTAAATAACAAAAAACTTTTTTCTGACACAGACAACCATTCAATGGAATTCAGGTAATCAATCAACGAAATGCTGCATAATTTAACAAAGTCTTTGACAGAATAAATAATTATTCATCATCAGAATTCTAATGAGTTTGGGACTATGAACCAATATTCAATGTTCAAGGTTCATTGGTTAATTATGCCATACTATGATAGTGACTAATTCCATAACAAAAGTAATACACTAATACAGAATTACTTATTCTATGTCCACATGTTAACCTAAAAATTCACAAGTTCACTTAGCCCTAACTTTAGTTACCAGGGTGTACAATCACACATGTTGGAAAGCAAGGAGGTTCTGTACAAAGAGAAACACTAGAATATTTAAACTAGAACACAGAGCTTGGTTGTACAAGAGAAAAGCAGATATTGGTATACAGCTTATACGTAGCTACACTTACCACAAGTACCCACAAATGAGGGAGAGGTAAACTGGAAGTATGGAAAGGTACGTAGAAGCACCAGGTGAAACACTTGCTGTATTATCCCACCTATAATAACTGTTAGGGACAGGTCTTCAAACAGGAGTAACCCAATATACACTCCGAGAGTAGCCTGGAATAGAAATATTGCAAAATTACATGTAGGTGTAGCTGAGTGTTATAAAAATAGAACATTGTTTATCAATACAAGCATTCCAAAATGCTTCAAATTAGTAGATCAATGAAATAGTTAGCTATTATAGGAAAATAGTATGACACAATCAATTAATAGCAATAACATAGAGATATATAAAGACATAGAATTTGTTATACAATTATACGCACATATATCATATATTTGATGGTCCGACAAGCAGTAGATGTATATTCCTCTACCAACTCAGCTAAGTAGAATAACCCTGTAGCTACAATACAACAATAACAATACATATGCAGCTCTTCAACATATGCATAGATGGTGCTGGTGTAGTTATAAACTCTATCATCTGTAGCTCTAAAGGTCCCAAGTTCAGGTCCCACACACTCTCATCGTAGAGAATGAGCCTAGCCACCTTCGCTTGTATACACTTCGGCTTACAAAATGTTGGTTGCAAGGCCTATTACTGAGAGGGTCTGATGGGTATACTGTGTGCAGCAGCTCTAAA
The DNA here is from genome assembly GCA_935421135.1 of Bugulina stolonifera. NCBI lineage: Eukaryota > Metazoa > Bryozoa > Gymnolaemata > Cheilostomatida > Bugulidae > Bugulina > Bugulina stolonifera. The sequence goes on along the minus strand of OW285189.1, from coordinate 18,541,491 downwards.
GGCTAAAACATCACTCAAAAGACAGATCCTTAGAATTTGTCAACATCTAGTTTTGGCATTTGTCCGCAACTATGTTAGACTCATTTAAGATGAATTATAAGAAATCTGGATCTATATCCCAGGTTAGATTTAGATGTTCTAACACTATCAGATTAATGCTGAGTAGGCTACAACTTCAAGATACCCGACAGTTATATGGGGAATTAATTAAATGACGACCTAGGTTGGCTGTGGGTGCTAAAATGGTAGACCTCACACCTCTTCTGATTGACGTCTATTTGCCATTCTCCCACTGTGCAACCAACTTGTTCAAGCTTTCTGCTAGTGATCGAGAACCTTCTTGGTTTAAACGTTTACACGTAAATTGTAGTATATTAGCTGCAAATAACCGAGTGTGGTCACCCAAATTTTAAATAATATCACCAATGAATGAGTGCATAAAGAAAATGACCAAGAATGTTGCTCACATTGATTCTTCCAATTGTTATCGGTTTTTAGACGCAAATTCATTGGCAACCTTGTTAAAATCAAACAAGCTCGGTCTTTTTAGCCTGATTGCACTAATTTCTTGCCATGTAATTTATGGCAGTGACTAGAAATTGTAGCTTCTTTCCTGTTAAAAATCATAATATTAAAATATTTCCCATCAATGAAACATTGGCAAATTCTAATTTTTCTGGTAAAGATCTGATAGGCCATATCCAATGACCCAATGTGTTCCCATTACTAACTAAATACAATGCAGATGATGCCAGTTCAATAGGTACAATTAATAAAATATAACTAAATTTATACAATGTATTACAGGCCACAGGCCTACTAAGCAGTTCATGCACAAGACATGTGACATAAAATTTTTGGTGAATTTTTATAGCTTAAGAATTGTGACCCAAAAATATGAATATTTTACTTAGACCAATTATTGCTATATTATTCAAAAACAAATAAGATGCATAGACTGACGGTCTCCATGTAAGCCTACCTGTACTTTGCATAATGGGCTAGCTGATGTGTAGTGTTAGCTATAAACCGCAATTGCATACATAGCAAAGTTTGAAATTTGTGACAGATTACCATGTAGAAACTAGCTAATGTTTTACACACCGACTCTGTTTATAACTAGTTTTTACTGCTGAACCAACAAAAAGTTATTAAAGTATAACAGTGTCTGAATATCTCATTCTGTTCTCCAACCAGCCATAAGCCTATAGGCCTAATGAAATGTTTCTCTGATGGTTGCATTTTAAAATTTGGTATGAACTGCTGACACAAACACATATTAATACTCTCTTATTTATAGCTCACCATTTTCTTTAAATCTTCTACATTTACTTAATCTAAATCTTATCTTAAAATCTTGATCACTATTTTTAATTTTAATGCTTAAAGTTAAATTATTATAAATAATTATTATTAAATTATTATATATTTTATTATATTATTACAAGTAAAGAAAAGTAGGCCTATGTCAATTATTATTTTATTTTATTACACAAATTAAATAGTAGATAATAAAATATATTATTGATAATACAGTATATAGGAATCCACAATATTCATTCCTTTAGGTATTGCAAAAATATTTTATTATATTTATTTAATGTAATAAACTTATTAATTAATTCATTCGATTCTACTTTTTGATTTCTTTCTTACCAACTGCTAACGTCAGCAGAATGACTTGAATTAGGGTTGCTGCCCATGAAAGTAGCCACAGAAACCACATCTTTACTATTATTTCAAGCGCTTGGATATTTGGAATTCACATAAGGGAAAAATAATTCTCTATTTGGTTGGATTAATATAAAATATGAGTCAATGAGTTGATAAACCAAAAAAATCTCCAACAGTTCATTCACATTAGCATGACCTTCACAGATCTAGACCGTTGAAAATTCCTTTACCAGTAGCAAATGTAGTATATTCTGCGATCTTTACTAGTGATCAATGTCGACCTTGTGTTGCTCGCCTGAAAGAAAACGAGTTTGCGAAGATAATTTTCTCGAACATCTCAGGAGAATGCAACTCTTCACCACTTCTATACGGTCGATAAATTTATAATGCAATGGGAAAAGTTGTCCTCTCTCTGTTTGGCTGGCCTCAACTTGGGAGAGAACAACTCCTTTATACGACTAGTTGCTTATGTAGCAACTCTATGAAACAACAAAGTGTAGTGTAAGTTACACTTGTTATACTTGTAGATAGTAGTTACTGCAATTGATGTTGAGGACGCAGCAGCAGATTTACAGCACAATCATGTACATATTATGTAATTTATTGTAGCAAATAGACACACTCATATTGCACTATGAGTTACTGCTAACTTGTCTTTAATGCATTTGATTGCAGATAACTCAATGTATGTAACTACCAGGTAACATTCAACTACGCAAGCCATTATGAACTACTTGTACATGTGTACTCTGTTCTGTTATAAACTGTATAAACTGTACTGTATCAATGCTAGTAGTGCAGGATGCATTCTACATTTTATATATCAATTAAGGCCTCTGGTGTGGGCTCGTGTAAAATAGAGTACCAACTACATGTATACATGTATGTACATGTACATGCACACTGTGTCTAAAAGATATGCTGCTACAAGAGCAGTCTTTTTCTAAACACTAAGCAGTAATACTTACCTTCGACAATAATAAGGGTCACAGTTACAAAGTTAAATTAAATATTTGCTTTATTGCACGTAGGATCTCAATAAAAATACAGTTGTGTTACAAAGATGCTAAAAAATGTTATTATATTATATTATATCAAAATAATATACTTTGCGACAATATAATTTTGGATGTGAATGTTACTTGATGACACTCTATAACCTGATCTTTCATTAGAAGTATTTGGATGCTGTAATATATATTATTGTAGTAGTATAGGTATAATAAAACCTCTCAACTGGATGGATCATCCCTTGAGATGAGATGGTAGAAACTTGTGTTCTTCCTTGATAGCAATTGGCTCTTATTTCTTCAAGCTGTAAAATAAAAAGTTCTATTAAAGTATCAAAGCATAAGACGTATTAAGACAATGAATGAATGGCGTCTATATTATTTACATTGTATATCCAGTAATTCAACTTATACTTTGTATTTCAGTAGATTAGGACACTTTGGTTTGAAAAACAAAAACTGTAGATCTCATTTTTGTTGCATACCATCTGACTAGAAGGAAAAAAAGCAAGAAATAAAACATAATTTTGGTTATATACCAGCTCATAGTTCAAGCTCCGTGTTATAGCCAGACAATAGCCCATGCTAATACATCCTCATTCATGACATTCTGATCTAAGTAACTCTTAATTCAAATGCTACTTTGATCATCTTAAACTCAAATTTAAAATTATGCATGACATACCTTGATCAGCCTTGGAAAGTCGTAGGAGGTGCGTGAACTTTAGGAGCAGCACTAGGTTTGGCAGGAGCTGTTGGTGTACGTCTGTTATGACTAACGGCATGAGGTGCAAATCTATTTTGGCTACTGAACTGCTTTAGTCTGTGAGCTTGAACAAGTCTGTAAAGGTTTTGCAGTGCTGTGTAGTAGTCTCTGTATGCCTTATCTAATGCTGGGTCACTTCCTGGTCGTCTAGCCCTGTTTCCGTATCGTATCCAATCAGGCACCTCCGGGGCTTCAGGTGCCTCAGGAGCTTCAAATGGATCGGGCCTTTCTGGTGCTTCTGTAGATTCAATGCATCAATAATTACATGTGGCAAAGAGAAGACGTTACAGCAAGGCTGGCTGGGTAATACAAGAAGAAAACTGCATGTTATTGCTTTGTACAGCTAAACAATGTAAATTATTTCAATAATAATATAGTTTCATTGAGGGAAATAATGTTCCGATAGAACAGTGCAACCATTGTGATACAGAAGACAAAAGGCTGTATTTGTTTATCAATATCCAATTTGAGCAGGATTACAAAGTAAGTATTACATGTATAAGTGTAATGTTACAATATATTTATGTACAGTATTGCCAAGGTGTACTCCCAGACATATCTCTGAACTGCACTGTATGCAGATTGAGTAATATCCATCATATAAAGTAGTGATTATACATGTATAATATACCTAGGTAAGAACTTCACATACCTATTTACACTCACATATAAGAATGTATCTTATTAATGTTGGAAGTAACTATTAAATGGATGAAAATACTTACCATAATTATAGTAACCACCTGCCCCATGAAATGCATCTCTTCTGAAATATGAAAAAATTAAACATTAAAACTTAGAGGCAGTCGTATAGTTGCTCTATTTGTCACACATAAGATTTTCATCATTCTGTTTTGTCTCAACTATGCAACAATGTGAATTGAAGTTAGTCCATTCCATACAAAGGAGAAGCACTGCATTATGATTTTCCACATGCAAACCTGTTACTAAAAATATTACATTGCATGTAATGCACTGCTATCCCTACTGTATGCATAATAGATACCTACTTGTAGCCTTGGCCTACAGTAGAGGCAACTAGAGCCATCCCACACATAGCCACAAGCAGTAGAGTATTCATAGTTTCAGTCTAGTCTAAAATCAGACACCATTCATAGTTTTATAAAATAGTTAGCATAATATCTTACACATAAAAACCAACCCTTATATAATTGCACAATGCATATAATACATAACACCTTTGATATCATATTATTACTTGATCCTAAATAAACACACTTTCTAATATCATTTTACCAAGGTATTTGTACATAGCGGTATTAGCATTTAGGCCTGTAATTAAAATAATACATGTATATGTAAGTATAAATAAAAATTTGTTCAACTGCTATGACTGGTTGATGTGACTAGATAGGACTGGACTTACCTTCTCTGTACCTGCCTCACTGTAATACTTTGTGCAGTGTGCCAGACTAGTTCCACAACTCTGGTTTATATACATATTCTGTAATTACCATGTACTTCCTTTGACTTACATCAAGTAGTAAACACCACCCATTCACTGACACAGTATCACATAAAAATTATTCTACAAACAAAATAATTTAAAGATAATTATGTGGAACAAAATCTATTAATAGCCAAGTCATTGGTTAGCTCTTTTTCCGCAGGTAGATATAAAATCGTAGATAGATATAAAATGATAATCTTGTTGATGTAAATCTTCATAGATTTGGGAAGTTGAGTAGATGTTCTTTTGACCTCATAATAATTGTTTTGCATTTCTAATGAATTTCCAGATGGAGATTTAGAGTCACACCTAATCATTGATTCATCTCTAATCAAGAGATTAATGTCAGCCGACAGGAATTAAATTATTTCAAATGAACAATATTATTGGTTTGATGCAATATGATAGTCAAATCCTCTTCTGTAATATGCTAATCATACAGAGAATGGTATAAAATTACACATGATAATATTGTTGTGGTCTGTTATAAATTAATTGATAATGCCTGGTGTGTGGGGAAACCAACTACCTTCATTTTATCACAAAAAATAGATCTAACAATTTTTATAGCATTTTTTAGATTTCCTCAAGCAAATTTGTTGATTATAAATAGACTAGATGTTAGTGCATAATCTACATGTACATGTATATGATGTATATACAAGTTTTGTATATTAAAAAAATATTTATAGTTGTAATTATTAGTTGCTGTATATTAATAATAAGAAGCTACAGAGCACAGATTTGTAGTTCACACCTATATTTACATTCACCTAAGAACAACATGTTTATTATTTACCCAATGCAATCATATCTAGAGCATAATATAGAAAAATGATCAATGAAATCACGTCACACATTGTTATGTAATACCATTGACTATTTTAATAAAATTCCTGATACCTCTAAAATAATTGAATGTAGAAAGAAAATTTTGAACTATCATACAAAAACTTGTTTCATAGTTTTATTTTCTCATAGTATTGTAACATAACAACAATGTTCACTTTTATTTTTTATGTAGTTCATCCAAATTTACATTTTTTGCCAATTTGTCCTCATTAGTAAGATTTTATATTATAGTAGTAGAAACGGATGAAGGGTATAATAAGAACCTACTTGAATAATCAGACGTCATGTTTAGCTAATCAGGTGGAAGTAAAAATAATTAGTGTTCTACTGTACACACCCTCTACAGGTGAGCACATGGTATATTAGGTGAACTACTGTAAGTGTACTCCCACGTAACTGCTATATATCTAGCCTTGGCTCCAGCTTTAAATATGATTTTTATATTTTGGTAAACTAGGAAACACAGCTACTGTATTGCTGTCAATTATTATAATACATACTCCGCATGAATTAGAATATGTAAATAAATATCACAAGCAGCAAGACTATTTCAATTGTTTCATTATATTTTAAAATAATACGTAGCAATCATTGCACCTGTCAATTGTTTATGTACATGTCCCTGGCAGTAATTAATTTATTTATTAAAGTTGCTTCTACATATACGAACAGATGTTTAGTTCTTTGCCCAATTATGGTGCAATAAATTAGAAGAAAGAAATCAAAACTCCTGAAGTAATGGAATTAAAAGTTTCAAATGCAAAAAAAGTTTCAGGGGCGAAACATATGAAAGACCTTAAAAGTATACATGTACATGCATGCAATACACTAAACGACATTACAGTGCTTTAGAAGGGTACATATACATGTACATGCACACGTGTAACAAAGAGAAACATTGGAAACGCTACAGTAAGCTGTTTTTCCTGTAATACATGTGACTGATACATACATTTGGCATTGACCCAGTGTAATATGTTGCAGAAACATAACACAAGTCATGTATGCACACGTCTACACATATAATATAATTGTTGCATTTCATAATGTTATTATACAATATTGTAACTCAACAGTCACCACTCATACAATACTTATACTTATACTGGTCTCAGCAAACTCACTTTGTACTTGTACATGTTACCTTCATCATTCTGTGATCTATAGTAAAATTTGTTACAGAATTGATGAAATTGTAGCAGGTGAATACGTAATAATTATGCGTTCCTTTTGCTTTATAGATTGTTTTTTACCAGCCAAAAAGTGGAAAGAACAATTTACATGCATTTATTCTCTGATGTCACTCGCATATTAAATTTTTATTTGTGGTTTTAGCAGTTCCACACCTTAATTATAAGAGATCATGTGTGAGGTAATAACAACAACTAGTATTGTTATGCACTACAACACAATGAATATAAGAATTATATCTGTGGATGAAAGCTTATTACTTCTAGGAATGCTCACAGCATCTTCAGCTATAAAATACATATGTGTGTGCCCTTTCTATGTATAGGCTCATAATTGGTAGTAATGCCAATTTCTTGAGTGCTCTACCTGAGAGATATGTACACTGAATTGCCAGTCTTGTCTCATCCTTGCTGTCTTTGACAGCTTATAAACTCTGGTTCAGTATATTTCACACCTTTGAAGCATGCTTTTCTGTAAACATACAGTGTTGCCATGATTTGCTCCTAGGGATATCTCTGAGCTGCACTGATGAGGTGTCAAACACCAAAACAGTGCACTGTATGCAGATTGGGTTCATACATACATGTATATGCACTTAAATAGTGTGTATTTATTTGCCATGATTGCAATAACATTCAGTTTTTATTGCTGACAGATGAAGAGAGAAAATCTTGTTATTTGTGAGGATATTCTATTTGTGGGAATACTCTATTAATAATAGCTATATAAATAAATATAGATTGCATATCAACTACAATATCAACTACAATGTTTATTACTTTTGAAACAGTCTGAACATTCACCTTTAATTTTAATGAGAGTAGAAAATCTCAGATATTGTTAGGCAACACTTCACAAGATATACCAAATACAAAGATAATTATATATCTGCAAATGCAAGGACAGCAACCCGAACTTCATGTCTATAATCAATGTTACGCTTATATAATACACACCTATATGCAAAATTTATTCTATATAAGTTGTACATATACAGTATATACATATTCTTATAAATTTTACATAAATCAATACTAAGTTTGTATATACATAATATTAATACTATACATTCTCATCAAGTAAGCAGTTGAAACCAGCAATTATTCAGTATATTTTAATGCCTAGTCTACGCTAGGGGGACAGAAGGTCCTAGTTGGGTCTGGCACTACATGGAATGAATTACAATTCTACATGGTAAGTAGGTATGATATTTGTTGTTACGTTTTCCCTACTCTAATATCTCAGAGCTTGGACCAATTTACTCGTAGGTGCCAAAATGTCAGAAAAATATGACGCTACGCCAATTAGTAGAAAATATGTCTTGTGCTTTTACTCAGATTCAACAACACCATAAATTGTTCAGATGTGGTAGCTAGTATGTTTCTGTTAAACATATACAATGTTCATTACATGTACAACATACATGTACAACATACATGTACAACATACATGTACAACATACATGTACAACATACATGTACAACATACATGTACAACATACATGTACAACATACATGTACAACATACATGTACAACATACATGTACAACATACATGTACAACATACATGTACAACATACATGTACAACATACATGTACAACATACATGTACAACATACATGTACAACATACATGTACAACATACATGTACAACATACCTGTACAACATACATGTACAACATACATGTACAACATACATGTACAACATAAATGTACAACATACATGTACAACATACATGTACAACATACATGTACAACATACATGTACAACATAAATGTACAACATACATGTACAACATACATGTACAACATACATGTACAACATACATGTACAACATACATGTACAACATACATGTACAACATACATGTACAACATACATGTACAACATACATGTACAACATACATGTACAACATACATGTACAACATACATGTACAACATACATGTACAACATACATGTACAACATACATGTACAACATACAAGTACAACATACATGTACAACATACATGTACAACATACATGTACAACATACATGTACAACATACATGTACAACATACATGTACAACATACATGTACAACATACATGTACAACATACATGTACAACATACATGTACAACATACATGTACAACATACATGTACAACATACATGTACAACATACATGTACAACATACATGTACAACATACATGTACAACATACATGTACAACATACATGTACAACATACATGTACAACATACATGTACAACATACATGTACAACATACATGTACAACATACATGTACAACATACATGTACAACATACATGTACAACATACATGTACAACATACATGTACAACATACATGTACAACATACATGTACAACATACATGTACAACATACATGTACAACATACATGTACAACATACATGTACAACATACATGTACAACATACATGTACAACATACATGTACAACATAAATGTACAACATACATGTACAACATACATGTACAACATACATGTACAACATACATGTACAACATAAATGTACAACATACATGTACAACATACATGTACAACATACATGTACAACATACATGTACAACATACATGTACAACATACATGTACAACATACATGTACAACATACATGTACAACATACATGTACAACATACATGTACAACATACATGTACAACATACATGTACAACATACATGTACAACATACATGTACAACATACATGTACAACATACATGTACAACATACAAGTACAACATACATGTACAACATACATGTACAACATACATGTACAACATACATGTACAACATACATGTACAACATACATGTACAACATACATGTACAACATACATGTACAACATACATGTACAACATACATGTACAACATACATGTACAACATACATGTACAACATACATGTACAACATACATGTACAACATACATGTACAACATACATGTACAACATACATGTACAACATACATGTACAACATACATGTACAACATACATGTACAACATACATGTACAACATACATGTACAACATACATGTACAACATACATGTACAACATACATGTACAACATACATGTACAACATACATGTACAACATACATGTACAACATACATGTACAACATACATGTACAACATACATGTACAACATACATGTACAACATACATGTACAACATACATGTACAACATACATGTACAACATACATGTACAACATACATGTTGAAAACTTTTTTAATATTCCACATTGACAAGTCAACTAAAAATTAGTAAGTAACAAGAACTGGAAGCGATCTTTATAAATATGAACACTCATCACATGTACTTGGAGCCACATTATAATATTCTGTATAGGGATGCCATTGCATAATACTTTTGGGAATATTTATAATTAAAAAAGCAATATGGTAGGCTATATAACTGCACCATACGCAATGTTTTCTTACAACTTTGATCAATAATTTCCTGAGAGCTAAAACCTCTGATGCATTGTATATACTGTATTACGAGTTAGCCCAGCTTTGAACTCCGCCAGACCCGCACTGTTTGCACTATATGGTCAGAACTAGAACTAGCTTGAGTAGTGAGCCTGGAATTGAGGTTCACAGTCTAGCTATAAGGTATGCAATTATTATTATAAACTTGGTCACCTGTACAGTCTACTGTGTTTATCAGGTTGATAGCACTCAGTGTTGCCTAAGATGGGTTCAGCAGTAAGTAATACCAGTCACACAGCTTATCCAACCACAACATCAGGAGGGAAATATGGTAAAGGGCAGATAACTCAGTCTAAATCTCACGGTAAGCTAGCATATGTCTGCTCAAGTATAGACCTACATTGTATACCAAGGTACAATAGGCTTAAAGATTTACTAAGTATAGACTTAAAAACACAGGTTTATACTTAAGTTCACGTGTATACTAAACACATGTACTCGTAGTATAGACTTATAAACACAGGTATATACTCAACAACATACAATTGTACATGCTTGTACATGTGCTTACAGGTATACAGGAGTATAGACTCATGATGGGTATACTAATTATCAAGAAAGCATCAATTTTTTTAATATTTTCCAATTTTCTTCAATGCTTTAAGTGTATTGGGTGCTGTACTCTATTTAATTGAAATACCATTGGATCATCTGACATGTTAATCTCAGAAAATTAAAAGCATGAATAATTATAGTTCTGACAATTCATATGGCAGGTACCTTAGTTATGTCAGCATTATATTAATTGGTATAAATATAATAAGTATAGTCTTCTAGACCAAAATGATATGCAATTATGATAGACATACATATACTCTACTTAATAGTCCCTCTAGATAATTCATATTAGTATAAAGATATGCCAGTTGACTGTATAATGACCCAAAGGGCATGCTATGTTTCTATAAGACCTCTTCCTGAATCCATCAGCAACCACTAACTGTACATGGAAATATAGAAATTTGCTCTCTGAGTGAAATAGGTTAAGTGTGTACACAAACCATTTTGAACTGCACAAATGTACAAGTAGATTCAGTCAGCATATAATTAGTATTTTTGCTTTGATTTCTCTAGATATAATTACGTTCATACTATTTACCATTAGGCCTGCTATACTAATGGAATGGTATAACATACTGAGTGCGTGAATAAAAATATTGGAACCTAATGTATCCATCCTAAACCTAAGACAAACTAAGCTGAATAGAGTCACCAGGAAAGTATGAATGCTGCATGGTAATTGGTTTGTTAAAAACCCATAAACCTAGGTAGTTGTCTCCACACATTCTATCTCACTGCAGATCAAACAAACCTCTACTAGAATACAATTTTGAATTGACACAAACTAATAACCCTGATGTTTAGTCTTTCAGTATACACACCTAGTCACCTACTACTGAACAGGATATGTTAAACCATATTTATTTACTCTTGTTTCAGGTGATATTTCTCACATCAAGGACAGCAAACAGGATGGAAAAGGTAAGCATACTAGAAATTATTATCTGCAAAATAATAAACTACATAACATGCATTATTATTGAATTACATGATTTATATATTATATTCAGTTCACTTTTTGAACCAATAATTGAATATTATGTTATTAGCTTAGTTTTTTTACTAAGTAAGGCAGCAAGGTATCTAGCCTTTGTTCCTACACATCACAAATGATTTTAGGTGGAAACTACACTACAACAAAGCAAGCAGGCGGAGTGGCTACAGTGATTATCAAAGTAGGGCAAGAAGAGTATATGAATTATGATGGTGCAGAACAGATAACATACGGAAAACTAGGTGACAAGGGAGATGATCACCAATTATACAAGGTATGTCAAAGTATCACCTGAGTAGAGCAACAATATATTCTAATTTATTATTGGTTAGAGTTGTGAGACCTGACTTCTATTAGTGGGCCTTAGGCTCGAGTTGGACAAAATGAGTAAGAAATAACAACACCAACAACACAACCAATTCTTGTCCAGCTTGGCCTAGCTTTTCTCAGGATGTTTAGGTTTTTGTTTCATATCTTACAAGGTAATACAGGCCGAAAATACTATTTTGGAGTTGTAAGTAAGCTAGGCTTGTTCCTGGCAATGGTCAATTGCAGCTGGTACTAAAACCACTATCTACAATAACATACACAAACATAAACACATTTTTTCATGGATGTGAAGCAAGTGCCTGACAGCTCAAAGATAAATTCCTTGCATAAATTACATCATTATATAAACAAATTTGTATTCAATGTATTGTTTGTTGAAAAACTGTTTTACCATGTTGAACAGCAAAACCTAGCTCTAGTGAGTGATAGTCGTAATGGTGAGGCGATACACCCAGTATCCATACAGAATGAACTGCCGACTCAAGTCTACATGGCTAACCAGCTCAGAATGTCGGAGTTCTCCAACTTCCTGTCTGATGTGGACAGCCAGGTAAGACACTGTGTATCCTGTAGACAAACACACGCCACGCCAAATGCAAGCATATACTTCACAAAAACAATAAGTGAAATAGTATACATTTGCATTGGTATTCTAATATATGAAAAACCTAACCAATTAGTGTACATGTACATGTAGTATATTTCCCATGTATGTAATATAAGTACAACAGTATCTACATGCACATAATAATGCAATTCGTTGCCTGTTTTTGCAGAGAGTGTGTAAGATCTGTGTGAGGGTGGAGCCTGTACTGTTTATAGATAGACCTAGTGACAATTACATCACAGTGCCCTGTCATCTGTACAATGTAAACCATAGGACAGCTTACCTTCCCTCTGATAAAGTTCTCCATACTGAGGATCAATGCCGAGACTACGAGCTACAAGTGCGGAAGGAAGTAAGTGTAAACATTATGCTACCTGCTGAGCTTTTGTGCAAAATATTTAGTAGGTTTCCATGGTATGAGCTCAGTTATTCCATGGGATGTATTTAGATCTAACAGTTTTCTAGTCTTAGCATACATTCATAGAGCGGGCTATAAGCCAAGTGTTTGTGTAAGCTGTATTCAATTTTAAATGACAGAAATGCACTCATTTAAATTTCAGTTTTGTAATCATAAACAGCATGCTGTGTATAAGGTACTAGCAATGGTAATTCAAATTAAAATTCAATAAAAAATTACTTTCTTCCAGTTTTTTTTTTGTAAAAATTGTGCTTTGTTTAGCTTGGGCACACAGTTATATTTCCATACAGTTTTAGCATCAGTATTTATGTTGACATTTTATATAGTTGGTAACTATGGCAACCATCACAGATGATTCAGTTCTCTACTACTATGACACTGCTCAGCCAGTAGCAATCGGGGAAGAGGTTCCAACAAGGGTCAGGGTTAGATGTGATGATGATCTGCTGACTCTAAGTGAGATCATGTCACACATAAATATAACTCATTCGGCAGCCAGGTGAGTATCCATCATGTAAATAGTACAGCATATATGCACACCATACTGTAACAATGATATATAATTTATTCCATAAGGTTCTTTATACTCTATAAATCTCTACATAGGCATTATCCAGACTGTGAGGACATGCATCCAGATTTGTGTGGACATGCAATTAGATATTCTCTTTTAGATGTCTCCGCTGTCCACTATCTCTAAATGTGATACCGGAGTTATCCACACTTTGTCACTTAGCAGAGGCAGCGTTCGATTCCACGTATAAGATTTTTGTAATTGAGGATGGTGAAATCAACACCCCGAGGTGTCATTTTGCTACCTGCCTAACACTGATGGCTAAGGGATATAGTAGCAAAATGGAGTAAGTTTGAAAGAAATACATACTTGTATTTGTAACTTTTTTGTTCAATAGATAGTTTGAATGAAACCTCTGTATTTCCCATCTCAGAATCTATTCTAAATATGTGTTTCACTTCCTATAACATCCTCATCTGTAGAGCATCTGACTGTTGTATCCAATCAGACTTCTCCAACAGAGCAGTCAGGGTTCTGATTGGACAGATACCTGATGGTGAGACAAGAAAGAAGGAAGTTGATTGGCTGTTGTCTTGTATCCAAGATACAACAGGAAGCAATACGATACAAGATGGGATTTCCACTTTGAGCAAGAAACAGACCAGAGTTTGTTACTCCACAATTTTTCAATTTTTGCCGAGAGCAATTTAAAACTTTAAAATAGGGAGTGGCTACATAGTTGAGATTAGTTTCATCAAATATTATCTTGCTCAGTGCCACAAATAGCCCCAAATTTAAAGCTTTACTCACCCAGTAGCCATAGAGTCGACTAATCTGTGCAAGTTTAAGATGCTGAGTAAGCTGTTGCTGTCGGAAATGGTAGCGTCATAGGCTAGTGCAAAACTCCGTCTCGTCTAGCAACCTCTAAATCAAGGAAGTCAAAAATATACACGCGTACATGCTACAACACTAGAATATTCTTATTACTGTGAGCAATAGGAAACTCTTAAAATCCTTTGGTTGCATTTTTTTCCTTGACAGAAAGTAAAAAGAGAGGTATGGAATGAGGGAGATGTATATATAACACAGCTCTATGTCCTCCTTATCATATTCAACTTCTACTGCCATCAGGGGCACCAGGTATTCATATAGTTACGTATACTAGTCATGTACATGTATATATTGAATAGTAGTCTTGAAAACACATGTACTCGTAATTAAAAATGACATGCATGTGTTGTCATATTTCACACTATATCCAGATGTATCCACAAACAAATCAATTTTGTTTTAGGATGGAAGTAGGAGAAAGCCATTTTCTGATTGGTTGAGAAATAATAGTTCGCTCCTGTCATTCATGACAAGTACCCTTTCACCACTTCCTCTCTTAGCAGCTCAGAGCACCTGTCGGCTTGGTAAATCTCTTGTCTTGGTTAGTTGAGAAAACCAATTTACCAAACGCCAATGCTCACATGTGCTTTTTTGTTTGTAATACTCCATCCTTGCAACCTCTATAATTGATACAGTATGGCTTTGAGAGATAGATTAGAAAAGTTGATTCTTTATACTTGTGTTTTCCATACTATTATTGAAACAAAGTTTTTTTTACAACTTTGCAACTGATTTTGTATGATGCATATATTAGTATGACCTGCATGTATCTCTAGTACAATGTCTCGCTAGAATTTTGCCACCCTGAGAAGGTAAAAAGTGAAGGCAATGGTAAAAGATAGAATTTTTCAGTCTAGGTCAAGAGGATAGTGAGAGGCTAGCATGTAAATTCAAGTTTTTCACACATACTTATACACTTCCTTTGGCTAAAGTTGTTTATTAGGTCAAATTTTTCGATGTCCAATTGGCTTAGATTTTTCATCCAGGAACTTTGTTTGAAGATTATTGCTGTGTTTACTAGGTAGAAAACTCCAACAAGGAAGAGGATTATTTGTGCACTTACAGTAGCAACAGTTGTGCTAATGTCAGGAAGATTCCAGGTCTACCGATATATGGTGGGTGTCAACCATCTAGACAAGGTCTCGCAGCTTTATCCGATTGGCTAATAACTAAACTAGGTCACAGCAATATAATACTTGTGTGTGTGAGGGAAGATCCTGCAGTACTATGTAATGGGGAAGTTTACTGCCTCAGATATAAGTCACAGCCAGACCAGCCAATCACATTCCGTAACACAACTGACACTGAACTCTTCGGTCTGCAGACACTGATCAAGTCCTGCTCACACCATCTAGAGATTAATGAGGTGAGAATAGAATTATAGCACTAATATAATTATTTTAGTAAGTTTTTAGTTGTATCGTACACAACTCCTGATGCATTCTCTGGAATATGGTACCATTCAAGGCAAAGATAGTGGAAGAAATTATGGATCACCTTGGCCAAAATCTGTAGAATACTAGGCCAATCAGATGTACATGTAGTTAACCACACTTGTAGCTGCTCAAACTTAGTAAGTCGAAGTATGAAAAGCTGTTTTTGTATGACCGGTGTCTTGTCATCTAAGCTATAGAAGAACACATTCAGAATACTGAAGTAATTACTGTAATACTTGTCATATGCAGCTCACATCATATAATTTCAGCTATTCCACGACAGCAGCGCTTTCTCTGGGTTGCCTGAAATAGAAGTGTTAGAATCTGTGTACAACACGGGGAAGTTTAGGTTCTTGCAGGTGCCCCTACCATTGGACCAATCACCAGCAGAAGCTGTGAGTACTAAACTATATGCATAGAATATTCTATGATTACCTGATGGTTCAGCCCCTAGTTTAGGGCAGCCTTGGCTCTTCAATATCAAATTAAAAATAGTCCTTTTCATTATTTGGGCGGTACTAAATAATACATGGCCCATTTAAGCACAAAGGGAGGAGAAGTTAGATGTATGTCTAAAATTATAATGGATGCCTTTATACCAATAGACGCATCCGCCACAATATTGTTTTAGTCTCTTTTCTTACCACTTATGGTAGTACAGGTAACCTGTATTATAGTCAATGATCTCTTCTACACGTAGGTCTATGAAGTCATTCAAAACTTAGTAGAAGGTATGCTAGAACAGCAAAGGAAGTCAGGAGAATTACCAGCTTTATTCTTCTGTTGTGATACTGGAAAAGAGAGGACAACTGCTGCCATGTCGATTGCAGGCCTAGTTTATGGCAATGCTAAGGTAAGGCACAATATGTAAAGTGGCCTTTGTCTGAGCACAGGAGAGTAAAAGGTGTGCAAATGTACTTACTTTTAAACACCAGGGTACACATTGCAATTGGCATTACTTTGAAATTTTGTGTGCTGTGTACCCCCTCCCCCCCCCCCCCCCTCTGTTCATTAATACAGAAGTACCCAAGTATAGGTTTATATTTCCTTCTGCACTAGAAATATATTGCTTTACACATTCACCACTTTGTTTTTGCTAAATAAAAGATGCTGCCACCTATTTCAATAAATGACCATGTGCAACACATAAAGAGGGTAACTTCTAAACATACAGTACCTTTACTGAATGTAATATAATATAATATAATATATACATATAACTACTTACACCATGTATTACATAGCATAATGTACCAAGTGCTTATGCACCTACCATTCTCTATATTGTGTCAACTGTATTCTGTAGGGTTACGGTTACGGAGCAGGTAAAGGGGAAACCGAGAGAATCTCAATATGGGATGCTCAGTATACCAAAGGAGAGTTCAAGGTAAGATACTATAAGCACTGTGCCAATAATGTTGAGACCCTCCAGCGATGTAATAAATTTTTGGTCAACTTTTGTGTCTAAAGTAGCAATTGGGGAACTCGTATTAATTAGCTAAACAAAATAGTGCATACTCACATGTGAAATACATTGCCATGAGAGATTCGGTTTCAAGCTATGGATTTTAATTTTCTTTATCTACATTATATGTTTGGGTAGAATTTTACTCATAGGTATCTTCATGGGGGGGGGGGGGGTCGATGGAGTCGCAAAAGTAAAAAAATTTATATTTGAAGAAGAGGATCAAACAAATTAATTTATTTGAGCTGCACTAACTGTTTTTATTACCAAGAGGGTCGCAACTGTTTGTGACCTACAACAAAGAGGATCTAAAATTAGGGAAGTATCATTTTTCTGATATACATGCACACATATACAATGTATAAAATTATGAACAACTACATGCATACATACATGTGCATGTATATCATAGCTCTATTAGACCGTACCATTGCAATTTTGATGGGCCTACCGACATAAAGAACAAAATTCTTCAAATCTCTGTGTTATGACAACATGCTACAGTAGCTCTAGCTGAAATATTAATCTCAGTTACTAGCCTGTGGTCATGGGCTCATGTAACTACAGTATAATAATAAGACTCCTTTTCACAGGCTATACAGAAGATTGTCTCAATAATGCCCGGTGGTCACCAGACTAAGAGAGAAGTGGACTACATACTTGACCAGTGCTTCGAAACGAGTAGCATGATGCATTACCATATTAGAGAAGAAATATTCGTTGTCTTTAAAAAGGTCAGAAATTGTACCAACTTCCCTACTAATTGATATAATGTAAACAGTGTCAACCTTTGGAAATTACTCCAATACCAGTTTGCTCTCCGATATCCAACACCAATATCTAGTGCTCGAGTTCTATAAAGTCCATTATTAAATTCTAATGTCCAACACTATTGTTTTGGATAAGTTGACGTCCAGTGGAATTGGACAATAATATTTGACCTCAAACCTGGCATATGTGCATGCGAATACGATACAATGATGCTATTGAAACAGATGGTGAATTCAATAGTGAAGCAATAACTAGTGTGTGTACAGATCTTCATAGCACATACATGTAGATACAAATAGTGTTACAAATTCTTTGAGTCACAGTAATTCAAAGCCATACAGTCAAATGTTACTAACATTTTTGCCAGTGTTGCCTCAGTCAAGACTTCAAATTTGGAACTTTACTTTAAAAACTGATGATGCGAATATTAGGTAGTCAAGCTATGATAAAGAAAAAGTATTGTGTAATCTGACATTATATGAATGTATAAATAGTTTTATTGAAATCATATGCTATTAAATCATCAATCCCCGAGTCTGTGCACGCAGAAACAACGAATGAAGATAACAATGGATAGCCAAACTAAATCAGATGATGGTGGGATCTGCGTGAGAGGACCAAAGAAGGGGACGGGCATAGAGACAGACATCAAGTCATACTACAAAAAACTTCACAAGCAATCTCTAGATATCCTGGAACGTTACGCCATGCTCATCATATTCAATGCTTACCTGAATCATACCAAGGCATCTAATAAAGGAAGAAGTGACAAGGGGGATAACTCTAATGAGTGTACTATACCATTCACTGAATGGATGTCAGATGTAAGTCAACTTAACACCTGCCTACAAACTGAAAGCAAAAAACTTGGCGCAGCCATGCAGCCTTATATGTGTACCATCAATTCTATCGTCAGTGCCTGTCACTGAGTGATACTATATGGTAATTTTAACCCATTTAAAGGTATATATTATAGATGGCTATGAAGAAGCTCTTAGGTATTGTCTACATGTAACTTTTTCTAATGGCAATATTTTTAATTTATACTCTAAAGTAACCTACTGGTAGGTTTATAGCATTAACTTCTGAAGTCATATTTGGTGTAGAATCTAATTTTAAGGCAACAGTATACAACCTCTAGATCGCGCCAGGACATCTGTACTACTTTCTGTTTTACCTATAATGTTACACTTTTACTGTTGCACTTTTACGTAGGTTGGAAGGAAATCTGGGCTGCTTGATGTACTTGACTGTTTAAGTTTCAGCGAGTTTGAAGACGAGTGTCCTCTCAAGTCTAGATTTGCTAGGAACTCCAACTACGTAAAGTTCTAGCAACCAAGAGGTCAAGTATTTTGCCTGATAGTCCACTGTGAAAGATTAATTGTTTCTGAGGTTTCCTTCTCTTGGTCACCCAGCAAATTATTAGATGCTGTTCTTACATAGTTATGCCTACATTTCTACAGATCATTGATATGGGTACAGAATTAAACAGATAAGCCCACCACCTCTGCTTCTCAACAAATTGTTCACTTGCCCATAAATGGGTTGAAACCTTTGCAATAAACTACATGTACATTGTCGATTTTATTAATTATAGGAGAAACAGTATGTGTATGACTATAAACAGAATGTGTATGACTATAAACAGAATGTGTATGACTATAAACAGAATACGTATGACTATAAATAGAACATGCTGACATCTCATTTTTAAGAGATACATTTGAGAATGATTTATATAAAGTTCGCTGAATTTTTGTGTGCAGGGCAGCAGAACTGCAATAAATATTTTTAACATTTATTTGTTGCTCATCTTGCAATAACAATCATAATGATGTTTTGGATTAGTGACTAATAGTCTATAAGAAGTGCAAGTGCATAATTATATCTACATGCATACCCAGTACCATACACTCGTGTAAAATTTTATTAATATATTGTGAACAGGTGAGTAGCTGATGTTTCCACCATATTGCAGTTTCATTTAGCCGATGCGTTATCAATATTAATTCAGAAAATATACAAATTGTTTGATTATCTTTTTGAAATTGTTATAGATTAGTATATAGCTGTACGTAGCTTGCTAACTTTGATAGCTGTAGCCTATGTAGCTTGAGCTTGTAGCTATGAGATCGAAGGAAATCATCTTACATGATCAGAAATGTGAGATAGATGGGGCTGTTGGAGCAGTAGCCGAGCTAGCAATTCACCAGGTATCCAAGAGAAACAACTACAAAGATGAGAGCCCGATGTCCCAAAAGTCCCTGGGGCAGGGCAGTCAGTGGGCAGAAGCAGAAGGTAAAGGTGGCAGACATGCAGGACCCAGGAGCAGTTATGGACAGTTTACCAATGCAGCTACATGTAAGTCTAATTATTTAAATGAGTGTCATTACTGTGGGCTTAAGCATTTAAAAGGACAATGCCCCGCTTATAATAAACGTTGTAATTTATGTAATAAGTTCAACCACTTTGCTAGGGTGTGTAAAGCAAATACTAGTAATCAGGCACATGCAGTTGAAGTGCAGGATAGTGACGACTGTACCGAATCAGATAGCCTAGAATATTTTAGAGTTAATTGTATTTTTCCTAACAATAGTCCCCGTAGAGTAGATAGTGAGTGGATAGTAGATTTATTTGTTAAGGGTGTGCCACACCAAGCCAAGGTAGACACGGGAACCGAAGTAAACGTAATGTCAGTGCAAAATTTAAAGAAATTGGGCGTTCACACAGTGGTGCGCTCCAAAGCTATGTTGTCAGGGTATTCAGGGTATAACATACCAGTTTTGGGTAAAGTACAGTTGCCGGTGGCCTTGCCGGGGACGGTAGGTGGTGGGCCGGGGTGTGTGCTGGCTCAGTTTTACATAGTCAAGCGGCCGGCTGCTACTCTATTGAGCCTGCAAACTAGTAGAGAGTTAGGGTTGTTACCTAGTTACAATCTGGCAAAAATTACACATACTGATGAGATAACGGCTAAATACCAAATAGCAATGGATAGAGATGAGGAATTGTCTTGGGAGCAGTGTAGGGGATTTGAGAAAGCCCAGGACAGAGGCCCACTGGGATCAATGTCAGTGCCTAAGTATTCATTCCAAGTAGTGGGTGCAGACTTGTTTACAGTAGAGGGCTGTGATTATCTTTTAGTGGTGGACTACCTGAGTAATTTTCCAGTGGTCAAATGCCTTCAGCAAGCGACAGTGGCGTCTCGAGTAATTAATTGCATGAGGGAGGTTTTCACAGATTTTGGGTGCCCAGAGGTGATAGTTACAAATAATGGCCCCCAGTTTAGAGGCATGGAATTGGCCAAGTTTTTTAAAGATTGGACAGTGGAGCACCGCACAAGTTCTCCTATATATCCCTCAGGCAATAGACCAGCAGAGCGCTGGGTAGGTGCAGTTAGGAGTATGATTAAAAAGTATAGTGCAGAAGGTAAGGATTGGTGGAAAGGTTTGTTATTATTGAGAAACACTCCTGTTGATCAGGGTTTACCCTCTCCAGCACAGCTCCTTCAAGGTAGGGTACTAGGAGACAATGTTCCAGTAATCCAAAGTAAGTATTTAGTCAATGGCGATAACATGAAAAGTGCAAAGGTGCAATTGGGAGACAGAAAAGCTAAACAGAAACACCATTTTCATGATGGTAAGTGTGGTCTAGAGGAACCTCCTTTGAATGTAGGGCACTATGGTTACCTTTAAGCAAGTAAAGGCACAGGGATACCAGGCAGGGTAGGAAATGTAGAGAAGCACATGTCATGTAAGATAAACACACCAAGTGGTAACACTTATAGGCGAAATAGAGTGGGCATCCAGCCTAGCTTGATTGACGGCCCTCGGGGTGGCCCTCCGGCACCGCGGGTTGTGGGAGGGGCACCGGAGGTTGGGCCGGATGTTTCTGGGGCTGGCATGTGGTCGGGTCTGGCACTGAGTGGTCCTGTGGCAAGTGGTTCGGCAGAGAGTGTACGGAATAAAGGTATTTCAGTTGGGAATGGGACCAGGGTACCTGGCAGGGTAGGCTTGGAGAGGACTACTCGTAGTGGGCGGCAGGTACGATCATCTGCAAAATATGCAGATTATGAGAAGTAGGAGCTCACTGGGTGTAGCTTGGCTTGTAGTGGTTGCACCAATTTATGTATTGATATTATTATTATTATTATGAGTGGTAGTAGTATTTGTGTTCATGTTCACAGTCCAGTAGTTACATGTTATACTGAAGTTTAATGAATTGTCTATGTCTGTATTGCATCGAATTGTCTATGTCTTTAAATGTACTGTAGTCTTTTACAATTTGTCAGTTTATTCAAGGAAAAAAGGGTGATGTTATAGATTAGTATATAGCTGTACGTAGCTTGCTAACTTTGATAGCTGTAGCCTATGTAGCTTGTTAACTTGTGCTGTACAAAGTGGTCACTTAATAAATGCCATCAGCAAAGATAAGACAGAAATGATCACACTGAGGTTGATGCAAACAGTAATGAACTAATATTACATGTAACATTTAATAATAAACTGCTTTCATGGCTGGTCATCAGGATGAAATGTAACATGAATTTTTGATGTGATTGTTTATTAGGGTTAGAAAAATATATTTGTTTCTAAATTAAAATTCTCAGCGTTGTAATGTGCATCGTAAAAATAGAGCTATGCTTCCTATGATTAGATGTGGATTGAGGAGTGTCCATGAAATAAAATCATTTTATAGAGAAGTTTTCCAGTCTTCAGAATCTTATAACTCCGACCTTCTTACCACCTTGCTCTCTGGTAAACATTGTCTAAGATTTGATAAATATAATAATATTTACTTCATGTTGAACCTAGTTTCACTTTACACCTTTCCTCATATTACACTTTTCTACATGGGTCTCCAGCAGGTCTGAGATTCTCTGTAATAACATTGGGGATACCATGGTGAGTATTCATTATATTACAATCATGTATGCGTATGTATATACACTGAGATATCACCTCAGTATTACCATAGTCTATGGTTACCTACTGTAAATAGTAATGTCTACCTTTGACACGAACATGATAGGCCTACACTTTCTAAAATATCATTCAACTTTTGACCATCCAAACCATTTATTTAAACCCATCTTTATCAGAAATTCTCCTAGCTGTATATTTACAATACTAGGGCCTAAAGACACTGTAACATAACAGACGGTTAGCCAAATATACATGTATTAATAGTGAATACGCACCCTTCTATTCATAGTATATGCCATTTCCAGTGCATTCTTTCCATACTAAAATGCCATATAACAATCACCTTTACTACTGATGAGATTCAAAACACAATCGTCTTCATAGATATAAAGCCTGCAGTATGTTAATCGTCTTGCTGAAGGACAGTGAGACCAAAGGTCAAACACAAGTTTCCACAATAATTTGGGAGCAGAATTATAATAGCTACATGTGCCGGAAGCAACATCAGGCGTTTATAGACTTACCGAACTTTTCATCCTTACATCTGCGCCATTCTTAAGTAGAACATCAACCAGGCCATAGTGACCATTCAGAACTGCTAACATAAGTGGAGTTTTCCCATCTTTATCCACGACATTCGCCTTTGCACCATGCTCTATTAGTATTTTAGCAATGTCCTTGTTGCCATGTACAGCAGCTACAGTCAATAGGAGATTTACTTAAATATTCTTTATGATACTTAGGTGAGTTGTGTTTGTTCACCTTAGGATAATAGGACAAAATGCAACAAGACGTGACTAGAAATTCATTCCTTATCTACCTGCACGAATGTATATCATACGTTACTCAAGATAATTCAGCTCTATAAAAATAGAGCAGTGACCATAAAAGCATTTTTCTTTATGGCAGTCACACATAGTCAAATTATTTGTAGCCTACTTACCACAGCGTAGTAAGGGGGTCCAGTTACTGCCTGTATCCATCACATTCACATCCCAACCTTCAAGTAAGCACCAGTCTACACACTCGACACACCCACCATCAACTGCCCAATGCAGTGCAGTGGAACCCCCCTTGTCTCTCATGTAGATATTCGCTCCACTATTAGATAATATCTGTATAGAACCCAACTTTCCTGCAAACGTTGCCATCATGAGTCTAAAAATGTGTTATACATGTATGTAGTCATACAAGTTATTTCCCACTTTGTGTACAACGTTTCTTCTGAGAATAATTTATAAAATCAGTTCATCAGTCATCGGCTCATAAAAATTGAGAATTAAATGTACATGTATGTTCCATTTGATAGGCCCTATTTTTAAATCTTGAAACCACACATGCCCATGAGAGGAGATACTTTGCTTACGCTGACTTCCCTGAACAATTCTGAGCATCAACATCAGCGTTGTGATCAATGAGCAAGTCTAATATTCTAGAAAATAAACAAATATTGGTTATGCTAGAGAATAACAATGCTAACCAATACATCATATTACAAGGTATACAATATAAGGTACATCATATGGCAAAAATGAAATCAAATTATATAGATTGAAAGAGGCGCAACATGCGTGCACTCGTACATGACACCAGCCATTACCGGAAATGACACACTAAAGTGACATTGGGATTTGAATTTAAAAACTGAATTGAGTCAAACCGTCACATTTGGCTTCAGTTTACATTTTGAAATTTTGCAATTTTAAAACCGAGAGAAAAAACTTAAAAACTGAATGTTACCGAAACACTGTGCAGTACTATGTAATAGTCAGGACCTACTGTTCATAGCCCAGTACTGCAGCATGCATTAGAGGGGTCATTCCATTCCTGTCTGTTACTTCTACATTCACTTCCCTACAATCAGACCAAGGGAACACAGGCTAAAGAAGGTGTAAAGCTAGGTCTAACAGTCCTATCTACATGTATTTACCGTTTATTGCTTCATAATATTTGCTACCCAGGTACAATCTCAACTGAGATGTTTATTATTTCATAAATTGTCACACTTACTCTTTCTCACATCTGCATGTACATGCATATTCTATTTATTATCCGAAAAACTATGTATGTGCTTTACCTTGCCTCTATCAGCATGTGACATACAGTAGACAGCTAATAGCACTCACCCTGAATCTAGCAGTTTCTCCACTCCAATAATATTGTTCATCTGTATAGCTCTGTGTAGATGTACACCGTTAGGTGGCTCTTCTGTTGGTATATAACAATATTACTAGATTTTATATGTATCATTACTACAATATGCTGTAAGTATTTTAACGGAGCATGTATCCTCATGTATTAGGCACATATTGTATCACCATATTATGTTTCTACTGTCTATGCTTTGCACCGCTTAGATTTATCATGTAGTTGCAATAATTTAGTTGTCAATTGAACGTAGAAGAATGTAGACTGTGCACCAAAGTAATAATACATACTCTTGGTTGAGACTGTTACTACATCACTCCAACAATCCCTTCCGTCGCTAGTGTTTAGCTTTATTCTGAATGCATAGATAGTTTGAGGGCATAAGTTTTCTATCGTATGTTGGTCATCATATCCACTGTAAAATAAACACGCAGTAAAACATGCTTGCATGGCATAACCTGATTCTAGATGACTAAACACTATTCAAATGTGACTATAATTAAGACTAATATAATTCCTGTTATTATTAATGCACAAGAATGCATTAATTTTGTTATAAATTTAACATCTGACCAAAAGTATCAATTGGAATCTATGATACTATTGTAATTTAAATAATACTTGCATGTATATTTCTAGGTCGAGAACATTATTTTATGTTAGTTTTTACACAAGGCATTTTCAATTTGTCAATAGAGCAATCAGGAAGTCGACTACCTATTGTCCTATAAATTAAACAGTGGATAGGGCATGGGCACTAATAAGCTATTGATCATAATTAGAAGTTGTCCTCTCCCAATTTATCTTCCTCTTCTTTTTTCTCCAGAAAAAAAGAATATACGATAAATTGGGAGAGGACAACTTCTTATTATGATCAATAGCTTATTAGTGCCCATGAGATAGGGTGATAGCACAAATAAGCATAGCCATATACTTTACATGTACAATGTATGTTGTTGTGTTATTGCATTGTATGTTTCTCATATATATTATATATTAGACTATATGAAATGAACATACAGATAGGAGTTGCCCCACAATCCATCTCTATCCTGTATCTGTAAGGTAACAGTCATTCTATTGTCTCCACATAGGCAGCTATTTCCTGCACTCTGTAGTAGGTCAACCCATAGGAGCTGTATTGAGTGGTGTGTTACATGACCTGATACAAGAGGAGAAGGCATACCAGCACCTACAGATGCAGTGTAGAGACAGAGGTTATACCTTATAAATTCACTCATCACTCATAGAGCTAGCTAGGCACATGCATTTAATGTACATGAACACATGCTTGTAACATTAGGCCAGCTACCCTGGTTCGTAGGCAGGTTGGTCAACTCCTGTAGTCAGCTGATGAAAAGAGGGTGCAATTATAGTGCATTATACAGAAAAGAAGATTATCATGGCCTCGGTTCTTTGGCAAAACCTATGGGCAGGTGAGTATGGTATACTGCCCCCCATGAGCAGATACCAAGGTGCTGAGACTATGCTGTGCCTCTCAAGGACCATGCCCCCAAAATACAATATCAGGTTCCCAGTACCACATTGGGTCAAAATGCACTTCAATGTACCAAGCAATCATGCACCTGGAACATACAAACATACACCCCCCCCCCCCCCCCCCCTACACACACATGATAGCTGTGTCCTGAACATACCATATAATTATGCGAGTTATCATATTCCACATTCTGAAGTTGTCTTCTCTCTTTGTTACTTTGTATAAGTATTAGTTCAGAGCAGATTTAATTGAGTAAAGGTATGCTTTATTAATTACCTTTAGATTGCCTGTTTATGTGCTCATTAATAGCTTTACCTGCAGGCTACATCTCAGACTCAATGAAAAAAGAGAGGTACAACTGAACTTTGTATTTAAAACTAAGCTTTATTTCAATAGGTTATACGTATACGTGTATGTACTATGTCAGATTTTATTTCTATGTATTTGAATCAAGTACGTACAACTCACTTTATAATCCAGAATATTCTGTGTTTGACCATGGAAGTTTAAATTCTGCATACATGTATTTAGTCTATAATATGTTGAAATAATGCTTTATCCTAAAAAATTGTTGCAGCTGATTTACCAATTTCTAGAAAACGCAGTAGTCGTTCTGTTTGACTCAAAGAGCTTTGAACAATCATGCATTGTTTATTATACTCTTTACTTCTACTACATGGGTTGTTTAAATTAATAGCTACATGTACATGTACATGTATGTATAAATAGATAGCACATTTAGACATTTTCCCACACAATATACTTCACCTTAACTCTAAATATTTTTGAACCCAAGTTACCAATAATAATGTTGTTGCTGGAATTTAGAACTCAGGTAAAATTAGCGATAGGAGTAACACACTAAGATCTTGATTCATTATCAGTACACCTCAGTTGGCTGATATTTGGTAAGCTGTTTGG
Organism: Bugulina stolonifera; assembly: GCA_935421135.1. Lineage (NCBI taxonomy): Eukaryota > Metazoa > Bryozoa > Gymnolaemata > Cheilostomatida > Bugulidae > Bugulina > Bugulina stolonifera. The sequence continues at coordinate 18,513,540 of OW285189.1, read as the reverse complement.
CTCAACTACCAAACAGAGAAGAGCTGTAACAATCAGAGAGCTAAGCGGTGGATGTTCAATATTGAGCTTTGCAGCCTTTGCCTACTTTCAGAAGTAGTAAACATTTTTTCTTGGTCTGAGTGGCAGTATAAACAGATTGTACAGCTATTTTGTTTCTCACCTGTCTCCACTTAATTTCGCTCAGTTAGTGAGGTTTCGACAGAGACCAAGCTTCAATATACTCATCCACCTTATTCTGTACTGACTGTACTGACAATTATTCTAGGATAAGTCTAGGTACTCCCAGGGACTTGAGGTTCATAGCGCAAAAATAGTTGTGGCATTCAACAGACAACACATGTTGATTAGTATTGTTTTGGCCGGTTGGGTGGCTGAGGCGCATTTGTACAACGTATAGGCCAGAGTACAGGGGAGATGGTCTGAACCAGCTGACCAAGCAGAAGTTGGGGGCACATCCAACCAAACAGTGCTGTACACAATGAGAAATGTGTGGCGACCTCTAGAAAACTGTCAAGATCTAATTCACATAGTACCTATAACCGTCGGGATCCCAACACTTGCAGATGCCGCTTCTGCTAGCCCAGCCTAGCTATAGGAGTCATACCCAAACGACCGAGTCTTGTTCTACAAGCATAATAAGACACTGTTACATATCAGATCAACACAAACTATTGATGCACGATAAGATTAGACAGCATAGGTGATTAAGCTACACAGCAGTGTTCGAATTGTGGTTATACGGGAGTATACGGCGTGTACCCACCTCAATTTTGGTGGGTACACTGTCAGCAGGCGTGTACCCTCATGGTAATTGACTAGTTTTGCTGAAGATACGGCAGTTTTCGCAATCGAAATAGGTTTACTGGTTGCTGAGTGACTGCTGATCGTAAAATTTTCCTCTAATCTAGCGATCGTTTGTTTGATAACAGCGTGTTAAGTCAATCCCGAAATGTCAAAGTAAGTTTATAGTAGCTTGGACCAGCAACCTGCACACAAATAAATCCTTCTGCTTTACTAACAAAGTTAGTCATTGAGTCAATGGTTTCATAGGACTTGAATATGGGTTCCACTTTCTATAGTATTTTCAGCTTTCCGAATGCGTTTGCAGAGCCATGAAAACTTTTTGATAAGGACAGTGGCCAAACAGTTGAATCTAAAAGTTTTTTTAGCTCTAAACCTAAATCTCAAAAGTTAATTGTTGTACTCTATTGAAATTTGACGTTTGATTGAGTGATAAATATCGGAGATAGTTGTATTTTTCTTACTTTGCTAATAAAATATAAAATACAAAAATTAAAAATAAATATTAATAATTATTTAATAAATATGATCATCCATGATGTTGTATATAACAATAACATAAATATTTGTATTTGCTAGATTATCACTAGAGAAAGAATCTGCATTCAATAATATAACATATAAATAATAAATTAAACATTATATTAATTATATAAAAAAAATAAATAATTATTTATTATAGTGATTATTATAAATAATAGAATTAGAAGTGAATCAATAGAATTAGATAATCAAATAGTAATCATATCATAATGATAACCATAATTATTTATATTTTCATTAATTTTTATATGAAATAAATTATTTTGATAATAATTGTTGTAGCAATACGCCTACATCAAGTATAAATAAATATATTGCTTACTGGATTGTCACAAGAACAAGAGTCGATATTCAATAAATAACAATTAAAATATAGAATAGAAATAAATCGTTTTTAATAGAACAGGGAATTAGATAATTAATTTATATTTAATGATCATTATTGTATCGAATATTTAATGTAAATAATATAGCAATTTTTGTATTGTTTTATATAAAATATTTTAATCTAACGTTGATATTTTTATTCTAGAATAGGTAGGAATACTATTTGTTTTTGCACATAGTTTAAGTATTGAATTTCAACAGTTGTAGGTATTGCTCTACTACTGCAAACTACTTCCAAGTTTAGTAAGTGAGGCAAAGAATGAGGTTATGACAAATTGAAATTCACAGAGAGCTAAGAAGAATCCTGTCACTGTTTAGTCTAGATGGTACTAGGAGAAACTATGTATTTGGATTGAGCTTGGTTTCACTGGTTGACCGCAATTAAAGTAATCGTTTTGTTTGTATTCTCTATTTTTGTTGTATTGAGGTGATTCATTGCTTTCAGAAGTCCACAAGAGACCACAGGTAATGAAGTTGTATGCTGCCTATTAGTGTACTTGCATGCTGCCTAGTAACCTACATGCATGATAGTTTGTCGAGTATTTTAGGTAGCTGAATAGTCTTTTTAGGCAATACTATATTTTTAGTTTACATTGAATTTACTGTCAGTATGATTTGGTATTTCTTGCTAAGGTTATATTCGGCCATGGATTTAACTTTGAGGCCAGTTTTTACTAGTGCTGCCAATTTATAAAACATTTAGCATTTTTAGAAGATGTTGTCACAAGTGGTGAGGATACTTGGAATACAGTGTTTAGTGATCCAAAGGAAGCTGGTGAGGAATTTAATTTTGCAGAAATAATACCCTAATTTATATTTTTCATATCTACTGCTCGCTGGTGAAGCTGTCTTTTTCTAACATTGCTGTACTGGTGTTGTGGCAATGTCTTCTGTTCACTTTTCTAGGCGATTAGGCACTGTAGAGACCATTGGTTCAAACCCCAGTCAGGGCCTGGTGTTTTCATGGATTTGATGCAAGACCTGACAGCTCCCACAGATAAATTCCTTAAATTAACAAAATTATAATAATATTAGAGAAAACCCAGTGAGTAGTACATGTATATATCCTAGATAAATTGGTGAAACTCCTTTACACAGGTATGTATGTTTTATAGGCTTCAACCTTTTACCTTTTCCTTATAGCTGTTGTTCAAATAACGTTACTGGTGTTATATATTAAAGTCTACAGGTAGGTTGTGGCAAGGGAAATACATGTATTTTATTGTATAATACTTTTGTTTATTATAATTTTGTTGATAAACTTCAACTCCTTCCCTTCTCTAATGTTGATGTCAATGTCATAGCTGTTTTGTTGAATTACTGTAGTTTTCATACAGTTGCAGTTACATGCTGTTGTTGTTTGTGTTTATATACTTTTGACAAAATATACAACTGTGAAATGTTGTAGCTCAGCATTTTGTAATAAATAAAGAAGTTGTTTTCTCTTTGACTACATGTACTTTTATTACAGTGAAAAAAAGATAAGGGGAGTTGTCGTGTTTTAAATAATGTAGATCTATTCATTCTTACAATCAATGCAGCAGTAATACAAAATTGAAGGACACAAAGCACACTCAGTAGTTTAAAATATAAGGAATGGTCTACATTCATTGGTACCATGTACTCTGTGTAATGAGGTTACTCATTAGCTATCAACCATAATTAGAAATTGTCCTCCCTTGTTTTGTCTTGCTTAAATGGGAGAACAACTTCTAATTATGATCTGCAGCTTCTGAGTGACTAATGCACCCTTTAGGAAAGGTCCTAAGATTGCAGGTAGGTACCGTGTACCCACCTCATTTGTTCCACTTCGAACACTGCTACACAGTAACAGCCAATAGCATGTAATGTACATGTAGGTTAACAAAAGGTCTACAATAAAAGACACCCAAAAGGGAACATAGACAATTTACGCCGTAATGCATTCAAAGGTAATGCAAATGGCGAATTTACTTAGAATTACAGTCAATTGGGAGGTGGTGTCGGCCCAGGACTCTACAGCATTTCTATTTCTAGTCAAGGAAAGGAGTGGTGTTGTAATAACTTCAACTTTTATGTAGAATATCGTTCTTTACAATTTTGTTTCCTTTTCTTCTGGCCCTGTCAAATTTTTCCTTGCTGTTTATTTCTTTTTGTTCCCATTCACCTTTTCAAGTATCTGTGCAACAACATGAAAAAACATGCAAAGTTTTCAATATGAGAAAAAGAAAACGTGATGCTGGCATTATTATTACATGTACATTGCATGATTGTACATGCATATACATACATGTATAACTCTTGGTTCTAGTTCATCACAATCGTGAAGTTGTCCACTCCTAAAGAAGAAGAGCGGATAACTTCGTTAGTATATACATGTACATGTATAATATAGTATATTATATAATAGTGCCATTATAATACTACATGATTGTACGGTCTAGAATTAAATAGAAGTTGTGTTCCCAGAGCCATCTGCAATAGAATGGAAACACAACTCTTATTTTCTTACGTGTAACGTGAATTCTTGCTTTGTAGCTACTCTCAATCGTTTATGCGAGAATGCGCTTTCTACTTCGGAGGCTGGTCGAGTTGGATATTCCACATCTGATCATCTTCCTCCACAGTTTGAGCATCTTACTCCTTGGTTTGAGTTTTTTAGTTTGATCTTTAGGTTTTGCCAGAGGCCATGAGTTGGAAGATAGGACTGTCGTGGTAGTGTCATCATAATGAAAATGTAACATTGTGCCTCGTAAATCAATAATCATAAGGACAATTTGAATTTATACGAATTGCAAAAACTAACTGGCATAACTGCAAAATGTAATCTTATTATTTATGCTATTTCTAATTTCATTACGCTGTTGATGATTAGGTTTAGGTTATTATTAATATTATTATCATCATAACCAAACTTGGTCATAATAATAATGTCAAATGTGATGTAGCAATAATGACTTTTTATTATTATCATAATAATAATAATAATAATAAAAAGTAAATGTAAATGTAATAGCCCTACATAATGATTATGTAGGGCTATTACATTTACATTTATTGGGGTTTTCTGAAAGTTTACAGGTAACATTTGTTAAAAGTAACTTGTAGTTGTTGATCACACATATAAATATGTATCATACACAACTTATAGGAGAGAATAAATAAATATATGAATAAACAAAAAAGTTATCATCCGATTATGCTAATTTAAATTTACTATACAAACAATACTATCTATCATAAAATTTATATTTCTTATGTGATTGGTTATATTTAATTATTTATTTTTATTTATCAATTGAAATTAAATAGTAATTATTATACCGCAATGCTAATATTATAAAATAATTATTATTTAGTAATAGCTGTTATTTTATTATTGTCAATCATGTTGTTTCATTTTGATTTTTTTCAATTTATTGCTATCAGACAAATATATGATGTATGATGAAAATGGTAACATATCAGATCGTGAGTGATTATGGTCCATCAGTTGAATTTCAGTTGTTTTGTTTTCTAACAACCGCTACAATAAAATAATTCAATAACATATAGCGGTTATAATCATTACTGAAAAATGGAGTAAGCAAGAAAATTAATAGTGGTGTTGACTGGGATTTAATTTGTGTTTTAGAATTAATGTTGCCCACATATAAATATAATTTATTTTATTGTGATTTAGACAAACTTCAGTCTTCATGGCTGAAGAAAATGCTGGTGACATTGTAAACATTGGCGAAGCGTCAAGTGAGAATGCATTACCTAATACATGCACAGTGGTAGAGAGGAATGAAGAAAAAGAGGTCTATATAGTTGGTACAGCTCACTTCAGCAAAGAAAGCCAGGAAGACGTTGCTAAAGTATGTATGTGCCTAACTCAGTAATATCTTGACTGATGATTATGGAAATGGCATTTAATCAAGGCTTCTATGCTTATAAAAAATACATAATCAATGCTTACAGTTGACTTCATCTTCATGTCAGGTTCTTAGGAGTGTTCAGCCTCATGTCGTTTTCTTGGAGTTATGTGCTGGTCGAGTTGGCATTTTAGAGCTCAGTGAAGAGAGGTTAATGCAGGAGGCTACAGATATCAGCTTCCCAAGGATACAAGAGGCAGTCCGTGCGGTGAGTAATTATTTTTTTCATAGCTTATTGCAGTAAACCAGATTGTAATGCAGTCAAATACTATTCTTTTTTGACGTTTTTTTGGAATAGATCTGTAATGTGGTATAGTATGTTTTCTGACTGTGTTGTAGAATGGGGCTGTCCATGGTATCCTTAGGATGTTGTTATTGAGTCTCTCTGCTAAGCTCACTCAACAGTTGGGTATGGCACCTGGGGGAGAGTTTAGGAGAGCTTTTACTGAGGTAAAGTCATCTCCACTCTCAGTCTAAAACTATCTAAGTACGTACCTGGGGCTGATGTTCAAACCCGCTGGAACTTTATCCAGACAGTATGTTATGTACGGACTTTCAACTTCTGTTCAATATAAGTAGCACCTAATACTGGTGATAACCTAAATACTCCATGTAATACAAGTTATAGTGCAGGTGATAGTGTGTACTTACAGTACAGTAACTGTAGTCAGACATTACATTTTACAGGCACAGAAGATTCCTCACTGTAGAGTAGTTTATGGAGATAGACCTATTTCCATCACATTGAGGAGGGCCATTGGCAGCCTTTCCTTCTTTCAGAAGATCAGATTTGCTCTCCACATGATCACTACAGATATAGATTTAAGGTTAGTAGAGTAGCATAGGCCTATGTAACAACCATGTGAGAAATAAATACATCACCTGATGAAGACTGTGTTCACTGCAGAATTTTACAACCAAGAATCAACACCAGTCATTGTAAAGATACTGTATATAATACAGATGAATACATCTACATCTAATTCCCAGGTTCAACTTGGCTTGTGTTTAAAATGTTGTTTTATCAGTTTATCAGTTGAGTGTATTATAATTGGGTAAATGTGACCAATGTCAATGTAGACAGCTAGCATTCTGCATTACACAATATTATTCATTTCTCTGTGTTTCTTTTCCCAAAAATTTTCTGACGTCACCAAAGAAATTTGTTTTCAAAAAAGTTTATTTGTTGTTGGTATTTGATTGCCGCTTGGTCTGTAACATTTCATACAACCAACTGTTGATTATCTTGTCTCCAATTGAAGGAAATTAAGTTTCTACACGACTATATGCATCATAACCGTGTAATGTGGTAATGGTTATTCAACATGACAATGTAGTTTCAGTTAGTCTCAGTACTACATTCATTTTATCTAGTGCAGAAGATATTGAGAAATTGAAAGAAAAAGACATTCTGGAGCAGATGTTAGCGGAGATGGCCGAGGAGTTCCCGAGTCTCAATGAGGTCTTCGTCAATGAAAGAGACATCTTTCTAGCTAACTCACTCAAAAGGAGCTGTAATATTTCATTGGGACCAGCTGGTAGGTCAATTCTATTATACATATTTATAATAAAGTGTGAAGTTTATAAGATCTGATAGTACCTGTACTTGTAATGAAAAGACTGAAGTAATGTAACTATTAAGTATTATTTATTCTACGCTGTACCGATAAAATATATAGGACTACTATGATCAATGAGCTCTATAACATCTCTATTCATTCTACAGGAGAATACACCAAACCTATCAAAGTAGTGGCTGTGCTTGGTCTAGGTCATGTGAACGGGGTGGTTGCTAACTGGGACAAGGACCTCAACCAGAAGGCTAAGGAAGTTATGCAGTGAGTTATATACATGTATACTGTATACCATGTATACCGTGGAGCAGTTGTAGTGGAGCTGACTCTTTCATTCCTGTCAGTTAGTCTGCAGTAGTAAGTTTAAATAGCAGTTTGCACTTGACTGTCTCTCCTTGAGCACAAAACAATAGTTTCTAGAAATTTGATTGACATGTAACACAGCTAAGTCTTCACGGAGGCATGTGTGCAGTTTGGAAGCACCCCATCCTGATACTTTAGTCTATATCTGTATGTTTTACAGTTTATGACATGTATAGCTATGCATACTGTACAGTTACATGTATGTAGTACATATTATACTGTATGTTTATAGGGTACCTCAGCCCACTGTCGCTAGCAGAGTACTTGCTACTACTGTCAAACTGACACTCATCTGCGGAACTGTTTATGCCACATACAGAACTGGTCGAGGAATCTATCGGCTGGCAAACAGGCTTATATCTTCGTATAGCAAGTAACTATAAGACTAATATAATTATACTACACACTTGTGTATTGTCCAGCTATTTCTGTAATGCCCTTCATCATTGTATCTAAATGAACGTACACTTCTAGCTGACTATTTTTATAACATAATTTTTAATTGTTTTTAGCCTACATTATTATCCAAAGACATTTAATTTTGTTTTCAATGGAAAAGGAAGGTCATATGGAAATTATGTGCTTCTCTTTCTATTGTTTGTCCCTAGAGTAGTTCTTCTTCGGGCTATTGGCTGGTCACTATGGAAGTACTTATTATTATGTTTGGCATAAAAATGATGTTTTATAGGTAAGATTTTAGTTTTATTATACTTTTGAGATGTGTAATCAAAACTTGAGTATAACCTTTAGTAATAATATCTGTTAACTGTTATTCCAATGTTTTATTTTTACATCTAACCATAGTATTCTAATGTACATGTATTATATTTCTTTTTGTTGCTCTACTTGAATAAATGGTTTGTTCTAGGACCGAGATTCGTTAAATTACTATTGGTGTATTACATGTAATTCGTAGTATATAGGATGTTGTTTATTTGCAACATTCATTCACAAAAATTAATATACTGGCAGGAAATTTTGAGTATTCCTGAGGAACTACAAGGTAGTTGTTTTCCCATGCATTTAAAATGCCTCTGGTATTATTTACAACTGGAGTTGTCTGCCACGCGTTCCCTCGATAAACTTTAAAATAATCTTAGACGATCACATGTCAAACACGTGGTGTTAATTTCATAACAAACCGCTATGGGGTAGAAACTGCTTCTCACCCATACTGTGAGAACAATAACATTATATATTCACTAATTGTATCATCTTATATCTAGGATAGCTATAAGGCAACAATTAATGAGAAACTTATATGTATGTGCTGATGACATAATAAAGGAACCATACTTCAATAAACGCCAGCAAAGAGTGTTAGAAGAGTTTGTTATGACGAAGTTGTACATGTAGTTGGGGCCTATTCTTCTATTGCAATTATTATTATATTACAGTTATTGAATTAATAAAATATAAATGTTAATTAGTGCTAATTAAAATTTTTATTTCAGTTGATATTTCATTTGACTTTCTATTTTCTCACACACCTCTTAGACTGATTGAGTATTGTTCTAAATGTGATATTGTGAATTGTATCTGTTATTTTTAATTTTATGCTTATTCTACATCACATGTGTCTGGGAAGTAAAGCATTTCTTTGTCATAAAAACACAGTGACTAGTCCGAGAAGTTGCTGGAGTAGAAGTTAAAGTCTAAGACGAAAGCAAAGAGGGTAAAAGGAAAGAGGGATTACTCCGGCTAAAAACTGTCCTGCCCGCCTCCAAACGCAGTCCGGATTAAGCAAGGAGTTGTGCCACCTTGTGTACAAATCTACTATGACTATTGGCATTCCGCAGACCAATAAGAAGCACTTCTTTACAACGGCGTTGTATAAACCATCCATATATATTAATGCAGGATCGTAAATATAGCAATCGTTAAGTTGCGGCTTAAGTCGAACAGCTATCCAAATTACTAGTAGGCAGGTGGCGAGAAAGTGAATTGCGGAACGTCGGGACCGCCAAATTGGACGCATTTGGTGGGACAGGGTATTATCATTGAGTGATCCCTTTTTCCTTTTACGCTCTTTGACGAAAGTTCCTGTGTAGCGTACGACTTGGGGTATATCGACCGCGCATAACCCTAGGGTTAATACTCATTCAATTGATCAATAGATTGATGTGCCCTGAATATCATCAATATAAATATGTAATTAAAATCATTTTATGCCTTGGACCAACTGTACTGCTTAGTTTTATTGCTTACGATTTACGGATTTAAGTCTGTCTTCCTCACTTAGGAGTAGCTCACCTGAATCATCATAGGTTCATTTCCTCCGACCTTTGTTTTTTCCCTTCATTGACACTGCTATTTTGAATTTCAATTTAGCTGCTACAACATGGACTTGGATTTCATCATCGAGTCAATAGTGACTATATGTCTAACTATATACTACATATTGGAAGGTATGGTCAAAGCTATTCTACCTACAAAGTACCTACCGATCAAGAATATATCTAAACAGAAAGTCCTTGTTACTGGGGCAGGTAAGTGCGTACATACATACTCAAACCCTTCTAATTTTGTCTGAATCTGACATCACTACTGTTCTTCACTTGGATTTCAGCAGGGAAACTTGTTCTCCTCTATGGCTTATTGTGCCTTCATCACAAGCATGGCTCTGTGACTACTAGTTCTTGGTGGCCTACTACTGCAATTTCCTGTAACGTCATTTCTATGCTAACCAACAAATATCTGTTATAGGTAGTGGTATAGGTAGAGCTCTAGCAATCTATTTAGCCAAGTTAGACTGTGAGCTCATATTATGGGATATAAATGAAGAGGGGAACCAGGAGACTGCAAATCGAATTAGGAAATTTGAAGGAATTGCACACACCTACACAATAGATTTGAGTAACAAGGAGGAGATTTACAGTGCGGCTGATAAAGTTAGTCGTACAAATAGATTATAATTTTGTTGTGATTGAGTGTCGCAATACAATTACACTCATAACCTTTCCTATTTTCTTACATAAAGTATTCCATGTTGATTGTTACTGCAAATGCTAGCACTCCGTCATGAGTAACATTGAAATTGCGAACTGTTATTGAATGCTAAATTTTGGTGCTAATACCATGCTGCCAAATTCACTTGGCTAGATGCCTAAATGTGTAGACAATATGCCGTCACCACGGATACTTAAGCCTGTGAATGACAACTGGTATGTAAGTGTGTAGTCCATGAATACTGAAGTTGTGGGACCAACATGTTGCTGAATGCTCTATAGACAAATTGAAAATCCTGGCATTGTGTATATACTTATTATTCTTCTCAATTTACATGCAGGTTAGAAGTGACGTTGGTGAAGTTAACATACTTGTTAACAATGCTGGTATAGTAACTGGTAAGAAGTTCCTTCAATGCCCTGATGATCTGATTGAAAAGAGTATGACTGTTAATACAATGGCACATTTTTGGGTATGTACAGTATAAAGTTAACCAGAGAGTGTGGGATGAAGTCTTAGTGTCCTGGTGACCCACCCGAGTCACAAATAAAAATCCCAAGATGGCTGTCGGCCTGGCCAAAAAGGCTATTGACCTGGGATTTTGCTTGATCGGAGAAAGCCATCCCTAGCTCATTTTGCGTTTTGCCCAGGCCGGTGTGCTTGCGACCCTGTAACAGAAGTTGGCCGGAAAATTCTTGAGCAAGTTGGCCTGTGCCAGAAATTTAGGTCACGAAGACACTATTTGTCCTGGTTCAACACTGTGGCATATTTCATGATATCTACTATATAATTATATACTGTATACTATTTACTATAAGTGATCCCTTTACTTTCCATATATTATGTATGCGTATGTACTGCACATTTCTTAACATGTATTTTACGCAGAGCTTATCTAATAAACATTCTCATTTTGCACATTTGTTGCCGCTCCAGTTCAACTTCCAATCGCTAGTAGCCTATATGTTAGTGGGTTGGTAGTAGCCTATATGTTAGTGGGTTGGTAGTAGCCTATATGTTAGTGGGTTGGTAGTAGCCTATATGTTAGTGGGTTGGTAGTAGCCTATATGTTAGTGGGTTGGTAGTAGCCTATGTGTTAGTGGGTCAAACACACACAATGTTTTTTACTGTCCACAGACCACTAAAGCTTTCCTACCTTCAATGCTAGAGAGGAATCATGGACATATTGTGAGTATAGCAAGTTCTGCAGGTCTGGTTGGAGTCAATGGTCTAGCTGACTACTGTGCCAGTAAATTTGCTGCCGTAGGTAAGTTAAATGCTGACTGTAATCGTCGGCTAACTATCACATATAACAACTTACATGTACCTACAATAATGCTGTGGACAAGTCGGTCATTTTATTGATGTAAATACGGCCTATTCAACGGCCAGGTTTTGTCACCCAGATATTAGAGGTGTCAATGGTTCAAAATAGGTTTTGGATTCCATTTACAACCTCAAACCTTCCCACTATATTTAGAATAGTTGTAGATTTTGTTGTTTTTGTTGCACAGGTTTTATGGAGTCACTGCAGCTAGAGCTGAAGGCTACACACAAGTCAGTTCAGTGTACATTAGTGTGCCCTTTCTTTGTCAACACTGGACTGTTTGACGGGGTGGTTACCAGGTAAGCCTAAATATAACTGTTAGCATGGGTCTACACTCTACAATATGCTGAAGGAATATACATTACAATGTCATGTAGTCATAGTCTAGTTTGCTCTAAACTCGTGTGTATTTTAGGTTCCCATCTTTACTACCTATACTAGACACCGACTATGTTGTGGAGACGATAGTACATGCTATATTGACCAATCAGGAGACCCTTTACATTCCTAAAACTCTCTATCCACTCATAGCTCTTAAAGGGTATGTTAACTCTAGCTAGTATGACCCTGTATTATAGGCCTTATGCTTGTTACACACTGTATAATGGTGAACACATGGTGCTTCATTGAGTCTTCTACAATACACAGACTACAGTACACTCACAATAATTACAAGCTTTTCGGAATGGAACACATGCTACCATTATCCAGACAGCAACTCCTGTGATATCAGATAATTTCTTCCTTATGGGGGGTGGGCTGTATATCTACCCTAATCGCAGTAAGCACAACGGCTTGGAACTAAGGCAAATTATTACTTGTGGCCCATAAACCTTATCCTAGGCCTTAGTATGGCCAATGACACTGAAGCACCTTTGTAATGTGAAATTGAAATACATCAGCGTTTATCCCAGATGGTTAACCAATAGGGTTATCAGTGTTATATATTCTTTGCCAGGTTCCTTCCTGTCAAGGCTGCCATGCTCTTACACAGATACTTTGGTACATCTAGTTCAATGGACGAGTTTAGAGGGAGAACTGTCAGGTCAGACTGAGTAGTTGAACTGTGAGTTATCTCCTCCTGTTATGAAGTCAGAAGGTATTAATTAATATAGATAATATATGAACAGTCAGCTTGATCAGGGGTTGAGTCACTAATGACCTGGCTAGGCAAATCAATTGTAACAAGCCATTGACATTGACATAATTGACCTCTGAACAGCGGTCTTGGTAACTGCTCAGATGCATGTATTCATACTTCATATGGAACAAAAATCAAGTTATTACTGCATGAATGATGCAGAAGAGATCAGTGTGGAATGAAACATCTTACAGGAAACCTGACTAGTCATACATCCAATGATCTCTAAACAACACCTAACCTAAAAATGTACAAACTGGTGTTATGATAAGTAGTTTTACGTCATGTATTTTTGACTTGACCATGATTACTTAGAAGTTTTTTACAACATATTAGACTAGGATACTAACTGCTACACAACAAGGTGGTTATAGATGTCAGCTATATATAGCATGCTCCTATTAACCAGCTCCATAACACGCATTTACTTTGATGTTTGAAACTGCTACCTTCATGTTCTATAAGTCATCGTTTCACTTTATTTTGTGTGTGTATACAAACAGTGACCAGGACACTGATGTTATGGTTATAACTGAATTTTGTATTTGTTTTTGCACAAAAATCAAAATAAATTCTTAGTGAAATAATCTTCACAATCCATGTTCCATAGGATCAATTGGCGACAATTTGGAGTTGTCCTCGCCTTAATTGTTAATTTTTTCCTGCAAAGCAACAAATCTGGGAGGGGACATCTTTTGTGCATACAGTTGTTAAAGAGAGTTTGACTATACATTATCATTCAGTCATGGTCCATAATAAGCATATCTCAAGTATAACTTACCAAATCTAACTATACATTGTACATGGGCTAGCCATCCTGTAGCATTCTGATAATTTACTTGATTTCTATACTCCATCAATCTATTCTGAAATGGGATAAGTTGTATTAGGCATTATACCGTATATAGTATAGTGTATACTGTATAATACTTTATATATACATGTATGTACATGTATATACTGTATATGCTTTACATGTACACTGTATATACATGTATATACTGTATATATAACACCTTTTAACTGCCTTTGCTGTAAATATACAGTATTGCCAAGGTGTGCTCCTAGGAATATCTCTGAGCTGCACTGATGAGGTATCAAACACTGAAACAGCACACTGTATGCAGATTGAGGATATATACACAATCAATAGTGTAAAACTATTTTAACCTTGTCAACTACTCATTATTGCTGTGTATTAATTTAAATATACCTTTTTCTGTATGTTTGTAACTGCTATACAACAACTGTAACTGTACTGTAACTGTACTGTAACTGTACTGTAACTGTACTGTAACTGTACTGTAACTGTACTGTAACTGTACTGTACTGTAACTGTACTGGATACATCTACTTCCAGCCAACTTGTCCAGTATTGCGTTTTCCCCTTCAGGGATGACTACTATAAAAGTACTGTTAGTAAATGCAGTCTGATACACATCTCCACCCTTGGCTGGAGTTCTACTACTAGCTAAGGAACTCACCTGATGGACCTGAGAGTCCTGGGTCTACTGAAGTGTGCCCACAGACCACCAGTCTTGGTTGCCATATCCACCCCTGCCAGGCATAGCACAGTCCTAGGGACCAGTTGTGTGCCACAATATTACAAACTTGCACTTGTAATTACCAAACCAGGAATATACAATGATACGTCTACCTTGGGGGGGGGGAGGAGGGGGGTAATAATAGTTATGGAGGGTGCAGTGCAAATGCAACCCCTAGGTAACAATATTACTATAATATAGACTGCAGCCCTGCATGTCCATAATCTCTTTATGTGAACAACCCTAGCCAAGCTGTTGGGGAGTTCCAAGCTCTCCAAGGCTTGCTAAGCTATATTAACTGTAAACAGTATATTACATAAATTATATAGCATTTGCTGCTGCTATTAATACTAAGCATTTACATTTGTACATAATTATATTATACAGTTGTATATGCAGCCTATTTGCTAAATAGTGTACGTGTTATCATTGTATACATATTATCATTGTGTTCACGTGATCACACAGTACTGGTAAACAAGCTCAGTTCAACTATTCAACCCATTTAGTTAGGAGGTGATAATCAACTAGCTGCTACAACATGGACTTTGACTTTGTAATGGAGTCAATAGTGACTATATGTCTAACTATATACTACATACTGGAGGGTATGGTCAAAGCTATTCTACCTACAAAGTACCTACCTCTCAAGAATATTGCTCAACAGAAAGTCCTTGTTACTGGGGCAGGTAAGTTCATGCACACTCAAACACTAATACGGACTACAGTAGTACAATTCTATATTGAATGTGACATTGCTGCTGTTCTTCACTTGTATTTCATCAGTGAAAGTTGGTCTCCTCTTTGGCTTATTGTGCCTTCGTCACGGCATCTCTATGCTAACCATCTGGTATCTGCAATGTGGGTATACAGTCTCGTAATTGTACAAGTAGATATGTACTTTTGCTACCCATCATGATAATGTGTATATCTACCATGTTATGTTTCAGGTAATGGTATAGGTAGAGCTCTAGCAATTCATTTAGCCAAGTTAGACTGTGAACTCATATTATGGGATATAAATGAGGAGGGCAATGAGGATACTGCTGGAAAGATTAGGAGATTGGGGAAAAAAGTACACACCTACACTGTAGACCTAAGTAAGAAGGAGGAAATCTACAGCATAGCAGAAAAGGTGAGTCTCAAGGTCTCCAAGAAAAAACTCACAAAACTAGTCATAGCAGTAAGATGAGCTGTGCTCTGTGTAGTTGTAGTTGAAGTATTTAGTACTGTTGTACATGATATTGTGTATATATTTTAATGCAGGTTAGAAGTGACGTTGGTGAAGTTAACATACTTGTTAACAATGCTGGTATAGTAACTGGTAAGAAGTTCCTTCAATGTCCTGATGATCTAATTGAAAAGAGTATGACTGTTAATACCATGGCACATTTTTGGGTATGTACAGTATAAATTTGACACTAGCAGCTTACAGAAATTGAATGGTAGGGGCTAATATTACCAAAATTTCAGTTATCACAGCAGAAATGACTTTCAATAGCTGTATTGTTCATATTTTGAAACTGGATGCAACCAGATAAATATTCGAAAATCAAAATTGGCCATTTCATTTCAAAATTTAGATGGTCCTATGTCGTACATTGGTTTCCATGATGCCTGATAATCTGGTTCTAAATTGTCTCCGATAACATACTCCTATGGACTGAACGCTTCCAGACAAATGAATGGTATGCTATACACAGACGTGATAGATCTGGAAGTATTTATTTGTGGTACATTTGTTGGAATGTACAATGTAGATAGATCATGCTGTTCTTGCAGACCACTAAAGCTTTCCTACCTTCAATGCTAGAGAGGAATCATGGACATATTGTGAGTATAGCAAGTTCTGCAGGTCTGGTTGGAGTCAATGGTTTAGCTGACTACTGTGCCAGTAAATTTGCTGCTGTAGGTAAGTTTGTAGTTCTGTATGGGTGTTTGCATTACTGTAGGTAGGTATGCACTGTCGTAGTCAAGTACCCACTAATATTGAACTGAATAGGTGACTATAACATCTACATGTAGTTTATTCACTGTGCGAAATATGCTCGGTAGAAACCTACATTATTGTATTTATTGCTGTATCCACTCCAACCAGTATCGATTCCTGTCTAGTTGACTGGGAGCATTCATCTACTTGATTTGGTTGATATCCGCTTCTGTACCAACGCTGCTACTACCAACGAGTCACACTATCAACGCTGCTACTACCAACGAGTCACACTATCAAGTGTCACTCGGATACAATATGTAAATGATAATCCAAACTGGTAACCTATTCCAAACACATAGTGGTGAGATGCATGTTCTTGTGATAGTTGTGTATTTGTGGCAGGTTTCATGGAGTCCATAAGTCTGGAGATCTCAACGTCTGGAAAGATGGGAGTTAACACTACAGTAGTCTGTCCTTATGCTGTTAATACAGGAATGTTTGACGGGTTTAAAGACTGCAGGTAAGACTGTACAGTATTAGATTACACAGTAAGCTACTGGTTCATAGTACAATACTGAATATAGAAGACATTGATTATGGTTTCTATAACCAATGTACTGAGATTTAATTATCTGTCATGTATATACATGTACATGTAGATAGGAAAAACATCAATCTTTCCATACACATGCATAGCATTTCACTTGGGATCTAAACACTACAATCCTCAAAGGTGGTGATATACTTTCAGCTGCTATATTGCTAACTCTCAGCTGGTTTACATGATTTTATGTACAATATTATGTGGTCACTGCAGGTTTCCTTCTCTACTCCCAATACTGAAAACAGACTATGTTGTTGATAAAATCGTAGATGCTATATTGACCAATCAGGAAACTCTTTACATCCCAAAGAGCGTTTACCTTCTTGTTGCTGTTAAAGGGTAAGCTAAAAACAGAATGCTCTAACTTTCCATGTTTTGGTGTAATGCATGTCCTTACTACAATGGAAATGTAATGCATGTCCTTACTACAATGGCAGCTGATTCTATATTCTGCATAATTTTTTTCTGTTACAGGTTACTTCCTGTCAAAGCAGGTCTATTGTTGCACAGATTCTTTGGTACAACCAGCTCTATGGATGGGTTTAGAGGGAGACCAGTCAAGTCCGATTAAGCCAATCAGTCTACTATATATGCCCACACCTGGGCCACCAATGTACTCATGGAGTAGGACTGTTAGACCTCTAAATCACTCCTGGTCATCACTGGCAAGTTAAAGGTCACAACTCACTACTGCATGTAGAATACATTTCTAGACTGTTTTGTGGATTATCGTACTTAATTTATTAAAATTAAACTTTTGATTATCATGTTAACATGTGCTGCAATAAATATAAAAATATATTTTCTTGACTTTTTGCTTTCTGCGTGATGTGAGATCTTTAGATTTTAGCACCAAGTGATTGAGAGCGGCCCTGAAATTATAAACAACATATTAATAAATTCCATAGATGACTTGAACCTGATGTGTACAAATCTAGCATCATCTTATTATTCCATGACAATGCAACCCTTAATATTATTGTGGGATTGCTTGTTAAAAATATAGTTAGCCAATGCCTTGGTTTAATTATTCTATGAGCAAGTAACTCCAATACAGGCTACTAAAATAGCACTGAGGGGCGCTAAACACTTATAAATTTTTACATAATATGCAAAATTCTCAGGATTGACATATAAAATATTTACCTGATTGTAAAACTTGTTCTTCCAGTCTACCTGACTTTCTCTACAGACGACAGAGAGAATTATGGTGATATGTCATCCAATTACTACATATAACCACATGATGAGAAAAATAGCAGAAGTTCCTTTTTAAATTATGTTGGGTAACTTACTGTTTTTCTCAGTAAATGGAAGAAAAAATGGAGAAAAGAGGGAACAACTCAACAAAATAATATACAGTTAAGTTGAGAATTACAATATAACGGTCCCACAAGAGCAGCTAAACCACTACTGTCACACTATTCAATATTATTTGCAAACAGTAGTGGTTTAATATAAAAATGAATACAACATACTTTTCTGTGCTGATGCTGGTGGGTTGAAGTTCTTATCAAGATCTTTGCCTATGATCAGAGCAAAGAAGGCAACTAGCAGAGCAAAGTTGAGTAGCAAAAATGCTCTACTCCATCCATAGTGAGCAGCCAGAAAACTCATTGGAAATCCAGCCATTACTCCAGCAACTGTAAAATAAAGTAATAGCCACCATTTGTAATGCAGTCACTCATCCGAAATAATAAAAAATAATGCTTTTATATCTGCGGGTTGATTAGCAATTAGTACCTTGTAGCGATTCTTGGTTCAAAAAACATCCTCACACTTACAAATTTATGCATAACATACCAAGAACCAAATGAAGCAACCAACAACCAGTAGATGGCATGCTACTACTACTCACAGTTCATAGCAAAGTTGACCAAAGCATAGCAAGCACTGAGTTTGTTAGGTGGTGATGTTTCGATTGTCATAACCTCAAGGTTCTGCAAGGCAGCGCAGAAGGTCAGCCCCATAATAAATCCATAAAAATTCACCTCCATCTACAACACAACCCAAATCAATAAGAAAAATAAACCTGACCAAAATGTAAAATCACTTATATAATACATACATGTAGTTTATAGCCTGAGAACTTTAAGGCAAATACTCACGGAACCCGAGTACGCATCAATACCGAGGATGAAAGAGCTCAGGATCACTCCACCACCAAACAAAGACAAGAAGAGCAAAATCATTCTGGGAAACTTGTAGTAACCAATAGACATTTTCTACAAATAATACATGTAAAATTGCTGAAAAATCACAAGCTAAACATAAGCAGAGTTATCCCCTCTTTAACCAAGATAAGGCAACCACTAGTATGATAGCTGCAGCACTGCATTTGTAACATAAAAGTAGGCATACAATGCATATAGGTGAGATATATGTTAATCAAAAAGCTAACAACCTACATGTTTAACAGCAAAGTCCGCCACTGCTCCAATGAACATAGTGCCAATGGCTCCTCCAAATTCTAGAGCTTTTCCGAAGTAACCTGCGTTATAAGTGGACAGACCTCTCTCCTCCATTAGGTAGAGTTGTCCCCAGTCAGCACTTCCTGCTCTTATAAGGGTCATAAGGAAGCCACCTCCGCACAACACCAGCATAAACTCTGAGCCAATCAGATCTGTCCAGTGAGCGTCACTATTTTCTGTAATCATGACCACCTCTACTGTAATCGTATTCGTCTACCACTAACACACAACTTCACAACAATCACGCTTTATGAACAATGAATAGATACGGTGTAACGCAAATAAGGCGTACCTTTCTCATATTCGTGATCTTCATACCCAACATCTGAAGGTTTATCAAAGTTGATAAAGTAGAGAGCAGTAGAAACTACCATTGATATGACTGCGGGCATCTGGATAGCCACCCGCCACCCATGGTCTGTAGCCCAAGAGTTAGCCATAGGTGGTCCAACAAGGTTCACCAAGAAAAATGAGAGGCTAATCAGTGCCCACCACAATCCAAACGTCACTGAAGGGAACCTAGGACAGTCCCATAGTAAGAGGTACAGTAATGGTACAAAGCATGCATCATGCACCACAGTTTCAAAATGCAGCATATTAAACTGTGGTTTTATAGATCTATAAAAATTCAATTGGAACGTTGAAGTCTCTCTATCGGTAAGTTTTGAGTCGGTGTCTTGTATTTAGTTTTAGGTTGACATTTGATTTCTAGTAGGCTAAATAACGGAAATAACCAACTATGCAACTCAATTCATCCAAACTCTTTCCACCATCTAGGCTAACTACGAATATATCTCTACTCCAGCTACTCAAATATATTATTATATAATAAATTATATTATATGGTTGATTGTAGCACATACTGGGCAGTAACAATGTCTGGCTATATAGTAACTGTTCCAACTCACCAGTTTCTCATTATCTGCACCACACAAGGCCAGCCAAACCCATTAGTTATACCTACCATGGTGGCCAATAACATCAGGTTTGTTGTCTCATCTACATCTGTACAACAACAGAAAAATAATACATGGGTTTACTATTGTGCTAAACAGTACAGGTGGAGATAACTTCACAAACGTAGTTCCAGCTTCTAAAGCCTAGTCCGCCACTATCTCATATCTAACTTGTAGTTTAGAGTTTACAGTAAACATAGAACATCATGATTTTGCACAGCGTGGAGATGGGGTACATATTCAGAAGAGGAAAGAGGTATGCCCTCACATTGAGCGTGTTTATGCTTTCTACCATCTTATCTATGATTTTAATTCATTCAAAAAACATTCTCTGTGGTAAAGAGTTAAAATCAGCAGTTACCTGAGAAGCCAAAATTGAAGAAACCTGTGAGAAACATTCCAATAGCAAACAGGGTCTTAGGGCTATTACTGTCAAGGGACACGCCCACAAATAGTGAGGAAATAGCGAATCCAATTTGTTGTAGCATCATAATGGTGGCTGTAAGAATCACAAAGCTACATGTACATGTACAATGAGGAACATTTCATAAGTTTGAAATAATTTTAGTTGCATGAGTAAAATATTGCTGCTTTGCCCATCAGAAAATATCACAATATCTTTGCTTTTACCACTCATCACCTAATCAGTGCTTCAAATCGCCACTGACACAACTGTCTCTAAATAGCCCTGTTGTCAATTTAGCCTACTATTGCATAATATGGACCGAATTCAGTATAATGAACTTGATGATACTTATAGACGAGATGATGAATGCATTTAAAAAGTTGTTTTTCTCTCTGATAGCCTAATGGTGACTAGAAGAAAGAGGACAACTCCAAAATTTGTATGATGATATATTTTTAAGTTGTTTCTAGACCAAAGTTCTGAAAGAATTTGTACTGTTAACTACTGAATACCATTCTACAACATCCTAGAAGTACAGGCACACACATAGTACAATGCACGTAGTTAACTGTGGAACTATAGCTGGCTATACAATGAAACGCAGACTACAATGACTTGTGGACATATTGTATAATTATGGTAATTAACTCACTAATCTCCACTCCAGTAAACACTCCCTCATTCATAATGTGAGGTAGTACAAACTGGAAAACTCTGCGATTGTAAATAAATAAGCAGTGTCCAATAAAACAGCTGGCAAACACGAAGAGTTGGTAAGTGCCGTAGGATACATCCTTCTCTTCTGTTAGAGAAAAGAATTTACAGTTCATTAGGTGCTATACAGAATCTCACTCTTCCATGACGATGATACAATACAGTCGCGCAACAACATACTATTAGTCACCAGTTGTTTTGTCTGAGTAACCCCTTTCAAACCTATAGTCTTGGTAGAACTATAGAACTGTGCTGTTTTCCTTATGCCAATAGTCAAACTGCAGTATGTAACGCATGTCTATTTATTAAATGTAACTAACCATCTATAAAAATTGAATTCAAATAGAATGCAATTTGCAAATAGACTTCATCAAGAATGAATAGTCTTGAGAACCTACATTGTATCTCAACACTCATCACTCTCTAATCAAAATTTCACAAATGACTTTTTTGTAAGAATCCTTCAAGTACTATAATTTTTATTATACTGTATAACAACTAGTAGGTATTTGATTTATAAACTACATGTAACTAAACATAAAGTTTCCATTTAGGCCTCAATACCGTGTGCCCAATCCATCTTTCAGCTTGATACTCTGGCTATTACTGTGAGCTAGTATAAATCACACAACGATTGCTAGCTCACACTAAGTGTAAATATTTTTTACCTTCTAGTACAAAGGTATTGGCAGCAGCAGATTCAGAATCTGGAGTTTCTTCCTCCTCCCCAGAGCCATGGTCATCTTGATCCTCCTCACTCATGGTATATCAGGTTACAGATTTAACTACAAGCTACATCGACTCGTCTATTTATTATTTTCTTGAAAAAATTACGTGGCTTTTGATCCGGTTGGACACACGACTGAACTGGTATAACAATCTCTATTTTATAATATAAATAATCGAAATTTGGCAAAACTAATCATGATAATAGCCTAACAGTTAAATAATACAGATGAGATTAAGTGATATTCTAACCAATCGGCAACTTAACATCATTTTTTATTAAAGCAAGCCTCACACATCGCCATCTACATGTAAGAAAATCGAAATCACAATTTTAAACATACCAACCTTTTACAAAATCAAAAGACGAAAATTTACTCTTTACCCATGTGTCTAATTTAGGCGCATTGTGACGTAGGAGAACGATCTGGCCACTTAACAGTTGGAAAGTTATTTTCTGCGGAGATAGAACCGCTTTGCCTCTATGGCCATGTCTACATATCGACTTTCACTTACATATAACCGATTATATTGGGGCCGAAAACACCTACGAAGTGTTTTTAAGACGTCATCGTTTTAGCTTAGAATGTCATTATCGATACCTCCGATATATTTCGGTCGCTAAAAAGTTCTTTATAGTATTTGTTTAGATTACTTGAGACTTGGATCTTTGTTAATTCTTATGTGACCAATAATATCGGGTGAAAGGAATGTACCATATGTTTTTCTATTGTAGTGCGCAGGCTTTTGGAAAATCCAAATTGAGGAATACACTGACCACGTGGGAAAGTCAATACAGCATGATTGTCCAGTGTGACCGGTGTTACATTAAATCATTCATTTTCAAGTCATTTGTTCTTATTTGGTTATTTCACCCGTTGTGTACTTCTTTATCATTACCATAGAAGGACAGTTTTCAGTAGGAATTCACAATGACTACTCCAAACCCAGAATTGATTGGCTCAATAATCGCTCTGATACTGTTTTATATAATAGTAATTGCTGTTGGTATTATCTCTTCTGTGCTTTTCAAAAGAAAGTTCCAAGTTGATAGTGATGACTTAAGTTTTCAAATAGTGGCTGGACGAAAGCTCGGCTCTGTTGTCGGCTGGCTAACTATGTCAGGTGAGAGCACACCTCACTAATGTAATCTTTATATAATCACAAGCAGATATGTAGCTGGTTTAGTCATGTTTGGTGACTTGATTCTAGCCACTAGGTGTCTTCGCGACCCAGACCCAGGCCGATTTACAAAAATATTTTTTGGCACACATCCATCACAGGGTCGCAAACACACCAGCCTGGGCCAAAAGCAAAATCCTCATTTTCGCGCGAAGAAATCAGGTGTGTTGATGAGCTAGGGATGGTTTCGTCCGGCCAAGCAAAATCCCAGGCCAATAGCCCTTCTGACCTGGGTCGGACGGCCATCTTGTGATTTTTGTTTGCGACCCAGGTTCGTCCAAAAGGTGACAAAGTCAATGTCAATGTTAATGTGTGTGCAATCAGTCTATCAATCAATGCCTTTTGCATTGTAGCTTTGTATTCATACATTTTGCTTACTCTTGGATCCGAGTAGCTCCAACTCTAAAGTGATGGCCAGTTTGTAGTCTACAGGTATTAGTGTATTGTTGTTTATTCAATATTCTATTCACAATAAGAATAATGCCACAAGTCTGCTATGTAGGCCTAGTTTAACATGTCATACTTTACCATGCGTCTATTTGCTTATAATATGTAACCAAATATGCAAGTGAAATTCATTCTAAAACTGAACTAGACACAAATTTTAAACCAATAGATAGCTTAATGTTTTCTGACTGCTGTTGGTGACTGGCTCAAAGTATCAACTTTTGAACTTATTCAATCCTCAGATCGATCAACTTGTTTGTGCAACATAGAATTTTTTGTCCAGGATCAGTCTCACAACAGCAAGTACGTTTGATTATTGGCCAATGGTTTCTCAGTAAACAATTATTTATACACATCCTACACAACTCGGTATAAATTATATACTAGTTTACACCAATTGAGAAATAGTAATCAAATTAAATGCTGTCAATATTTGGTAATACAATTTTCCAGACTGCTGAAGACTGAAGTTCACTTGACTAGACCTACATATCTGTATATTTTTAACTAAAATGTAATCCTTTCAAGGAGACTTTTAATAATTAAACACCAGTTGGTGTTGCGGGCTAAACTACAGGCTTGTGCAGTGGATCTAGGCAACTAAATAAAATAATACATACCAAATAGGCCTTCTTAAAGAAATACAGTGTATGTGTATTTGACAATAACCTACTGACCGGTGACTATCTGTCAGTAACCCGAGTATGATAACTCCTGCACACTCAAGCTTCATTCTGCTGCACTGTATAATTATAATATATTGCAGATCATCACTGTATGTGATGTTTGTTTATACAATATGTACATGTTTACACTATCATGACTACACCAGCTACAATGGTTGGTGGAGGTTTTCTCAATGGAACAGCTGAGATGGTAGCTCTGGATGGTTTGGTTTGGACTATTCCACCATTTGGTATCTGTCTAGGACTCACAGTAGGTGAGTTACTAGTATTCTGTTACTAGTATACAACACTGTCTACATTGTATCAACCAGTGAAGATAGTGACTGGTTTTGATTATACATTGAAATACAATCCCTGAAGCTATTGACACAGTAAAGCAAACAATTGAACACGTGAAAAGTGAATGTAACATCATGGAATAACTGTGTATGACACTGTGTTTGCTGTGGCAATTATTTTGCTTTGTTTTATAATCAACGTCTAATTAAATATGTCCAGTTTTTCCTGAGCAACTGTTACTACGACCACTTTGTATGACAGGCTACTTAATTAATTGGCATTACATTATATAAATTGCTATTTAATAGCCTAATATTGTTATCCAGTATACATGTACAGTGTAAATTGTAGATCTTTTTTTATATATCATCTGTTTTTGTAGAAAAGTTGATGTGCATTTAGATTTATTTATATTTATTTTTGTAGGAGGGTTGGTATTTGCCCCCACAATGAGGAGTAAGCAATACTTGACTATGTTGGACCCCATAGAAGAAAAATATGGAACCATTGTGACTGCATACATTTACCTCTCTAGTTTGTTTGGGGATATCCTCTGGTCTGCCTCTATACTCGCTGCTTTAGGTAGGTCACCTGTATGAAGTAATGGGTAGGCAGCACTATGTTACAGAGCATGTGTTTATTGTGTAGTATTTTTACATGTGCTGTGAAATATATGGCTATTACATGACATCAAATTGTAACGATTCTCCTAGTTCTTCATGAAAGAACAAAATAGTCGTATTTAGGGATTTGTATATAATTTTATGTCAATATCATGATACTTTTCACTGCAAGTGTATTTCAGGTTTCAGGATGCATATGGATATGATAGACTAATAGCCTATAGCCTATAATGTGTAGGTACTAATGCAGTCCGTCATGATGTACTGTATAAGCATAGACCTGATTTGTATAGTGCAACAAATTCAATAGAAATAGCGCATAAGTACATGTAGATTCTCCTCCTACTACGTTACATGTGTTTTCACACTGCAGGTACTAGTTTGCATGTCATAGTCGGGCTAAGCGTCACTTTAGCTGTCATAGTATCCGCTGGTGTGGCTGTAATCTACACACTCATTGGACAGATGGTCTCTGTTGCCTACACTGACATCATAGAACTCTTATTCTTAACTGTGGGACTGGTAAGTGACCTCTCGTTTATAATAGTGGTGTAAGAGAAAACCTAGGGCTATGAAACAAAATTCTCTGAATGTTTTTGCAGACGGAGTAGGCCTATGTTATGATGTTAGAAATTTCTTCACAATCTGAACAAGATCTGATTTTTACCATCAAATATGCTCTAAGTAAATAGTTGTTACAGCATAGCCAGTAGCCTGCCCGTCCATTGTCACCTTGGGTCCAACTATGCCCATACGTGCCCTGTGTCACAGATGATAAACCACCCGATGTACTGTAATGTCCATAAAAATTTCAGTCTTTACTATAATGTACAGTACATTCTACAGAGTGTAGTTACCCCGTATGTGATGTCACACCCTGATGTGAGGCAAGGTATATCAGACAGTATAGTATCCGGTACTACCAACAGTTCCTATGTTCCATGGATGGGTAGAATAGAACCTTATAAGGCAGCTTTCTGGGCGGATCTAGCAGTGGCCATGGTGAGTGTGTTACACCTATTGTCTTGTATCATTATAAATGTAACCTTCTTGAAGGGGAGAGGGTGTGTCACCAACTTCCTGTTAATGTAACAATTTTCTTAAATCCTACTTCAAATTTGATGGACTACTGAGTTATTTCTGAAATTGCATAATAGTACCTACATGTATGTAGTACCTGGGTGTACATGTATATGGAAGCATGTGTTATTTCAGACGTTGGGAAGTATACCATGGCAGTCGTACTTTCAGAGGGTGCTCTCTGTGTCTTCTGTTGCAGACGCCAGACGCTTATCTATATTTGCCGGACTCTCTGCGCTTTTCTTTGCTGTCCCTCCAATATGTCTCGGTATAGCTGGTTCTAGTGTGGGTGAGTTTATTAATAACGGTGCCCAAAAGACCATTATGACTCTGAATGAATGGGTATAAATATACAGGCATTTGAATCCAAATCGGAGAGCTGACAGACTTACAAGTTTGAATCAACCTTCCCTCTTCTACCCCCTGAATTGTGGGAGTCACATTCTACTTGCAGATAGGCTTCTGTGCAATACATAACATAGTACTTGCACCTTATTCTCATCATTACTACCAGGTATAATATACAACGTATTATATGACATGGGACTTGTATATATTATTCTCATCATTACTACCAGGTATAATATACAACGTATTATATGACGTAGGACTTGTATCTATTACTCTCATCATTACTACCAGATATAATATACAATGTATTATATTGTAATGGTTTGGTTTCTGGTATGGTCGTCCTAAGACGACTCCCGACCCAAAATGAAGTGGCAATGAGTGGTGCTAGGCCTTCTCATTACATGAAAGATTGATCGGAGTCAGTAGTCAAAGAACTACCAAAGACGACCCATGTGATCCCGAGTTATGCTTGTTTACTATACTGAGAAAGAGAGTGATCCGACCTAGTAGGCAGTTCGTGTTGCAAGGTCGAGGACCTTAACAACTAGAATGACCTATCTACGAAGTGAAAGTCTCTGTATATAGGTATAGATGTGTCTTTATTGAGATCCAAGCAAGAACTGAGACAACAAACATAAAAACAATGCCCTTTATATAGTGACAGAACTTCCGGAGGAAGTTCCGGTAAAAAGGCCGACGTAGTGTTGTCCGGAAATTGCGCAACAATATGGCGGCCGGAAGCCCGATGGCCGACCCAAAATGGGTCGGGCTATACAAAAGATGCTTAGAATCATCCAACTCATGTACAAAATGAATATCAAGTAAATCTGAGAGGTCGGGCCTCTTTACATGGGTATAAAAGGCACTAAAAGACTTAGAAATGTTATACACAAGTATGTAGGTATAAAATGAATGGTTAGACATGCAATATGAGACAAGTGTAAGTATACGAACAACTAAATGTAAGAGTACAAGTGTCAGATGAGTAGTGCTGTGGCAACTACTAGGCACCGAAGGTGCTATAAGGTCCATCAGGGTGACTGGAGTCGTATACAAATGTTCTGAACCATTACAATATGACATAGGACTTGTTTATATTGTATTTATAGACTGGGAGTCTACAGGATTGAATGAGACTGTTTATAGTGACAAGAGTCTGACTCTACCTTTAGTAGTCAAACAGTTCACACCTCCAGCCGTCTCTGTTATAGGTAAGGGAAATAACTCTTAAACAAGTATGTTATATTGTCTAAACAATGTGCAAAAGAAAGATATGTCGCTCAAAGTCAATGCTATTTATGCCTTCAGCCCTTCCCAATGTGAAGATAGCTGAGGCATTAACATTGACTAAATACGTGATAAGAAACATTTTATATATTATAATGTAGCAATACTCCGCAAATCTTCGAAAAGTAAGAGTTGTCTTCTCTTCATTTTGTACATTGTCCGCTCTTGCCCCAAACCCCAACTTCAACATGTAGACATTTCTTATAACGTATTTAGTATGGATAGCTGGAGTTTCCTTCCTGTTGCTATAACTATTACATCATTGACACAACCTTCTTACCCTTTATGCTGAAATTTGTTGTGCAAACAACTCCAAACTGTAATGTGTGCACTGTGATTGGTTGGACTTGTTGATATAATTCAAAGGAGACAACGTTGTGTAGTCTAGTTTAAGGTCTCAACTTGATGGTGAGTGGGAGGGGATGGGTTTTGGGGTAACCTATCTTCCCCTTGCTACTTTTAATTCACTATCTTTCACTAGCTCATAAATTCTATTGGTGTATACATTGTAAATGCCATTCATTCTTGTTTCTTAACTGCCATCATCGATACCTTTTTACTGCACTTATATTGGCATGTACGCACATGTACATGTCTATGCCATGTGTGTACCTATGTATCTAATAACTCTCTGATTGTTTGACACTTAGGGTTAGGTGCTATTGCTGCTGCAGTGATGTCATCAACCGACAGCGCTATCCTAGGGTCCAGCTCCATGTTCACTAATAATGTCTATAGAAAGATTAGACCCAAGGTAGGGTTGCTACTCAAAATCCTCACATTGGCTTTGAACCAATTAATCAGTTACTGAGGTGGGACACACCCTTGTTATATCATAGGAATTTTGTCATTTCTCAAATTTTTTTAATACTGTACTAAAAGTAGAAAAATATATTTTTTCTGGTCAATGTTATTTATCCTGATGTCTAAATTAGAAAACCTGTTGTCTTCCTTTAAAATTTGATAGCAAATTCAAACGCTATGTTTTCTGATCTGGAAATGAATTATTTTAACTATTTGATAATTTCATTGCAGCCTTATATCTACATGTATGTGTAGATATCATTATTTTGTAATCGTGTATTCTGTAAAATGATTGTACTATTTTAGGCATCCGCTTTAGAGCTCAGTGTTGTTCTCAAAGTCAGTATATTAATGGTTGGTGTGATCTCTTCAGTCGTAGCTCTTGCCTCTCCGTCACTCACCATTTCTGGACTCTTTATCCTGGCTGCAGACATCGTGTTTGTAGCAACATTACCACAGCTCATTTGCGCTTTGTATTTACCCGTATCCAATGGTTACGGTGCCATTGTTGGTAAGTGATAATGATAATATAATATGCTTTTACAAGCGACAGATAGCAAGAGCAGTATGGTTGTAAAACTTTCCTAGAAAGTCACTGATTACATGTTTAGAATCGTTCTCTCTTGTACTTGTTTTAAAAGTGTTCTACATAACATTATGTGTCTGTGTTTCATTGATTATGATTTCTGTATTTTAGGCTATACTCTGAGTTTGCTTCTCAGACTACTGGCTGGAGACTACTTGCTAGGACTACCTACTATAATATGCTATCCTTTTTACAATAGTGACCTTGACCTCCAACTATTTCCACTGAGAACATTCGCAATGTTTTGTTCTATCATAACTACAGTGTTGACCTCTCTAGTAGCCAGAGCTCTTCTACTTAGAATAAATAAGAAATGGGATCTCCTAAAGACAGTCCACCCTGCATGGGTGCAGATAAGTATTCGGGCTACAGGATCTAACCAATCACTGGAGAATGTCGAAATGGAAGAGATGGAAAATGACAAGGTGAATATATAAATTTTCACAAGTAGTAAAACTTCATTTATTACCAATTATCTGCCCAAGACAAGTATACACTTTTGCCACAATATGTCAATAATCTGGATTTGTCTTCTCTTCTATTTGAAGTAAACTATTTCAAGGCTATTTATATGGTTTTTGCAGCTTTGTTGTGTGGCAACTGCCCATAAATTTTATATTTTGGTCTTGTCCTTGACATTGCTTACACCAAATTCAAGGAAATATAAGACTGCTAAATATACACAGCTGTTGATGTTTCGCGGTTACCACTTTTAGTAGAATTATGCAAGACCCTTCCTGTAATTTTCATTCTCTACATAAGTTATGTGAGTTAGGTTTTATGCTACACAATAGCCAATGGCATTATAAATTTACTAATATCTCTCATTGTACATGATTGTGTAACTGTTACTATAAAATTATAACCTACAAGCTACAACCTACATAAAAATGTACAGTTTTTATAATATATAACTACTTTATTGCATTTTGTCATCAATATCTGATTTTATTGTATTTTAAGTTTATCCCATATATTTTATTAGTATAAAATAATCATTAAATGTACATTAACAGCTTGATCAAAGAGATTTGTATAGGCCCTAGTAACCACATGTAAGCATTATAAAAATACCAGAAATTATTTTGTATCTAATACAAAATAATATCAAATTACAGCCATTATTAGCAGGTTTAGTAATATTAAACAGCTACATGTAGTAATGTCATATAAATTGTAATAACACATGATTATAGATTATAATACTTTGCATAAGTATTTGTTTCATAGCAGTAACACCTACATGTATATCTGTAATATGGATTATATCATTAATACATGTAATAACAATGTTAGATATTATACTAGTGTATTATTATCTATGGATGTAGTATTAATAGGCCTATTATCATTGTGTAGATTTCCTACACCAGTCACTGTTCATTCAGCATAATATTTTAGAACCGACGTGTTTTAGATTAACATATCTTAGCACTAAATGTACATTTAGCATATTTTAGAACCAGAGCGTAGAACTAGCAGCTACAAGTCCTCAAAGCCCACAGTTACTAGCAAGATGATCGGCTGTATCAGTGGTGAAAATATAATATTCATTGTAGCATAATAGGAATATCTAATCTCTAAAAATACAGCAAAGAAATGAGAAAAATTTAATTGAAATAAATTCTATAGAATTAAAAATTTACCTATTAAAATAAATTGTTTGGACAAATTACAATTTTAGGCTGTAGACTAACAATTATTATTTTTTGGGTAATGACAGCCAGTTATGTGATAAGTTACTAGAATAGCTATATAATAATATTATATATGAATTATATTGCCAGTGATAGGTCCTATAAGACTACCTGACTGCCACTGCGGCATACAGCTGATGGAACTACCACAGCTTTACCTCTGACTAAAATGGTGACTGAATCTGTCCTCTCACTTGCATGGATGAGATGACTATATAGAGCAACCACATTACCACCATAATCGCAAAGCTCAGCCATTTAAACCATGTAGCTCCACCCAGTTCTCCTTTTGGAAAGACGTAGTGTCTAAATATGAGGATGCCAATGCAGACGACAGCAAATATAGAGTAAAGTAGTACACTGAATGCCAGAGCACCTGCAGGCACATGGAATGCCGAACCCTGCAAATATACCATAGTGTCATGAATGTTCATAATCGGAGATTTAGAAATGTACGTTTGGTAAAGACACAATTGGGAAATTCTCCAACACTGCTAACCCATATACACAGATCAGTTGTGAAACTTCTACCAACTGATATACCTATATTGTAATCAAGTATTGGTATTACGTAATGTCTTTGTCTAACAACATCATTCTATGGTAGTGAATAAATGGGTATCTAAACGTCTATTTCCTACTGAAAACGTTACATGGGTAAATGTTTATAGATTTTGTTACCATGTAAGTGTAGGGTACTTACATCCTTAATATAGTGGAATATAGCTGCGATAGTCCAAGGTAGTCCTAGGCCAAGGAATACATTTACAGAGTTACTTCCCGTCACGTTACCGACAGAGTTGTCAGCTGTCGCCTCCATCTGAGCGGCTTGCTTACTCGCAAACAAATCTGGTAAACTGGTTCCTGCGTGAATAATAGGTGATACATTAGTTATGATTATGTATCAAATTGAACATGTACAAAGGTATCATGCATATCCACAATACTATAACTGCATCATATACAAACACACTTCGATAATGAACCCAAAGTGCATCCATTTAGATGTAAAAGTTTCTTTTCATATTCTGTGTTTCACTCTACCCTAGAATGGTGATTCCACAATCTGTAAAGTTCTTTCTATAGGCACGCCTGTTACTTTATCATGACCAAAGAATAGGCTTGATGTACATGTAAACCTTACCTAGAGCCACAAATGTAATAGCCGTGATGGGTTTTTCCAAGCCGCATAGACATCCAAATATACTAGCCAAGTCGCCGACTATGATGGTCATGAATATCATCATTATGAGGGCACAGATAAAGGTAAGATAACCCCCACAGAAGTGTACGGGCGGAACAATAGCGAAGATGATCTACAACACAAGTAAATACAGTCATAGCATCAACGGTACCAACTACATGTACATGTATATGGTTATGCTGCACTGCAGCTGTAAAAAATCTAGTACCTGTATACTGTAGGCTACAACATGCACATTAATAAATCAAATAATGTCATGTACTCTGCAAAATTTACACTTGATCAGGCATAGATATAAGTATATATTATGTAGATGGACTCTATGTTTACTGTTACTGGTTGCATATTACGCTTTAGTCTGATTATACAGTATATTGAAGTTGTTTCCACACCAGTAGTGAATACCATGATAACATTGGTAATTGCTTTACATTACTAAATGTTTTACTCAACGAGAGGCCGTGAGCTTCGACAGAATGACTCTGTGGTTCATTGGCATGGTTCTATAGGCGAGGTGTACTACCAGCCCATAAGCAAAGCTGATTACTAATGAATTATATGATTGGAGTCGTTATATCTGATATTAACCAATTACAACAGCGATTAGTGACACTGGGAACTAAATAGTCGAACATGTTGTTCTGTGCATAGGTAAACAAATGGCACACCAGCTTGATCTAAAACTAGGCTCTGCCAGCCGAAAACACAATTGGCCTCCAGTGTAGCGGAGCTGAGCCAATACTCTATGTGTAGAGTTAATATAATAGATCAGGTGGAACACTATTAGTTGAACTCCGGAAAACAGCAGTATGATATGGACTATATAACACACAGCAGTATGATATGGACTATATAACACATGCAGTATGATATGGACTATTAATATAACACATAGCAGTATGATATGGACTATATAACACATAGCAGTATGATATGGACTATATAACACATAGTAGTATGATATGAACTATATAACACACATCAGTATGATATGGACTATATAACACATAGCAGTATGATATGGACTATATAACACATAGCAGTATGATATGGACTATATAACACATAGCAGTATGATATGGACTATATAACACATAGCAGTATGATATGGACTATATAACACATAGCAGTATGATATGGACTATATAACACATAGCAGTATGATATGGACTATATAACACATAGCAATATGATATGAACTATATAACACATAGTAGTATGGTATGGACTATGTAACACATAGCAGTATAATGTAACACGACGCTTACCTTCCATCCAAATGTAAGGAAATGCATGAGGTAGTCAAAGCTGGTAGCCGATTCCAAATCCCCTCCGTTCACATTCATAGCGTTCTCAAACTGCTGGGCATAGGTGGCACTGTCTACCTTCAGCGCATCCACGTTCAGACTGGTGAGATTAACCAACCGGGATACTATTCCTTGGTAATCTGTGTAGGTCAAGGGTCAAAGGTTCAATTGTGATTGTATACATGACTATTATAAAAATTGTCAGTAGTTCACCAAAGTGAAAATTTACAGAATTTCACATAACTTTGCATGCAGCAATTCAAAGGTATTATGTTGACATACACCTGGTATGATATTGAAGTGGTACCTGAGGCTGATATGCAACTTATGTAGTGAAGAGCATAGAGTATGTAACCACCAGTCTATCTACAGCAACGTAAAGTTACCAACCTTCATCATTGACTATAGTAACAACGGTTTTCACTTTGCTGCCAAGCTGTGCTCCATCTGTTGGATCGGAGAGGATAACTTTAAAGTGCTCATCTTTCTCAGCCTCCTACCGAAAAGAGTTATTGTATGCCAATTAATTGCTGATAATATATGTATTCCTAATAGACGGGCAACTTGAAAATCCACGGAAGATATATTTTAACTATCAAGGGAGAGCATTACTGCAGATTATGGGCAAGCTCTGTGATGTGAATTGTGATTGCATATGACAGAAGCTCTGGGTGTCTAGTTATTTAGCTGTATATTAGTATAGCATAAATTGATGCATGTCAAGACAGTATCATTCAAAGAGATATCGCTAAAAAAACTTCACTAGCCCATTATTATTTAATCAGATGTCTGCTGATAACATGTGAAATCACGAGCGCTCCTCTACATTTCTCAAGGGAGAGTAACTCTAATGGAAAGGTTCACATGATTTGAATATCGGCACTGGTTATTGGAGTTGTAGAGGAAGAAAGATTAGAGATAGAAAGGGAATGAGCAGAAAGGCTAACTGCAAGCCTAACATTGACGAATGGATTGCCTGTTGGCTGATGGACAAGACTATAAACTTATGCACACATAATATAAAAGAGCCAGAAGTGGGCAAGTTACCAATGAATGTGAGCTATTTATAGATACACTATGATAGTATTATACTACCACATGTGTCCTACCTCAGTCTACAGTAAAACATAGACATGGTAAACAGAAACCTATGCAGTTATGATATACATGTATGCGTAATTATGTGATGTGTGTGCGTGATAATATTATGACATGCAACTAGTACCAAAAAGACAAGTGTTCACCTTGCCTGTGTTCCAGTCCCCCCCCCCCCCCCCCCCCACCAGAATGGGTGACGGGTGGGTGGTGATTGACTGAGGAATCTCGGTCGAGTCCAACAGTCCATCACCATTATACACACGTCTCACACATAATGGTGGACAATTTGGAACTCAGGCTATCAGGATATTGACGTTCTCCATGATTTCTAGTCAATGTTAACCACTAATACGGTTAGATGTTAATATTATGAGGTTGACTATGATAAGTTATGCTGCCACCAGGTAAAGCAAAGGAAGGCCTTATGTGTAGATTTGTGGTCTACTCTTTAGATATCATGCTATTTTATACATATGGTTATTAATCACCAGTTACAACAGACGATAAAATAAGTCATAGAACTATGTGCAATCTAATCGAGTACGATGTGTATCGGGATTATTATAAGATATGAGCATACAACATAGAGACAGGTTTTATAAGGGTGAAATTATTAATTATATACATTTAATACACCTAAGACAAGCAATCTAATTTCCAGTTGAGTTAGATACTAGTTACTATATATAGTAGATTGATACTAACTATTAGTACTTGTACTGATAGTCTTAGTACTCCACAGTACTAGTAACTCTCAGTACTAGCAGTACTAGTGCTAACTAGTACTAGTACTAACTAGTGCTAGTACTAGTACTAGTACTAGTTAGTACTAGTACAGTACTAGCAGCACTAGCAGTACTAGTACTAATTGTAAGAGTATTGATGAGATTTGTACAGTTACAATAGCAGAGTAATCAATGGACACTCATAAGACAATGATCATACTAAGAAGCTGGGCTCTTAGGATTGCCTCCCCATTGGGAGAGGGCAACTTCTCATTATGAACAATGACATCTATGAGTGCGCATGGAATAATCACATAAACCAGGTTTATTGGTTGAGTATAGAGACCATCCACTAGTAGCATATATTTTATACAATGCATATATTGCATATACTTACACCACTGTCCTGCAGGAATATAACACATTGGGAGTTAGAAGGCACGATACGTAATATTAGTAGCAAAAAAAAATGGAATAGGATCAGCAACTAACTGTTATAAGTTAGTATAACCAGTTGTTGGAAAATCCAAACTTAACTTAAAATGGACTCAGTTCAAATGCAATGGTACATTAAAGGAAACAACATTGTTAATGGAGTAAAACATAATATAATTATCGGGAGTTGTCAGTTCATGGCATGAGTAAATAAATCCTAAAAACAGTTATCATTTCAAGTACTGAATTGCACACTCACCTGATCATCATAGATAGGGATCTCAATAGCCTTAGCAATTTCTCCATGTTCAAACACCAAAACGCCTTCTCCTCCCTCAAAGTCCCGTCCGTTGGTAGCCGTCATATCCTCAGTCTTCCATGACACCTGAATTCTGCCGTCAGCGCCATTTATTCGGTTCACAGTAACCATAGCCTTGCCTACGCTCTCTTTAAACACAAAGCTGGGGTGGGCAAACTCCAGCGTGCCAGGCTCTATATAAATATATGCATATGTATATTATCACTATGCTGTCATGCAGCATGGTGTTATAGCAGTTCAGTCACCAAGCAGAGCGCACAATGAAACTGCTTAGTTGAATCAAATGAGTAAACTGCAGGAGTGAATCACAGGAAGTAAGGATAAACATGTCTGTCGATGTACAGCTACAGATCACACTAAATGATCCAATGTGTGAATTGCAAGATATCGGCGAGATACTTAAATGGTCAACCTCTAACAAGCAAAACTGCAGGCGAGTGTTAACAAATTATCATTGAATGAGGTTCCAAGCCTATAGTAATACCTTGTACACTATCAACTAGTATCGGACTAACCGTCGTCGTTAATGATAGTGATCATATTGATACTCTTCTTGCCCATAATAGCCTCCTGATCGGGTTCCAGTGCCATCTTGACAAAGAATGTTTCATCAGGCTCGTACACATTATCGTCAATTATCTCTACAACGTATTCAATGTACGTCTGCTCGGGTTTAAACACCAGCGTCTGCTTCACAGGTACATAGTCTTCACCGGACGTAGCTGAACCATCTATGGTCTCCAGTCTACAAAAGGTAACATATTATATATATACATGTATATACATTATACATACTATATCATGTACATAGGTTATATCAATGTGAATATTGGCCAAAGAGAATAATCCTTCATAACCTGACATAGAGAGAGAATAGTCTTTCATTATTTTACATATACATGTACATGTACATACATGTACATACATGTACATGTACATGTATATACATGTACAATCTTGATGGAATATAGTAGGCCTATATGCATGAAATACATGAATAGTTTTTTGTATATAGGAAGAGAGACACAGATAGTAGATGTATATACTGCACATGAAATAAATTTTGTTTCCATATATAGAGTAAAGACAACATATTCCGAAATATTCCTGAAGAGAAAACAACTCCATATTAGAACGTACTATGTGTAGAATTACCTGAATGTAATCTGGTTGTCTTTCCTTCCGTAACGTCGGATTCCCACTTTACATTTCTGCTCTCTCTCCAGAACAGCGACAGAAGATGCCGTGAACTCAAGTACCGCCACACGACCTTTGTCTGAAAGGTCAACCACTGACCCATGGTATGCTGACCCCTGGTCACTAATCACATGATCCTTAGCTTTCATGCCATCATAAACCTAAACAAGTATAACTGCACATGAAATCTGCTGACAACCAAACTGAAATAAGGCAAACCAGATGATGGTCATATATGCACTATGAAGGGTTCATCAAACAAAACTTGCTACTGACTGCGAACAGCCCTCTGTCGATGATGTCTACATTCTCAGGCAATGTGAATGATAGCACTCTGTATTGAACTATATAAATTTACACTGTATGAGTGATTCAACTTTCTCATTGTAGAAAATACATTTACCCAGAGAAATTATTGTCTAATACTACTTGTATATATTCTGCATCCAACTTTGAACATTGTAGGATAAGACAACCACCAGTGAAAATGAAGAAAACTAAACACACTTGTTCGAGGAGTTGGGTAAAGAAACATAATATACCTGTGCATATCACGACTGGGAAGGTATTTAGATTTATCTTTATAAAACTTAATGTACACACGTTGTAGAACCATTAATATTTAGGTTAGTGAAGTAAACCCAATATGGTAAAGATATAAATGTGGACTGGCTACTGAGGTAGTAGGTCATGTTTAACAATGTACATAGATCAGCAGTACAAAACTCAAGCCTCTGGGTCTGCCACTGTACTAAGTGCATAAACTGTAAAATATGGTAGTGCAGTATTGTGTTAATCGACATATCACAATATCAATATTATTCACAACATCAACACTATTTGGTTATAATTATAACTAAAACAAGACTAGGTATAGTTTATCAGAGTTGTCCGCTCATGATTCAAGAGCATGCAACTCCTATGAGTTCATTCATTTAAAGTTAGTCTTGTAATAGCCATATTAGGTTTTCACAGAGGGAGATGGGTAGTGAGCATCGTACCACTGGTACCACTGTGCGTCTAATTATAGACGCTAAAATCTAAATCAATTTTAGAATATCATTAAAATGTACATTATCGATAACTGTTGTCAATAGTCATGCAGTTTACATGTAGGATACGTAGGTCTTAGGTACTGACCACGTTTATTCATAAGAAAAAACATAGGCCAGCAAAAGAAAAACACGGTAAAGGAAATTATTTGTCTACCAATTCCGCCCATACTTGTACAACTACATTACAGAAGTGCTTTGGGCCATATCAAAGACCAATTGCGACAGTTTCAAGGGCATGTTACATTCTACTGCAACTTGAAATCTCATTGTACATCACAAATTAGTTCATTGAAATTACTTTTCCAATTATCAATTTATATCTCAAGAGATCAGTGTGACGCTTGGGGGAGGAGCTACCGGAACATAAATTCTCTCTTTTTACATTTAGTCAATGAACAAACTAATGATATATCCTCTAATCATAAAGAATGTATTTCTAGCAAGTCAAATGTACATGCATCTAACACAGGTTAGACTATTACAAGTTTTATACTTGACTACCCGAGTACTGTTTTACTGAACTAGTATCAACCATACATATACATATATCTATATCACCTCCGTACTGTTCTAAGAGACTAGAATATCAGAACGCACATGTTTCACTGTTCTTCATATTTTCTTAGTCTATTAGTCTTCCATGAAATATACATATCCGAAGTTTCATATTGGTTATAAATAGTTCTATATGAAGCTAGTGTTTTACTCACCTCTGTTAACACGGGGTTTAGTCTTGGTTCCAAACTCTTTCCTCCAAACAATTTACGAGATGCATTCACCCTGTACCAACCACGACTTTTCTTCTGCTCCTCAGAGATCCTGGCAGCTGCTAGCTTAGCCTTATCCTCATCGGAAAGATGATGGCTCTTGCCTATCTCCTATAAATCATTCAATTATACAGTCACCTGGTTGATAGCAGGATTGGACAGATAACTCCCTCTATGCAGTACACGAAGGTTTTGGACAGATAACTCCTAGCCAGACCTAGATGGACACTTAATCAGAATGTCACAACTCGCAGTTAACTTCTAACAACTCTATTAAATAAACTAACTTTTCAAAACTGTCAAAATATAGTGGGGTTGTACCCTTACGAATTACTGGTCATAACACTAAACAAACAAAAAGGGTAGACCAGGGAGTTAAACTTACAGAGAATTTAGTAGATTCACTCAACAGGAAGTCACTTAGTTAGGGCTAGGTATAGCCTGCATTCCAAACAGTTCTAACACAGTGGGTATGATTTTGTGCAGTCAATTACCTTTCCACCAAGGTAGAGAGGGCTAATTTCGCTAATTTGGCTTAGTAGACCATTAGATATAATTCTACGTATTAGACAAACAGCTGGGTACACTCATTATGTAGGACGGTAACAGGTTGGAAGTTAGTAGGTAGCTCCGAAGGCATGATTAAATTGAATCATGCCAAGCAAGCACTTTTGAAATAAAATTGATGCTGATTTACAAAAACGTTATGTAACGACAATACTATTGCAATGAAACGAGATGCATATATTGTTAGTTTGAACATAGTAGGGTACGCATAACATATGCAACACAGTGTAACATTACGCTTTCTATCTATAACATAAAATGACAAAATGTTGAATAGAAACGGGTTTATGGTGTCCAATAATTACAACATACATGTACATTTATCAACAAAATTATGACGTTTAGAAACTAATGTACATGTAGTGTCTATTTATAATAACAAAGATGAGGTGAAAACATTGGATGCAATGCGAGAGTGTAGGAAATAACTAAACATGTACACGGCCATTATTCACATCTATTCTAAATATAGGCCTATACACTGTACTGCCGCATATTCTATTTTATACATACAGTACAGTAAACCATTATATTACAGATGAGAACAATATTATCAGTGTAGGAGTTATGCTCTCATGATTCCAATAACTGATATTTAAATAGTTTGTAGTTGTGCCCTCTCGCACAGAAATTTAGGCTGGTACATGCTTTACATTATTTTACACTGGGTAAGTAGCTGAAAGTTTTCAGTCTTTCACAGCTAAAGGAAGAGAAGATAATAATATACCTTCAGATACATTATACACTGTACAATGTGTAGATATTAAACCGTAACAATAGTAGGGGAGACGGGGGCACATTGGTACAGGGGGCACATTGGGACATTTTGATTATAGGTAGTTTTCTTATTTCTAC
This sequence comes from Bugulina stolonifera, assembly GCA_935421135.1. Lineage (NCBI taxonomy): Eukaryota > Metazoa > Bryozoa > Gymnolaemata > Cheilostomatida > Bugulidae > Bugulina > Bugulina stolonifera. The sequence continues at coordinate 18,472,651 of OW285189.1, read as the reverse complement.
AACTGTCAAAGTTCAGTTGAAAACAGGAAATGGCATAACATGGTTGCCATGTTGAAAAGAGCAGGCTAATTGAAAACAAGAAAATTTGGTGGGCAAATGAAAAATTTTCATACCAAAAGTAATTATTTACCTCGGCATTAATTTAATTATATTAGCAACATGCTTGTGATTATGTTTCTGTCCCTTTGGTAGTTTGAAACACTGTCAATGAGGATCACAGCATATCAATCAATTAAGTGCTAAAGCAATTTAATTTCAAGTTAGATGTGGTTTACATAAAAAAGTCCTATCGGGGCGCATTGGGACGCATGTCTTGGGGGCTCATTGGGACATGTCCCAATTAGCCCCATATGTATCATTTTTAAGGTTGATGAAGCGAACAATTATTTTGGGGTTTTTAGAACATGATTAGGAACAGAAAACCTACTGCTAGAGTCAGGCATACCCATGAAGAGATTCTTCAAGCAGTGAAGAAGGTGGTTAACAAGGAGCTGACAATTTGCGAGGCTCCTAATGTTACCACAATCAGCAAGTCAATTCTTTAGCAAGGGCAGTTAGCAAATATTGACAATTTATGTATTTGGTGGATTTTAGCACTAATATTGCTTATAATTACTGTTTTAGGTTATTCCTTTACTTTTCAAATACATAACCTTGTTTTTGGAAGAAAATATAACTGTTGAAATAAATCTAAACCAACCACACTGTGAACATATAGTCCCAATTAGCCCGACCCTTGTCCCAATGTACCCCATATAGGGGGCAGAATGGGACAGTTGACAACTCTATGTAAAATTCACTTTATGAAAAATTGGTAATTGCTAGAACATTTTTATTAAGGCTCTACATAGAAAACATATTAAAGCAGGTTTTAAAAGTGATTTCAAGCATTTATTCAAAAATCTCGGCGAGCAAAACTGAAAAATGTGAATTTTGTCCCAATGTGCCCCCGTCTCCCCTACATGTATAAATATAGTATTATTACATTTTACATTTCTTACACACAGTACATTTATTACACACAGTAATGTAAAAAGTTTGTTATCTGTCACACACAGTGGCGGGTCATAGGGGTGGCTGCATTTATGTTTGCATTATAGAAAAATTAAAACCAAAACCCAAGCAAATAGCAGTAACCAAGGAATTTTATGTCATTTCATTAGATGGATATTCTTGGGGTTTCTTACAGCGAGGTCTACTAACACTCTGCTAAAAGTCACTTGATCTAGGACTATAAGACCTCAGGGATAAATAGATATAAACTGCTTATACATGTACTCTGTAGCAACTTGACTTGCATTTTCACTGCATGACCATTTATTTAACTGAGGATTTTAAACTGCTATAATTCCAAAATTCGCAAAAAAAATTCTAATGACACAGTAGGTATAGTGTACAGAAATTAGCTGAAACGTGTAAAATTAAATATGTATTGTTTTAACAAATTTAACAAATAAAAGCTATAATCTGGACTCAATAAGAAACCACCAATTTGATTTAGAAAAGTGAAGCCAAGTTGTGGGGTTGTGTGGGGAGGCAGATCCGCCACTGGTACACTCGTTGGCCCTTGGTCACAGGTCAAAGGTGAATGTTATGTAAACAGATGGGAAAGAGTTGAGCTTTATTCCCACAAATGAAATGAGAGTTGGGTGTGGTGTGTTGGTGTAGGTGTTCAACTCTTTGTACTGGGCCTCCCAACCACTCAAAAGGAGCTTAGATCATGTATAATATTGTGTTCCTAGTTCTACCTGCATCTACCTGCTGCCTATCCATATGGCACCCCATATAATGTACAATACAAGGCGAACAAGCGTTTGGACATTTTCATGGTTAGCATACAAATAGGTAGATACTAAGCATAGATAGGCTGCTAGGTTTGAAGCCTGCTACCTAGATATATCAGGCTATATCAGGCACTTTGCTTGTTATATACATGTGGTCAACCACCATAATATAAAAGGATCATAACAGATATACAAATCCTGGTAATGAAACAGCAAAATTAAAACCAAGGAGCCAGGCGGTCAAATCCCCCAATAGAACTGGACTAAAATGTACTAAAATATGGGCCTGCAGGTTTGCTGCTGTCTATAAATAGACAAGGGGGCAGCAACTCAAGCTGATCGTAAATATATAACATGTAGCCTATTACTGTTATATATTACCATTACATGCTAGGGCTTGTACAGCCAGTATAGCATTGAATTAGCTTAGGAGCTTGACAATGTTTTAGGAGCCTACAACCCTACACCAGCACCCCAGCAATTCTTATTGCCAATCTGTGGGAACAAGGCTACAATAAAGCTACAATAATATTAAACAAACTATTAATACTTACTTCTTCCAACTTTTTTGTGGAGAACAAAACAATAAACTCAATTAGTTATCAAATATGAGCTATTAGGATATTGGTAGCAAACTGTTATCAAAATTGTTAAATGTTAAAAATAAAACAACCATAAGATTTAGGACTGATTTACTAGTTACTAGTTTACTACATTAGGTAGGTAACTCTAACACAATATTCTGCCAGTAAACAGTCTTGAAGTTGCTAGTTATTCGCTCAAGCTTCCCATCATAAGATGGAGCTGTCCTCTCATAATTTGTCTCTTTAGAGAGGACAATTCCCTATTAGGATCAATAGCTTTTGAAGGCCAACACTACCAGTTCTAAAACCTTTTGTTTGAATGTGCTACAGTGCTGTGCATAATTCAGGAGTCGCAATAAAAATTTCGCAATTGTTTTCATATACATGTATTTTTCTTATGAATTGATGTAAGGTGGTATGTAAACCTATACATTTTTGAAATCCTTGCTTTGTAAGCAATATGAATATGCCTGTCATTTTACTGTCTGTTCAAAAATAACAACTTTTTTTAGCAACATAAGTAGCAGAGTCAGCCACATTGAAAAATCCCTATTGTGTTAAAAGTCGCTAAGGCCCAATGAATTACACTTGTCTTGTTTACAAAGTACTGGAAACACAATTTTTTGAACAGCACACTCTTGGGTAACATATGGTGGCCCTGAAGAGAGCTGTTGGGTTTGATCTTTGTGGTCCATACTTGGTTGGCCACCCTTTGTTTGCAATCACCATCTAGCAGCGTCTTGGAAGGGACTCCACAAGTTTCTGAAGTTCTTCAGTTGATATTACTCGAAACCATGCTGCTATTACTGCTTCAGTTAGCTCTCTTTTGGTCTTTGGCTTGTTCTTGGCAATGATGTTGCTAATTCTCTGCCAGAGGTTCTCTATTGGGTTGATATCAGGCAACTGCGCTGGCCACTCCATTCGTTCAATATTCTTATTTCTGTACCAAACTTGGACTATCTTTGTTCTGTGGTAAGGTGCATTATCATCTTAAAAGATCCATTCGTTTGGGCCAAACAAGTCCCTTCCACTTGGTATCATCTTCCTTTCAAGCACATCAATGTATTTTGTACCATTCATCGTGCCTTGCACCACCTCCAATCGTCCAACTCCACTGGCAGCCATGCACCCCCAAACCATAATTGAGGTAGGGTGTTTAATAGTTGGAGAGATGCAGTATGGTTTGTACTCTTCTGAAGGTGATCTTCTGACATAGTTGTTGCCACCATGGTTGTATATGGTAAATTTTGATTCATTGCTGAATATCACGGTTTTCCATTTTTCAACAGACCATGTAGCATGCTGACGTGCCCACCTCAGACGAGCCTTTCTCTGGCGTTCTGTCAGCAAAGGTATTTTTCTTGCCTTGCACTCTCTCAAGTTGTTCTGCAACAGTGGTCTCCGTATGGTTGATGAAGATAACACAGCACCAGTGCTCTCCTTGAGATCCCTAGCAAGTTCTACAGAGGTTAGTCTCCTGTTTGCCAAAGACAGTCTCACAAGTGTTCGGTCCTCTCTAACTGTGCTCTTACGTGTCCTGCCGGGTCGACTCTTGCATTCGATCTTTCCTGTCTCATTCCATCTCTTTATCACTCCTTGAACACCCTTCAATGAGCAACCTGCTTTCTGAGCTATAGATCTCTGAGAATTGGCTTCTTGATGAAGAAAAAGTATCACTCCACGGGTTTCTGCATTAATTTGTTTGCCTCCCATGGTCACCACAAAAATACTGATGAAAGTGCTCTAAGCATTTTCCAAAAAGTGAAGATTGTGTTATGAAAGTGTGCAAAACATAATGTCTGACACTATGTGACTTCACTGTGTGAGTTTCAAGATGTGGCATAATCAGTGATAGCCATCCCAAAATGGGGCAATTTAAAATGGGGCTTGCGAGATTTTGTAGAATTGTGACTCAATGAAAGTCTTTATGGGATCACATGGTCAGTTATTGTCAGATTTTATTAAAATCGGTCCTAAAGGAAAGCTGAGAATTTTATCTTTTGTTTGATATATGAAATGCAAAAGTTAAAAGCAAGCTCATACAGAATAACCAGGCTCAAACCTTAAATATCGAAAAATTTGCTGGCGACTCCTGAATTATGCACGGCACTGTATCTGCTTTTAGCAATTAGTAGTGCATGTCATGCATTCCATGCATCTATATTATTATAATACTAACTATAATTATGAGATGCACTGGATCAGATTTTGCTAGATTGGCCCAATTATATAATAATTATCACAGGAAATATGTGTAACCATCCTGTACCAAAGTCTGCAAGCTGAAACTATGGAGACAGGTGCATCACTATAACTATACACTAAGATGTATTATGGGGGCTAGTTAGTGAGTTCCTTCAAATAGTTATCTAGAGCGATTAGGTAATCAGGCTAATTGTGACATCATAGAGAATGACTTACCTTCAATATTTGAGCGATGACATGCTTGTCTACTTTGCCATCCTTCCACAAGTGCTTGTATTTGTCTAACAGCTTTGTTTGAGCATCATCTGCATTCAAAAATTGTATAAACTAGCTATTTGATATGTCTATACAACTTCATAGTGAGAGATGCACAGTAAATATTGTTACAATTAGCAATATGGATGGAGTTGTCTTTACAGATTCAGCAATTTTGCTACCCTTTCAGGTGTTTCTCCTAGTTACAATACCACATAAACACAAAATATTTCCATATTTTCAAACAAGTGTGTACCGATAGTAAATCATAATAGTTCAAAACATAAATATTGTAAGCCTGGCCAGAGATAAATCTAACATGATCAATATGGCTGATGAATCTACTAGAGAAGAGCAAACGCCAATATTATAGAGATATGCTCACATGTTTCCAAGAATCAAATGATTTTTATAAATTAATAGCCTACTTTTTGCATTAGATGCAAATGTGGCCCACCAGCATGTAAGAATTAAACTTCCTAACTGAATTGGTTTCGGAAACAAAACAGAGTAGAAAGACAAGAGGCGACATTAATTTGACACCTCACCATTCTGTTAGCTTTCAATAAGAGTAGGTACTATACAATCACATAAATTAGTTTCTAATGTGACCCAATTAATTTTACATGTAGGAGGAGATAACTTACGATCTGGAAATACAGTGAAAAGTAGTAAGCTAGAAAATGATGTAGTGTTTGTTCACAATCTAACAGAAATGACACAACAGCTGAACAGTAACAATACACAATGGGGACAGACAAACTCATGTGTTCAAACTAAAGCCGACGGAAATTTATAAGGTAGGTGTAAAATATTATTAACTTACGTCTTGCTGGTGAGCAAAAATGTAAAGATGTTCCAATAAGTTTAATTTTCAACATTGAAAGAAGAACACAATAATAGTAAGAAAAACAGAAATACATAATACAATATACATATAATCACTCCCATAAAACGAATTCGTTTCTGAAAAATTTAAATAGGGCTTACAATACAGAGCAGTTTATAAATCAATGAATGCTAATAAAAGAGAAAAATTAAGCTGGCTTGGGCTTTACGTTTACTGTCTTGTTAAATTAGGGGAAGGGGTATAACCAACCGTTCAGTGCTGATTGAAACATGGATAAAATGAAAAGGAAGGCCGCAAGTCAACCAGTTACGTCTGAAGTTACATTTGTGTATTTTACATGTACTTTATTTCCATTCGGTGGTCTAGTAAGTCATGGGCTTTCAGATATCAGATCTATTATATCATTTTACTGTCATAAATTTGAGATTTTATTCTATATGTTATCAAATATTGTCAAAGAAATACCCCATTTCAATTTTAAAATGTAAGCAAATATCTTCGATCCACTCTCCATCGCTGGTGACATTGTTCTTGTTTTGTCACCGAGACAAGCGTAAAACAGGGCTTTGCACTTTGCTTGATCCTGAGCAAGTGCTATTACTTTTCACGGAAGAGAAAATTGAAACCCAGACCTAAATCAGATGGGTAAATTTATAACTTACAATACTAACTTTATACAAACTATTATGAGACTTACCAAATCCCAGTTCCATGGAGCCTGAAATCTTCTGAGTACTAGCACAGAAGTCCTTGTCAGCTACGTAGGCAATGAGAACCAGAATGGGAAAGAATAGTAGAGTAATCATTGCTTCCCAGATGTCTATGAAGTCTGGAGTTACTGCCACCAGTATGACGATGAGCCAGATGTAGGCGAATATACAAGAGAACGACGTGATGAAGAATACTTTAACAGACTTGATGACTCTCACTTCACTGCTGTCTATAACTATTACACAAACCCCAGTGATTACCAGCAGATTAAACGCTGCCGAACCCACAATAGTAGAAGGTCCTAACTCTCCGGCATTGAAATTATTTCCTACTATTTCTATAATAGAAAGTAGAATTTCTGGTGCACTAGAACCGAGGGCCATGAGAGTTAAATTAGCCACTGTATCGTTCCATACTCGGATCTCAATCTCCTCGGTGCCGGCTTTAGCAGTCGATGCTATGGTAATCTTTCGTGTTTTACTAGTTATCTTCTCGATAGAGCACATAAACACATCTGCCAGAATCGCTACACCCATAAAGCAATAGAGTAGCCCTACAAGGTAGATGAAGATTCTGGCATACTTGTGCCACGTAAACTCACTGATGAGGGGAAGCCACATACCCAGCTCCTCACATTCATACCCTTTTTTGATGTCTCCCAACTCATAGTACGTCGTGTTGTTGACCACGATCATCTTGAGGTGTGTTGATGCACTCAGCTATTCAGTCAAGTCTACAACATACAAGTAAAATACATTGTGCTACATAAGCATGCTGTCCAATGGGAAGAGCGTAGAATGAACTATCTCTTCACCATAAATAAGTTCCTCTATCTAAAACTTTCCTTACTATTTAAAACTTGAGTATAAGATAAACTTATTGACAGCAAGGAGATACAAAGGTTATCAGTTGACTGTAACTACGTATGTAAATAGACAAACGCTAAGATATACCCATCGTCATTCATAAGCCAACTACTTGAAGTTGTCCTCTCTCTATATACGTCATGTATAAAGTACAGACAGAGCACCAATTCTTATATAAAGTAATATGGAAATGTAATGATATTATGTAGTTTTGACAGGTAACAGAGTAACCACCTGTCCTGTAGGCCAACTACTCATAGCATAGGGGTGCCTAACCACCTCTCCCTAATGGAACAAAATAGAAATTTTTGCTTGAGCCTGAGAGATGCCAATCTCACTGTGCATAAAAACCAAGCAGTGTACAGCAACAGCAACAGAGAAATGGCACTACTAAATAGGATAACTAACCATTGTCCACTACTAATAGGGCAACTAACCACTGTCCACTACTAATAGGGCAACTAACCACTGTCCACTGCTAATAGGGTAACTAACCATTGTCCACTGCCAATAGAGTAACTAACCATTATCCACTACTAATAGGGTAACTAACTACCACCCACATAGATAAAGGTTGGTATGATACATGTAGTGGGTAGATGCTGAGATGAATAAATCTAAATAATAATACTGATGTATTTGCAGTGACCCAACACCTAGCAACTACTAGATCAAACAAAAGAGTGTACCATGGTCTCATATACATAATACATTACTTGTAGTCTAGTACAATAGACTAAAACAATACCATTACTGATTACTCTATAGCAACTATGTTAAAAGTTCACTCACTATCCACTTGATGTATTAGTATTAGTAGTAATATTATATACATGTACATAAATTATACATACATACAGTACATGAGGTACATGTAATAACATGCTGTATACCTCAATACATGGGAGTTGTTCTCCCATGTATTGTACTCCCATGATACTAGTGTATTAGGCACAATATTTATTTTCACATTACATGTACAGTATATCATTATACAGTATAATACTGTAGTACATAGACGATACATCTATAGATTATAGTACCTGGTACACATACAATGTATTATACAAAACATATCACCAATTAATAGCATGCCCATCAATATACAGTATATTATATTTCAACATACATGTATACCAGACAAGACAGTCAAGGAATGGCCATTCAGTAGTAATTACATATTATAGGATTAGCTATTACATGGTCATATACATGTACATACACTAGTTGTAAGGTAATATCCATAATGAATGAATAACTTGAATAATAAGCTACCAAACAGCACACAGTGAAAGCTGATAGAACCATTCTAATGTCATACAGGCATCAGTGAAGTATTTATGACCAACTGTTCCTTAGCTAATTGGGAGGCAATAAATTATACTTCATACCAGACAAGATTGTATACACTTACTGCGATAAAGTTTACTTAATGTACATACTAGACAAGATTGTATACACTTACTGCCGATACAGTTTATACTGTACATACTAGACAATATTGTATACACTTACTGCCGATAAAGTTTACTTACTGTACATACTAGACAAGATTGTATACACTTACTGCCGATACAGTTTATACTGTACATACTAGACAATATTGTATACACTTACTGCCGATAAAGTTTACTTACTGTACATACTAGACAAGATTGTATACACTTACTGTTGATAAAGTTTATACTGTACATACTAGACAATATTGTATACACTTACTGCCGATAAAGTTTACTTACTGTACATACTAGTCAAGATTGTATACACTTACTGCCGATAAAGTTTACTTACTGTACATACTAGACAATATTGTATACACTTACTGCCGATAAAGTTTACTTACTGTACATACTAGACAAGATTGTATACACTTACCGTTGATAAAGTTTATACTGTACATACTAGACAATAAATTGTATACACTTACTGCTGATAAAGTTTATACTGTACATACTAGACAAGATTGTATACACTTACTGCTAATACAGTTTATACTGTACATACTAGTCAAGATTGTATACACTTACTGCCGATACAGTTTATACTGTACATACTAGACAATATTGTATACACTTACTGCCGATAAAGTTTACTTAATGTACATACTAGACAAGATTGTATACACTTACTGTTGATAAAGTTTATACTGTACATACTAGACAATAAATTGTATACACTTACTGCTGATAAAGTTTATACTGTACATACTAGACAAGATTGTATACACTTACTGCTAATACAGTTTATACTGTACATACTAGTCAAGATTGTATACACTTACTGCCGATACAGTTTATACTGTACATACTAGACAATATTGTATACACTTACTGCCGATAAAGTTTACTTACTGTACATACTAGACAAGATTGTATACACTTACTGTTGATAAAGTTTATACTGTACATACTAGACAATATTGTATACACTTACTGCCGATAAAGTTTACTTACTGTACATACTAGACAAGATTGTATACACTTACTGCCGATACAGTTTATACTGTACATACTAGACAATATTGTATACACTTACTGCCGATAAAGTTTACTTACTGTACATACTAGACAAGATTGTATACACTTACTGTTGATAAAGTTTATACTGTACATACTAGACAATAAATTGTATACACTTACTGCTGATAAAGTTTATACTGTACATACTAGACAAGATTGTATACACTTACTGCTAATACAGTTTATACTGTACATACTAGTCAAGATTGTATACACTTACTGCCGATACAGTTTATACTGTACATACTAGACAATATTGTATACACTTACTGCCGATAAAGTTTACTTACTGTACATACTAGACAAGATTGTATACACTTACTGTTGATAAAGTTTATACTGTACATACTAGACAATAAATTGTATACACTTACTGCTGATAAAGTTTATACTGTACATACTAGACAAGATTGTATACACTTACTGCTAATACAGTTTATACTGTACATACTAGCAGTTGTTACAGGTAGAAGCTAGCATTTGTTATGTACATGTATTTATTAAATGTCTAGTATTCTGGAATTATATTACACTTATTATTGCAGATTAGAGACTCTATTTCAGATTCCTTTCAGTGGATAATGAGCGGCTCATTGCCTACTCAGAGAGCCATATCATTGTTAGTCCTTTGGAGTTATCTACTCATACAACGTACAACATTAAAATACATGTTAGATACACATATATGTCTATTGAACAAAGTAGAGCTTGTACTACAGATACAGCAGCGCCAGCAGACCCACAATCGCAATAACCAAAACTATACTAAATGCATATACATGTACATGTCATGTACATGTAAACAGAGCATTCCAGCAATTTTAGGAGTTATCCTCTTTTTGTCATGTACTCAGATACGAGTTAAAAAACCAGCAATTTCACTTGTCAAATAAGTATATTATAAGTCTCATAAGTTATAGTATAACTCATCTTATGCTAGTACTAAGGCCACACCAGCCTATTCAAACAGCCTTATCTAACTTTTACATGTTTGAATGAATGGGTGTTTGTACAATCTGAATACATGAATGTGTAGCATATTATTATACTATATAGCTTCAGTTCCAGTGCTGGTTTATTATAGAGTTGAGACTATTAGTGAGAGGCTCTGTTACTCCTCTCAGCCTTCACAGTCTATTGATAAAGTAATATAAACTATAAAGCAGGCGGAGAGATAAGAGATGACCTTAATAAGCTTTAAATGGATGGAAGAGCACACACAATCAGGCTTAGCCAAGTCAAATCGTGACAGTTGATATAATTCTCTATAATTTACACTCATGAAATGGTACTAGTGAACTTTAACAGGTATATAACTGCTCCAAACCAGACTATGGCAGTATGTACTATAATAAGACACAACATTTATGTACTTTATGTATAAAACTAAAGGTTGTAGGCCTGCTCTGCATATGTGTATATTATGATATAGGCCTGCATTATAGTACATGTTGTGTGTACTAAACAGGCGGCACTGTATTGATTTCAACACTTGGTATGATCAGGAAGTGGTATATATTGTCACACACTGATCAAGAGTTTAATGCTGACATCATTGTATAACTAACTGACCTACATATTAGCGTTTTCTGGAAATAATACAATAGATAGATACAATGTGAAATAGAGAGACATGTTTTAGTGGTAATATCACTTGCTATCGTATTATTCCAAGAAATCATATGATGCATATAATGATATAATTTATATGTTACATAGGACCTCTGCACATAAAACTTGGAACAGCTAGGTTGTACGTTGCCGCTGTCATGAAATATAGTATATAGCAGCCAGGTGCAAAGTACACTTATGTAGCGTTTACACGAGGCGATTGGCAATAAATCGTCTGGTGTAGGCTTAGCATCGTATGTAACACAAAGTTGAAAGCTACTATGCACATCACAAGGACAACTACAAAGGTAATCAAGGCATGTATCCATCTACATGTACTTCAAATACACGTCACTTGGTCTTGTATATGAACATCATACCATAGGTATAGATAGTGTACTGAAGGAAAGTCTCCAGGGAACCACACACTATAAATACGTCTAAACAGATTCTATAGATGTACTCCCAGAGTCACAATTATTCTACCAATAATCAATGCTTAATACGAAGCAGTGCAAAGAACTGTGGAAATTTGTTACTAAACTTTGAGTATTTTGTTGGATGGTTGATTAGTTACTGTTCCAGGGAGAGAGCACGATCACTGTAGTCTAAAAACACAGACAACATGTACCTCTTCACCTGTAACTGCTACATATCATGCAAGCTGAAACACTATTGCTTGTTTTCTGTGTGTAGCACAAGCTTTGGTCTACTTGTAGGTAAAATTGATGATTCACATAGGGGCTTAGATATAGACCGTAGTGTGATTGATCTGCATGTACATTCTACATGGTGCAACTCAGCATATGGAGTTATCTCCCTTTATAATGTGGCTAACCTTGTAGCTAACCTTGTAGCTGTTAATGGTGGTCATCGATCACCATTGGCATTTACTTTGACTAGTAGTGGCAGAGGTATGAGTTATTGCATCTATCTACTACATGGTATACCACTACAACTATGCAGGGACTTGTCAGTTATATCAAAATAAGTTTAGTATGTTTGCTATGTTGTAGCCTAAGCACTTGTGATGCATTCTTGTACCCCCACTTCTGCACCTAACTCTAAATATACTGGTACAGTGCTAAAAACATCCTCAGCCGCAAGTCAATGTACATGTAGTTCATTAGATTATACATGTATATCATCAATCATCATTGTGGACTAGCCTCTAAATAAAAGTCACGTTTTTTTACAATATAATGTCACTAACAATGTTTGAGAACTACTAGTACATGTTGTAGCTTCTTCTTGGCTATTAGTATCAGCTTAGTTTGCATTTGTTTAGGTGAACAATATATTCAATATGATCTGCAGTTGGTTATACCGTCAGGCAATAAAGCAATACTAAAGCAATACAACTTTCAACAATGTAGTAAAATATATTTAGATAAGTGAGTTTGTAGTATGAAACATTCAGAGTGAACAAGGAGCTATAAGTAGGCGCATGTAAGTTAGTTAGCTATTAACCTTGTACAAGTGTTGTAAGTAGACAGGTTGACATTGTATGAGTAGTTATCCAAAAACTGTTCTCATATAAGCCTTAGATTCTGTTCCCTGGAATATTTATTCCTTTGACTCCCATGGAAACATACTACACTGCTTCTAATGGTAGAGCTGTAGTAGTTATAGTAGTACTATGTATGTGTACATTGCCAGGACAATGTAATCAATCAGAGGTCTATTTAGACCAGTCTTCTAATTGTCATTATAACCCAGAGAGCCTCATTCCATTACATGATTGATAGACTAGTCTTAGAAGTGTTATCTCTATGCTTTACCTAGCAACAAGTGATTACATCCTTACAGTTCTTGTGTGAAGGCAAAGAAAGCCCTATATTTAGTATAATATACTAAATATAGGGGGTTGAGTGCTGTTAGTTTCTCATACTATTACTATCACCCAATCACTAAGCAGTGTCAGCAACTAATTGTTTGGTTGCCATGGAGATCTACAGCAGCTATAACAACCAAGCCTATATTGTATAATGAAATATAGCCCTGTAACAAGCTGCCGGAGTAGGAACGGAAATAAAACATTTTGTATTATTTACATGTACAATGGCAGACACTCCTTAATTTGTTTAAATCTGTACTGATTGGTGTACATGTTTATGGTGAGTTATACCTGTAATAAGGTATAGGTATAATGAAGTATGCTATGCACATAGGCCTAAATATTGCATGAATCTATAGGCCTACTAGGCAGCACTCTACCTGTAGTACAACCAACATTTCCATGTACATACATGTACATGTATACATGTATAAGGATGTACTGTTACATGACTGTGTGACAGTATGCTTGCAGCCTACTTGTAGTAGTAGCCTAGTAGCAGGTGGTACTCATATTCAGAGACAGTACTATAATATACATGTACATATATTTAGTATTATGTTTCAGGAAATATTGCTCTACTGCAGTTTTAAAATAGAAGGTTTACATATTCCATGGTCACTGTATTTTATACAGCAGTATTGGCGACTTTCAAATGAGAAGATATTATTACAACATTACTGCTTAGTCTATACTCTCTATAACCAATTACCATCATGATTAACCAATATGAATATAATAATTATTATAAAATAATATCCTCATTTAATCCAAATAAAATAATAGCAGAGTTATGTTATGCAAGGAGTGTGTTATGTTATGGCACACATTGTATGTTCTAGATGTATGTACAGTAACAGTGCAGTAATAATAAACAATATAAATAAATAAAAATAAATACAATAATTATAAAAATATAATATAAATATATACATGTATATATTATATTATTATAATATTAATATGAAATATATTAGTGCAGTCATTCACAGCATGAAGTTAGCACAACATATATATTAATATTGTATGTATGTATGTAGCCTATACAGAATAACTAGCTGTGCAACGGTTGGCTTAGTATTTAGTAATAGTAAAGTAGTAGTAGTCAGTATATTTCTTACTACATCTATCGTGTAGTAGTTAGTGATAGCATTACCTGTGAAGCGTAGCACACCAGTGAGCGACTGCTCCTTACACACGCTCCTCTGCAAATGGTGCATCAACTGCAAGTGACCTAGTTGTAGTAAATGTGGGTGGGCATTCCCTGATTTATGATGATAAGGACACAGTTCCAATGAATGAGACCATGTAGCCGACTGGTAAGGCCACAGTCATGTAATATAATACGCTCATAGCGGCCACCCACGCCTTTTCTATTTGACCACAAGAAATAATGAACTACAGACTATATTATGCAGAATGTACATGTTGGACACGGTGACATGTTTGTGGGGGTGGGAAGTCCAAGCACATAATAATGTCATTGGCATTGTTATAATGGCCATTATAGAACAACTACCTATCATTGCTTATGGTGCTGGGCTGCTGGCCAAGCCAGATTAAATGGTGCAGCTATAATATAAGTATAAGTATAAGTACGAACATAATTATGTGCATGTCACAATGGACAACCAGACAACAACCAAAGTGTAATAAAATTACAATTAATTGAAAGAAATTGACAATACAATACCCTCAGGTCCTGGACAACATACTGTCAATGCCAGCAAAGCAACTTTTCATAATAAACTGATCAGTAAATAGCAAATATGTAACAGCCTACATCCATTTTTTGCCAGAAGTAGCTGATGGGAAGAAAAATTTTCACACTATTTTATCACACAGGTCATCATATTTAGAACATAAAATAATAATTCAGACAGCTATTAAGATAACAAGCATTGTTTATTGTATAAACAGCTGGGATTCTGACTCCTTGCATTAGAACCAACACATCAAATCTGATAACTGACAGAAGAGAGAAGGAGATCAGCCTGGTATAATGGGAGACCAATATGTACAAGACAGCATTAGCATTGTGTAATAATAGACCTACAATACCATCCTGTATTACTTGCTGCTACCAAATGGCGTGGCTGCCTGTATCCAAGTACTGCATCTATGACTTGTCCAAATACTAATGTCTGCCAGGTATCTAAGATTTCTATCAGCCCACAGTTAGTATCTATCATATAAACTAAAGTACCCATGGATACTATAATACACTAAACGATCTTTGTAATCTTCTTATGTGCTATGTAACTATCGTATAGCGGTACGTAGGCTTATCATAATAATATATTGTATAGCAGGTAATACTATTTGTAGCTTTTATACCACAGGGTAGCCAGTTCTGAGTTGGTATGCATTTGGCACTTAGTGTACAGATGAATTTCACTGGGGCACTCAATAGGATAAATATGAACAAATTATTAGTTATAGTAAAGTAGGAAAAACAGAGAGAGAGCGGACAACTTCAGAGTTGACATAACAACGCAATACATGGTAGCACAGCTTGCAGTGATACTAATACATCTCTATATATTATAATATTATGTACTTCGCCTCTATTCCAGACTGACTTTATTTCAGTGACAGGTGGTACCAGTACCAGCTGTGAAATATCACATATAATTTCTCCATGCCATGGTGACATAATATACATGTGGTATTGATCTATACCAAGTTCTATACCCTCCATAAACCCACAGAGCTACAGGATTAAGAGAGAGCTGTATGGATCCAAGATGAGGTTTGGTAAAGCATCAACTGGAGGAGATTAGCTGTTACATAATTTATAATGACAGTGTCAAGAAAGTTTAACAACCTATGACCTATTAACTGATTATTCTCTTATTGTTTATAAACAAATAATATACTTCATCATACAAAATATGGGAGTATACCTGAATAGTGTGTAAATATTGTAACATACCATAAATTGTATGGCAAATAGAACAGTGTACAATGTATGGGTAACACCTACAGAAAGCATTCATGTCTTACTACCTCTCCTATTGCTGTAATTCCATGATGCAACTACTGTTTATCCAATTATTCACCCTAGCAATGCCATAAAAGAACAATCAAAAACCACCAGCAAGAACTTGCCAACCTGATGCTAATGATTCTGGCAAGAGTCACAGAATGGCAGGAAAACTTAGCTAATTAACTCACAGGCAATCATGAGAGAATACAAGCTATTAACTCTCTACTTGACATTCCATTAGATATACTTCCTTTATTAAATTGAAATATTGATGAAGTATTTCAGGAAAGAAGGACAGGTAATACTCTACACTTGCTGATTAAAGTTCTATTCTATTGTTGTAAATCAAATAGCGATAATAAAACATTATATTATGTATTATCTAAATAATGTAATATACAAAGAGCAATGCACTTTTCAAGTATTATATCGCAGAAAGCTCAGCCATAAAAGGACATTATACTAGTATCATAGCAGCAACTCCTGGTACAATAGCCAACGTGGCGCTTCAAGTTTCAGTTTGCACCCTACATTATTCTACTAGTTCAGCTGACTGCAAGCAAGAATCTTTTGTTACAGCACTGTAATACCCTGTCATCAACAGAGGGGAGACAACTACATAGTACAGAGTACACTACTACATAGTACACTACTACAATCTGGGCATCCACTCTTTGTGAGATAAGAAGGAATGATGGAAATACGAGAATGGATATATGAGAAGCAGTGATGTGGATCAGTGGATAACATGAACAGAGGGGAGGGTCTAGCAGAACTGTGATAACCTGATACATCCTGTGACTCAGTGTGTGTAGGTAGAAGAACGGGAGGGGGAGTAAATATTAGTCTGAGACATGGAGAGGGCAGGTTGTAGCCATAGAATCATGATTCATTAGGGCAGCTACCTGCAATGTCTCATGGGTGCTCTTTCTCTCACAGTCACACCCCATATGTAATGACATGTGTGTGTATGTGTATATAGGTAATTTGCAATGTGTTAGTCATGCAACTCGGAAGGGTTACCATGGCAACAGTTATAAGCTATTATAAACAGACTCCCACTCACATATTATTATGTCGAATATAATTACAATATAGTAGTATTTATATTATGTACACTGCACAGTCATATACATGTAGGCATCTTATCATTATTACTAATGAAGTAGATACTGGATAACACTTTTTTTTATTAACAAGAATACGATCAGTCCACTTTTCCCCCATTAATGAGCAAATCATAGTCAAACATGAGCGTGTTGTATCTGCATGGATTTGTATGCTATATTACTGTGAAGAGCAATGAAGGGATGGATCAAACTAACATGTACCATAATTAATAATGGTACATGTACACATAGCTCTTAATCTAAACTACAAGAGACCATATAAATCACAATGCAGTGACATCATGTATTATCTGATAGGGATATGCTATGAATATCAACTACATAATTTGACTAATAAACAGTTTCAGATGAGCAACTAATTTTCATCAGGCATCAGGAATCAAAACCAAGGCTTCATGCACACAACATTCTTCTATATATTGATGGGAGAAGACAACTCCAAATACACAACTATGGCAATTACAACATTGTAAAAATTGGCAATAGTAGCTTTGGAAACCAAGCATGAATTTGATAATATTATATTATATTCAGTAGAGTAGACTGTATGTCTGGCAGCATGTGATGAAGCGTTTGGTGACAGTGAACACTTTTGTATATTACAGCATTTATGGAGTATAACAGCTAACAACTACTACTAAACAGAATTTAGAATGACATAATAATTATGTATATATTGCCTAACAACCTAATAAACATACAATAATATAATATTTTGGTTCTCTGGGGTACAATTATACTAGATATTATAATTTGATACACACTCTAAGTTCCTCCCAACTTATGCTACGAAAATATATATGACCAGACTGCTTGCAGGTGCTCTATCAGAGGAGGTATATTATAATAATGCTGCTATATGTATATAGTAGCTAGACAACCTCATGCAGGTGGTTGGTGTAATTTGTATTCATACATTATTGACAACCTTTACCACTTTAGTAAAGTGGGATGGATGTCGCACGACATTCAGCTCAGGTTACTCTTTAATATTAATGATCGGAATTTATCTTTTTTTCTAAAATGAAGTATATACTCTAATTTAACTGGCAATGGGTTGGTCAATATTTATTTTAATGAAATGAGTATCTATAATATCATATAAGGCTACGTATGGGATAACCAATCTTTTCTTGATTCCGTAGTATTGTATGTGCAATGTGCATGGTATTAGATAGATAGATGGGTATGACAGCCATGACATACCATATTTTATTCTGTGATATTATACATGTATTACATATATCATGTCGCTATGAGATGTCACATTGATACCTATAAAGTACATGGTATAACAAATGTAAGTAATTAGAGAAACTCATTTTTAATATAATTTAGCCTTTATGACAACTGTTACAATAGTATGAAATATGTCAGCACTGAAATATAATTATTATGTAATAATTTGCATTTACCAGCTGACTTATAAGTTTCAAGTGGAGTAATTATAAGCTTGTATTGTAGTAGATAAGTACTAATACTTTATTGATAATATCATGCATCCTTGTGGCATGACTTGATATCAACAAACATTTGATGGTCACATCAATATAATCCATACAGCTTCAGCTGGCAACAACCGACAGCATGAACAATTACCGAACATGATAAAGCAATCTAGAGAGATGAATGCCTTCCACACAGATGTGTTACATAGATATAGCCTACTCAAAGCACATCTACATCATCATACAGTTATTAGAGATTATTGCAATTGATAGACATCCGATAAGAATGCTGACATAGTATGTCAACAAAACACAAGTATGTTGGTAGTGAATTGCTGCCAACTGTGTTTTAGAGTTTGTCGATCAGTCCATGATGTCATGAAAACTATGGATACCAGAGAACTAAACTATTCCAATGCAATAAGAATGCTTTCTCTACATTGGTGCACACACAAAATGCCTATGGTAGCAAAGTAAGATGGAATTATTACGAAAAATAAACAAAGTTACCATCATTGATAAAGGACAGTGGGATCATAGACAAGAGTTAGTGGTATTTATGACTGTAGCCCCATTTCTAAGTCTGACAAAAATAAGATGTGAGAAAACTGCATTTAGTTAGAGCTATAAACCCTTGACCCATGTATAGACTATTGCTTTTTCAAAAGATTTTGTAGTAAAATTGGAACCTTACCTTATCCTGTTGGCCATGTGTACATGTCAATTACATATATCTATTGGTTTTTCCTAAATAATATTTAGTGAAAATCTAGTAACACGCCTGATACTGAACTGATAGAAGCTAGGTGTTGGATTACTTACCTAAGTGAAGGGTGCAAGCTTGAACCTCAAATTGGCATGCTTTTCTGAACTAAGAACTCTTTACACTGCAACGCTATCCTCTACGTAGTGCGGTGGTGATTATAGGTAGTAACTTCCCACAAAGTCACAATAAATGTTATGATCTAATACACCTGATTCCAAGTGCACTTTGAGTACTAGATTTTGCCATGTATAATCCCAGAGTTTGGCTAGGCAACAGGAGCATGTTATTTACGGATGAGTATCTCTATTTACACGAGGTGTTATTGATTACATGTAACCAAGGACTACCATCATCGACCAATTACTATTATCATTCAGCTTCACAAACCACGCCCAGAGCCATTGAGTCGGCTCTGACCACGCCTACATAACGAGGGCTATATTTACGGGAGAATACAACTCCCATAAATGGTTTGCTTGACCAAGTTCTTCTAGTCAGTTCCCAAATCTACATGTAGCAAAGCCATGATTGCAGTAATAATATTTTAGACAACATTTCCCCCTTGAAGAAACAAATTCTTGGTAGTTATGCTACATGTATATTATTTTGAGATGCACTTACATTATACACGTGTACATGTACTTCATTCATGTCATGCATTGTAATAAACAATGCTGTACCCAGCAGTATCACGACTGTATCAGGTAGGGATTTTTTGGTATTTATGATGTTTTTCGTGGTACAAGGTTGTATAATTTCATTTGCTACCATTACATAGTGACTTGGCAACATAATCACATAACTTTGTGCACTACAAAAGTGTGTGAATTGATGATTTTTCTCAATTGGAGTTCAAATAAGTTGAAACCAGAAATCAATATTATATAATATAGCTATAACTAAGCTGAAGTCCGCCAAAAGTAGGGTGTAGTTTGTGAACCAACATTATATTAGTATTACCAAGGATAGAATTGTTCAAAGGCTAGTAGCCAGATCATCAAATAATATAAATTAAATCATGTATATAACAATTATTATAAACAATGCTGAAGTCAATATCCATTTTCTGTACACTCGAAATATAGCTATATTTACAAAAGCAGATCACTGAAACCACATCACTATTTTAGTAATTCTTCTTTCAGTTTCTTTTCATTCAACATGTCCGTACTTATTTCAGATTGTACTTTTTGCCATTTCTGAACCAAAGCAGCAGGCATTTTACTTTTCTTAGATTTCTTAGCCCTGTGCTTTTCCTTTACGGGCTGCCTACTAGCCCCAGCCTCACTAGTAGCTGCTGATGTAGCTGAAGGAAACCTTACTGGACTAGCAGCTTTCTTGGTAGGGGAAGGATATGCAAGCGTGGGGCCTGCTGACAAATTAATATCGCTGCTAGTGTCCATGGAAACATTTGGTGCAACCTGTGTGGTGGCTGGTAGACTTGCTTGGGTATACAGGACAGGTGTGTGAGCCACCACAGCTGGTATGTTTGACGTTGGCTGCACATGCCAAGCAGGTTGTTGATAAAATACAGGAGCAGCAGCCTTTGAGTACTGTGCAGGCTCTGTGGTGCTAGGTGGTGGTAATTCTTCAGTTCCTGGAGGAGGTGGTGGGGCTTTGGTTGACTGCCTCTCCAAATCTAGTTGAGCCTCTTTCTCAATGGAAGCTAATAAATCATCAATGGAGTCAGATGGTTTCTCCTGCTCATTCTTTGGTTCAGTTATTGTCCCAGTCTTTGGTGGTGATACAGTAGCATTACTTTCTGTTTTGGGTAAATCTGTTAGACTAGAGACTGGGTTCAGTTCTATGTTTGTTACCCCAGGTGGAGAGAGACTTCGTTCAGGACTAGATAAGGGGGATATGTCCATCTCATCAACAGAGTCATGATCCGATACAGCTACAACTGGCTCGGGTTCAATTGGTTTTGGAGTGTCTGCCACAACTAGATCAGGTTTTGTGACATTACTATCAACGCTATCAACGTTGTCGTTATCTTGTTTCAACTGATTGTCATCGATTTTAGTATTTTTATTTTCAAAAATGGTGGGTTTATCAGATAAAGGACTTACTTCAACTTTACTAGTAGATGACAAAGCCATCTTTGGTTTGACACTAGTTGGTACCCGCGCTCTCGGTTTTGTCTCCAATGGCTTCTGTTTATGCCGATTAAGCTTTTCTTTGAGTGCTATTAGTTCGGCGGATGGCTCATTGACTGAAACGAGTTCCACAGACGCGCCAGAAGAGCTACTTCTGCTGCGATGTCTTTTATGCTTGGATTTCTTCTTCTCATTGGCTGACTTACTCTTTTTGTGTTTACTGTGCTTTTTACTTTTCTTCTCAGATTTTTCAGTTTTTCGATGGTGTTTCGATTTTTTAGACTTGTGGGTTTTATCGCTAACTGAATCGTCATCAGAGTAATCCGAGTAGGGCCGTTTAGACGCTTTACTTTTCTTAGTGGTAATGTCGTTATCTACTTTACACGGCTTTATCTTTTCATACGCTAACTTGGCAGGGTCAGGTTCTGAATCGACCACGGGTGACCTCGCCTTTTCACCTGCGTCATTCAGTTTACTAACCAATGTCTCTGCTGCACATTTATCTATAATCTTCTCTATAAACAATGCTTTCAAATCTGCATCTACAGTCTTGGCTTCAATAGCCTGAGTGAGTTGTGAAAGTGTACCCATTCTGCTAGACTTCTGCTTCTCACCCTTAGATTTACTCTTATGCTTGGAGGCAAGTTTACACACAGCTTCCACATCCTCCTCTGGGTAGGTCCAGGAAAGCTCCTCCGTTATCTCGTGGATATAGTAGTACTGCTTCTCCTTTCGACTCCAGTTGCATCTCCATCCAGCAGGAGCGGATTCTGATTCACAGACTTCTAGCAATCCGTCAGTTTCCTCTAGTTTCTCTATAAGGTATTCTGTAACAAGAAAATAAATTACTACTCTACTACCACTCATGACACCATTAATAGTGCTACAGCAAATACAAGACCCGCGTCAACTACCAGCACTACCACTACTACTTACACTACTAAATAGTATAATACTACCATCACTAGTTCTAGTACTACTTCCAGCCGCCAGTTCGCTGCTAAGCTAACCACTAGGCCTATTTATACAACTACTTCTACCACCACCAGGGCCACTGCAACCACCATGGCCACTGCAACCACCATGGCCACTACCACCACCATTGCCACTACCACTCCTACCACCACCATGGCCACTACCACTCCTACTACTACCACTCCTATTACTACCACGACGACTACTACTACCACCACTACTACCACGACGACCACTTCTACCACGATTAGTAAAGGGAACCCACGTTTACTCAAACCGCCAGCCTGCCAATCGTCTAGTCTGGTCTTCATCTGCATGAGCAGTGTCTGTAACTTAGACATGTTGTCTACATTTACATCTAAAAACTCCAACTTGTCGAGGATCACCGATGAGTATTCTGTAATCTCTACAGATGACAATCCACTAGCGTCCTTCTCTTCCTCACCAGGCTCCTCTGGAGGGGGTGGAGGAGGTGGAGGTGCTCCTAAAATTTTGTGAGTCAGCGCATACAGAAACAGGAAGTGGTTATCCAACGTAAATGCACGGCGCACTTTATATTATATCAAACTAAGAGATCTCTCACCTGTATTGATATATTATTGTTTAAACACTTGTATGTTTAACTAATGGAATAATAAAGAGGATAATAGCCTATCTGCTGCTACATTAGCAAATCAAACACACTCAGGACAAATCACCATGCCAATGATAGTACATGTAGTATCTAATTACCTTTAAATATTAAAGGGACCTCTTGTTGCTCAGTGAAGGTTAAAGCTGAATCTTGATTGGCTGTACCATAAACCAATGATGTTTGATCCTGAGATGTTGGACCAAAATCTAACGGTGCATCAGGTACATTGCCTGCTCCATATGCAAACTGTTCACCTTGTAAGCCTATGGACCCATACATAGAGTTCTGTAAGACTGCTGCCTGACTGTATGCTAGTTCAGAGTCCTGACTGCAGTTATACATGTCCCGAGTTATGGGAGCAGTAGCATCCCCGTTGTATAGGCTATTACTATATTGGTCAACTGCTAAGGCTTCACTGTATGTAGTGACATCCATAGACTGAGTATCCTGCGCTGTGGAGTTATTGGAGGGTGTATGATCCTTAGCTGTACTGCAGCTCTCTGAAACAGACACAAAACATGATGCTGCATGATGCACGTACTAACTACATGTACATGTGTCGGGCTCTGCTTCCACACCCATGTCCCACTATTCATGGCGACACAGGCTAAAAAACCCAGCGAATGTTAACTCCATTTAGCAGACGACTCCATTCATTTATAGTGGCTCTCTAGAGAGAATAATGTCCAATGCAGGATAAAGAACCTCTATTATATTCTATTCTTGTCTATACAGTATTCACTTAGTTCTCTTATTCACAATGGCTCAACCCACCCTCTTCAATAAACTATGCAGTTGAGAGTGCAAAGTTGTCCTCTCATTTTGTCTTCTTAGACTTTTACAGTGAAAAAAGGAATTAGAGCGGACAACTACCAATCATTATTAGATAATCAATAATAATAATTCATTTAATTTAATCATGGAGAGAAGGTTTAGAGATGTAACCAAGTAAATTGTTCAGTGCTCCAGCCTGTCTCCAATGTAGGCTCACAAGAGCATAATGTCTGCAATATGTAAACAAACCTGACTGGTGAGGTTTACCAGTGAAAGGTCACACACCAAGTAATAACATGTTATCATATTGTATGTCGCTCTAGAGCAGCTATCTGTATAATACACAATATGATAGTACATTTACCATTCTCTACAGCATCATCCTCTTCATCATCGTTAACAAAGGAGTCCCCATAT
Source organism: Bugulina stolonifera (assembly GCA_935421135.1). Classification (NCBI taxonomy): domain Eukaryota; kingdom Metazoa; phylum Bryozoa; class Gymnolaemata; order Cheilostomatida; family Bugulidae; genus Bugulina; species Bugulina stolonifera. The sequence continues at coordinate 18,448,200 of OW285189.1, read as the reverse complement.
GCCACCAAAGATTTCAAAACACCGGTACCTGCTGTAGCTCCAGTACTTGCTGCAACTCCAGTACTTGCTGTAGTACCAGTACTTGCTGTTCCAGTAGAAGCAGCTACTCCTGTTGTAACTGTAGCCCCACCTGGTGGTATATTAGTATTGGCTGTTGACACACTAGTATCCCCTGGTGGTGCTATAACTTCTGCTGGAGGTTCCGGAATACCTTTAGATATGCTATCAGTCTCTGTCTCAGAATCATCATCTGTGTTATAGCCTGCTACCACACCAAGAGACTTCAGTGGCAAGTGGGGTGGGGTTACTGCTGTATCAGCACTATCAGCTACCTTCTCCTCATTGGACGCTGAAGCTAATAGTTTACTCTTTAGATTTGGAGGTAGTTGAGGTCCTAAACAGATATAAATTGAACACTGACTAGTTGTTTTGTAACACAAATTTAAACTATTATAGAGAAATGAATAGAACAAGAGCTATGGACCTACAGGCCTTTGTCCTATGTAAACTATCACATCAATTGATAATCTGCTACTGAAACACAACAGATATTACAATTACGTGACAGTGCATTATGGGAATTGATTCAAATAACATCTACGGACTGAAAAAATAAACAACAAACCTATTTCTGTAGAACTATTGATCTCACTAACATCAGCCTTGACAGTTGCACTCTCATTGGCTGACTTGTTGCTTTCTTTTGCAGTTTGCTTACTAAGTGATGGCGTTGTTTTTCTCCCAGCTGATAGAGCCTCTCTGTATAGTTTATGCTTAACTAGATACTCAGTATATTCCTACAATATACATACTTTATACATAGAGGTTATCCTGGGCTACATGTACATGTAGATGATATAGAAATTGGAGTTATGTTCCCATAATTAATACTATGAAACCAAAACAGCATTGAAACTATGATACACGACTGTACGTGCAAGCAAGATGATACACTAAATTTTAGCAGAATAATCAAATTGAGCCTTTGAAATCGTCACCTATGATAGGGTCCACAACCACTGGGACCTATGATAGGGTCCACAACCACTGGGACCTATGATAGGGTCCACAACCACTGGGACCTTTGATAGGGTCCACAACCACTGGGTTACGCATGTGCGCTGTCGATTAGGAAACGGGAGCAGAATATCAAGTCATACATACAGGTATTTGTAGAGAGCTTCATCATGACTGTACATTAGTAATATGGTGTACATGTATATCATACCTGAGGTATAGTCCAGGTAACAGCATTAGTCACGGTGTTCCAGTAATAGTAATGTTTCGTATTCTCATCCATTAAATGCTGCCAGGTTGTGGTTGGTTCTACTAAAGGATCCCCAACATCATCTCCAACATCATCAGTGTCTGGCAATATATACCTATACTTAGATATGTTTAGAGATCAATGTTGCAGTGTGGACTATGACCTGCCTATACATGTCACACCCACTCAGCACTTCTATTAGCCGATGAATCTTGTTTGATATGATCTATGCTTTCTAATAACTACCAATTCACTAACTTTATCTAGTATCAGATACAGATTAGCTAGTATAGGAACAGGTATATTTATATGCATATTATCTTACATGAAGATGGGCTCATACCTTTATCAGAAGTAGAAGCTGGAAGGACATGCCCACCACTAATGAACCCAGGCACAGTAGATCTAGCCAGACCGGAGTCTTTATCAGCAGCAGCACCAGTAGTAGTAGCACCATCATCCAGGGACTCAATCTCTGCCATGAAGTCCCTCAGCTTTGCGTCAGCATCTGCAACTTTGTCATCCAGACTAGCCAAAACAGCGGCTCCACTTTGTGGTTTGAACCCAAATCCTAAAGTCAGACAATATACATGTAGGCTACATTGGCATGTCAAGATTAGACACTCGTGACAATGTCAAATTTATCAGATATATGCCAATCTTCAACGTGTATTTCATGTGGTTTATCTGTGAATTCAAAGGTTAATATCGCGGGGATTGAAATGGTGTCAAGCAGTGGTCTCAAGTCTTCCTTAGACTCGCTAGCTCCAACCATAAACTTGCTATACTTCGATTTGTCACTTTAACTTGGAACTGGTAAAAATAGCTGTGGTGGTATTGCTAGACTTTGACATGAAATTTATATCTTTGGTAGTAAAATGGTGGAATGTCTGCCTTGCCGTCAGGTCTGAAACTGCTAAACTGTCTAAAAGAATATACTTAGTACCTGATCGGTCAGTTTGATATCCAGCTTGCTGCACCCAGTTTAATGATTGGTTGGCTTGACCAGCATCCCCACCAATGGCAGAGTACTGGTTGTACCAGTTACCTTGGTTGTTATACATATTGTTGAAATAACAGCTAAAAGACAATAAGAATTATCTTTGTAAATTCAGCAATATTAAATCACACAGGGGTTCAATAAGTTTCATAAAGTTGTTACTGCTAGGCTTCCATATGATGAGATAGAGCATAGATTTCAAGGTTATGATAACAAAAGACAAGTGCAATATATGCTTTCTAAAATTTACAAATTGGGTCTATTGCCTGTCTATTACAACACACACACACACCTAAAATAAATGGATATCAGCAAAGCCGTATTAAGGACTTACATAATATTGAGCAATCATTAATAGTGCCTACTATTATTATAATTCCAAGCTTTTCCTATTATTCATAACTACAACTACAACAATATTGATTACTAGGTGATTGTACACAGTAATTATTATTCAACTACTAGTTACTGTTGGTATATCAATCTCACAGGGCCATCTGTAATACCATCACTGTTGTTGGATAGTATTTGACAGGTATTTAGCAAGTATTGAGACCTTGGATAAAACTATAATTGTTTTTACTAATATGAATAAAGTGAGAAAAGGTAGCCTATTTTGGTGCCAGAACACACATAACAATGGACTTGGTACTTGAGTGGATAAATAAATACAACAATATTAATAAGATCAAGTAATTTTTCTAATGAAATTAGGTTTTGCTTCCATAGTGCCATCATGAAATTATTTATGTTGATACGCTTGCACATTTCCTTTGATGTAACAGACAATAATGGCCTTTGATAATATTGTGTAAAAAGACTATTGGCTCTTTACCCAAGTATAATACTTTCAAGCAATGATTGGATGATCATAAACTTGGCAAAGCCAAAAACTAAAGATAGCTTTAAATTCCAAAGGGGAAATCATAAGTCATTGATATAAATTTCCAGCCATTACCTTCATTTGCTCGGCAGAGATTTATATCATCACTTATGAAGTCTATTTACGAGCAACCATAATTACAATGTATCTCCTACTGCAACTCAACTCCGAACACTGGTGTCAGGTGAAATATCTGCACTTTTATATGAGATTTCGAATAGCTTCAGTCTGCTGATTAAGGCTTAGCCATAATCAGAGTTCGGAATTGCCTAGCAGCAGATAAATGGCTATTCACTGGGCAGAGAACTGCATGACTACCACTATCTGTTTGGTAATCAGATCACCTGTAGCAGTTGAACATACTTAGTACGATACTACCTTAGGATCACAGTAAGCCTCGTTGAACGGACTAATGAAAACAGATTCGCAAAACTGGTAACTAAATTAAAATGTTGGCTAACTAATTAACACCAGGACTTAAAAGTAATGTGGTAAAGCCAAAGGCATGAGAAGAGTCTATTGTTCATTCACGCATTGTTTGGGTCTCACATTCGCATTCATATTGATATTCATATCGATATTCTATTGCAACTGTAGAGTAGACGAGGCCAATATGAATACTGGCCTATGTGGTATCGAATAGCCAGAGCCATTGGTAGAATCTCGTCTGATTTGCCTTCAAAGTAAGTGAGTGACTGCGAGTGATTGATTGGGTGTTGGACCATTTTTATCCTAAAATGAAAAATCGGATTCCATTCTCAGGCGAGACGGAGACTCAACATTAGTTCAATGTTATAAGTCATAAAATTTCACCCACTATCAAGTTTCCAGGCAGGCCTATTCATATTTGAGCACGCAGAAATACGCTATATTTCATAGCGTCACTTCACCACCCATGGTGCTCACGATTTTCCATGTAGGAATGTACTCTACAGGTTAGTTTTGTTCACTTCATTTTTCATCTCGCAATCGTCCATTACACATAGCAGAACCTACGCGCCCCATACTGCAATATCTGGCTTCTAAATGTCATTAGTAAGTCACATTCAGGAGCGTGCGTTGTACAGCTACAGATACAACCTTGACACTTTACTTAAAATTTAAACTCAGAATCCTTAACAAAATCTTTGTTGACCTTTATCGATAGCTTTATTGCATCTCCCGAACTGTTTAATTGATAGTCAAGTTCATCGGGTTATTGACATGACTGTGTTACAGGGCGTCTATGTAATAATATTATACATGTATTTGTGATTCCTGAAACCAATTAAGCACAGCAAACTGACTCTTACTATCTTCCCTAAAGATTTTACACAATATTGAGTATGTACATGTATGTTCAATATTGGTATCATTGCTACGTATGTATGCTAGTATATAAAGTACTAGCATAAAATACTGTATTTTATTTTATAGGCCTACATACGATACTTGATACTATACAATACTAATACTTGTAGCTTAGTGCTTACCAAACCAGTGAACCAGTGATTTTTAATTTGTTAGTTTTTTTAAAATAAAATATAGATGCTAATATCTAATAGTAGCCCTACAGCATAGCATTGGTTATAGTAATATAAACATTTAATTGTATAAATAATTTATATAAATAATAATTACATTTAATTTCAGTGAGAAATTTAATTTAATTATAATTTAATTTTAATTTTGGTGAAAATTAGGAAAATCTAATCCCTAAACTAATATAATCATGAAGAATTATTTTAATTATTTTATTTATTTCGTTTTCATGGATTTGCTAACTTTTACCAGAGCTGGGTCTAAGTCGGACTTCAAGTCAACAAGTCATCTTTAAGATTTTGGAGGCAAATCAAGTCAAGGTTAAGTCGCACTCAGTGCTGACTTGAGTCATGTCAGCGCGCAATGCAAGTCTAAGTCAAGTCACGTTGAATTGATGTCCAAGTCAAATCAGCAATCCAAGTCAAGTCAACTTATGACTTTATTTGACTTGGCAAGTCAATTCAAACCTATGACTTGGACCCAGCTCTGAATTTTACTTAGATTTATTATTATATAATATCATTTATATAATTAGTTAACTTTTTCACAGTCAACAAGTTTCAGTTTGACTGAAATCCCAATACTTCGGCCCTATACTACATCACTACTAACTAAGCTATTAGTCTTTTTATGGTTCGTTGCAAGTTTCATAGTAAATGTAAATTGCTTTACAGTGATTTGGGTTTAGATTATTGCCATGATTTGTTATTGTAGTTATCATGAGAAGGTTGGTCGGCTGCATAAACTGGTGCACAAAGCGTGGCTTCTACATCTTCTGCTGTATGGGTCTTATGTCAATATCATGGATGCTATACAAAATCGGCACAATGCCTGATACTGTTCAGAGACAACCTACATATATCAGACAATGGCATTCGACAGATATGCTAAATGATCCTCACCACTCACATAACATACGTAGAAGTGATAACATATTTAGCCCAGCTACACAACAGGTGACATTGCCTTATAAAGAGGAGCTGGTTGTTGAGAACACAGCGCTGCTAATATTACATCACAATAAACAGGCCTCCTCTATACCAAGGGCCATAGTAAGTTCTAGATGGAACGCCGAAATCTTCTATTTTACTCAAACGTTTGAAAAGCCATTATCCAGGGATTATTCAAATGGGTTATTTTCAGTGATTGTATTCGAGGATCTAAGAATTTACCTCTCAATGACTAAAGAAACAAGACATTATATTGACTCGTATTGTAAAAAATTTAGTGTAGGAATTATATTCTTTTCTCTTCCACAACAATTGGGTGCTCTGTCCAATGTACCAATATTGGATTTCCCTCTGGTAATAAAAACACACTCATCAATTGAGACGTACACAGTCACTAGCTCTCCTGTTGCAGACATCGCTAAGCCTCAGGTTCCACACAATGTTAATACAATCAAAGGCTGGATCAGCTTCCAGTCTAATCACACCACCTACCAGACACTTAGCTATGGGACGTTGTCAACAGCTTCAGAGGATAAGGTACTTATTGCTCTATTAGACTCTGGTCAGCTAGATGGAGTCAAGAGAATATTCTTTGGACAGAGTCATGATCTGTGGATCCACAAAATACTGTTTCTGGACGCTTTAGCATTTTTAACTGGAAATGCTCTGAAGATGGACACAACTAAATACATACAAATAGATATAGATGATATGTTCCTAGGAAAGAATGGCACAAAGATGAAACCAAGTGATGTAAAGGTATTTTGTGTACTGCTATGCATAAATCACATGTATGTTGGTTTATTTTTAGGTATGGAATTGCTTCCACTATCTATGTGTAGAGAATGTCTGGACATTGTGTTTCTTTGCTGATTAGTGATTGTCTTATGAGATACTGAAGAGTTGATATTTTGTAGGCATTAAAGGATGCACAGACAATATGGAGGGAGAACTACGTTCCTGGTTTTAGTTTCTACATTGGGTTCTCTGCCAGGTCATTTAGGAAAGGTCTGGCAGAGGAACAGGAAGGGGATGAAGAAATGATAAGTAAGTGATACCATGTACCTACATGTAGGCTAGCTAATTACATGTATATACTGTACAGTGTACATTGTGCATATGCAGCTATACTCTAATTCAGTACAAAGTTGTATAGATAGGCTACACACGCCTCATGATATCTACAATATGTAGACTATAACATTGCTAATCTAAGATGGCGGTAGGAGAGGATCTCTTACCATGTGATACCAATATGGTAAAAAGTTAGCCGATTTATTGTCCAGGCAGATAGGTTAGGTAGATGGGCTATGTACATGTAGATACATGTAGATTGTGTAGATGGGCTCTGTAGATACATGTAAATTGTGTAGATGGGCTATGTAGATAGGTTATGTAGATGGGTTACGTAGATACTTTATGTAGGCTAGCAAAGTGAACATATCAACTCGCACAAACTTTGTACAAAGTTTTGGCGCAGTATGATTAATATCATTCATGAAAGAATATCTTTCTAGCGCACTTTTAAGAATGCGAATCTGCTAATATTTACATGCAGTATGATGTGTTGTATTTACTGTTTACTATGTCATGACTGTAGGGCAGGCGTCCAACTTTAACTGGTTCGACCACACCTACTCCCATATACAAGTGCACAAGTATACAGATCTGAATGCTGTGATCAAACAAATGGAGCTATCCAAAGAATTCGCTAAGGTTAGGCTCTGCCATTACGTCTTCTTAAACCCGCCCAATATTTAATGAAATTATTTAAATTTTTAGTTGCAAAATGTGGATTATCAAACTAGCGACAACTAAAATAATAATTGTGAGTGTTTAATTTTTGCTCATGTACATGTTGTTTAGGCACACGGTATGGAGATATCTAGCACGTACTCTGTAGCGCCACACCACTCTGGAGTATACCCAACTGATGATCTGCTGTATGAAGCGTGGAAGAGGGTGTGGAACATCACAGTAACATCTACTGAAGAGTACCCTCATCTCAAGCCTTTCCATTCTCACAGAGGTTTCATATATAAAGGAATTAAGGCTGGTATTCTATTCATAATTTAGTGTATATAGGATTTTTATGGTGTAAAATTTGTTTTGTTCTCATTACATTATTATACTTTGTTCAGCAAGGGAAGACAATTCTAAATTCTAAACTGATTTTATGATTAAACTATTTTGTCAGTAGAGAGCTTGTGAAAGCCGCTAACGTTACATGTAACTTGAGACATTGTCTGACTTTAGGCTAGTATTATTGTAATACTGAATACATGATAGCCAATTCTAGGAAGGTTTATCTACTAGAACTGAAATTACTCCATATCAGTGTTCGAAGTGGGGTTATACGGGAGTATGCGGCGTGTAACCACCTCAATTTTAGTGGGTATACGGCCAGCAGACGTGTACCCTCATGAGCGGACTAGCGGTGGAAATGTTAAGAAGCAGTTGAGCTAATCTACTTTCATACGCAGTCCGTTAGTACATTAGCACTAGTCTACTGGTTGTTTTAGTAAAGGTATTCCTCCCTTACTAACTACAGCTAGTCAGACCACTCTACCTAAAACAATTAACACATGAGAATCAGGTGATAATATGTGTGGCAAACATTTTTATATTAGAAGGTCCAAAGTACTACTGTTTGCCTAAAAATACATAACATTTTAGATATTAACAGGAACACAAGGGAGACAAATCGAAATTTCTCAAACATTTTCTGCAAGCACCGTGTACCCACCTCATTTGTTCCACTTCGAACACTGCTCCATATAATATTTAGACTTACTTTACCATATCTGACCATATATTAATCTGGGATTTGATTGACTAATAAAAGTAAAGAATAACAGTTCTAAGTTAGTAATAAGTAACAAGTATCCAAGAGTATTACTCTAATTGTAGAAGATGATGTAGTTCTAGGAATATGTATATGGCTCAACCAATATTTTATTTAGGTCCTACCAAGAGAGGTGTGCGGTCTATACACTACCAACCTATACTATAATAGCTACCCTGGTGGTCCCAGTGCTCTGGAATACAACATCTTGGGAGGTCAACTTTTTGAATCGGTGCTCTATAATTATGTAAGTAGGTCCGCCCTCTATGCCCTACTACTTTATGCCTGGGAAACAGTTGGTGTGATAACTAATCACTATAATATCTGTAGATATTTCTGTCACCAACGTCAGCTTCACCTGAGCGCAAATAGTCTCATGCATTGACTTTCTAACAGAAATTACACAACCCTACCTAAATTTTGAATCTACTATATTTCTGCTAAAGGAATTATTTAGTATGATGGTCTCACTGTATATCACTGATATTACTGCTGTATTAATATTCCCTGTGGTACTACTATATCTAATCCCGCTATGCAAGTACATTGTGTTCCCGATGGTACTGCTGTATATCTCTTGTGAAGCTACTGTATCCCCTTAATTTCACTACCACACTATACTTTCAGCTCAACATATATATGACTCACCAACAGAATTATGGGTCAGACAGACTCTCTATCTACACATTCGACAAGCTGTTTAAATTATTCCACAAATCAACCACTCTGAAGCTGCAGGGAGCACCCCCTGAGCAGATGGCAGAGAAATACTTCAATCGTTACCCTGAGGAGAGGCAGCCGCTGTGGCTCAATCCATGTGTGGATCCCAGGCACCGAGAGATATGGAACCCAGCTAAGCAATGCTCTGGCCTGCCGTCTCTGTTAGTAGTTGGTCCACAGAAAACAGGTACTTGTTAGGTTTCCTCATGTGCTATATATGGATACTTGCTGTGTAGTGCGTACTCCACGTATTCTGTACAGGTATTTGCTGTGTACCCCCACATCCAGTCTCTACTGTGAAATACAGTACTCAGATGTATATTTGCAGCGTTTGGTGTGTTTTACCTTGACCCTCAGCAGTAGCATACATGAATGTACGCACATGCTCTTATCACAATGTACATGTATGAGTATATAATATTATATTAACTGAAGGATCCACAGCCCTCTACACATTCCTCAAGTTACATCCTGATGTTTCTGCTAACTCTGACAGTCTCACCACCTATGAGGAGTTGCAGTTCTTCGGCTCGCCTAACTATAACAATGGACTTGATTGGTCAGTATACTATATTAATATATTTGATTGGCCAGTGTAATGTAATATAACAATAGACTTGGTTAATGGATGCATGAGACAGAGAGCACTTACAGTGGATGAATTTAGTCGTGTACAGTTGTCCTCCCTTAACCTGGGAGTGTTGTTGTGTATGCACACATTACTTGGTGTACCCTTATAATATCATTATTAATATTTCAGGTATATGAGCTTCTTCAAGTCAGAATCCAAAATTCTGTTTGAGAAGTCGGCCACCTATTTCGATAAGGAAATTGTACCAAAGCAGGCGAGCTCTTTGCTCCCAGAGGCTCGAATTATCATCATATTGTTAGATCCGATAGACAGAGCGTTCTCTTGGTACCATGTGAGTATGTATACGTGTACAGTTATACTGTAAATAATAAGTAATAGTAAGAAAAAATGGCCCAGCATCGCATATATAGCAATGTGGCCATATAAGGAGTGCCGCGTGTGCAGATGTTGTTTTATGTGCTATGTCTTATATCATCGTTGGTAATACACACAAAGGCAAACTGGCTTCACAACAGCCTATGACTAATTGTTCCCACGCTGTTCGTATTTAAAGCTACATGTATGTACAATAGAGCTCTCCTCTTTAGCACCAAAGAGCTCACGGAGATACCACTGCTCTCACCCACTCATTCTATGATGTCGTAACTAGTTCAGACAAGGAAAAGCGGGACTTGAATAGACTAAAAACTCATTTAATTAGACCAGGTTTCTACTTTGAGCATATACAGAGGTGGAGACAGCACTACCCAGACTCACAGGTAGGTAGCATATTGATGAGTCCTTGCAGAGTTATAATGACTTGTAGTTGTTTGCTCTTAGCAAGCAGTGTAGGGACAGACAACTCCAGGGTAATATACATATATACTCCTTCATAATGATAAGAGGCAAATCTAAAGGAATGGTTACACAAGAAACTATTCTGGCCAATGGAACCTTGTTATGGGGTTTGATTTCCCAACATGTTATTCTTTGGAACGTTCCAGAAGGGGGCTCTGTTGGCCTAAAGGGTCTCCCGTGAACTTTCATTGAGTTTTTATCATGGCTATATCAGAGATGTCACAAAATATATGTATGTATAAGAAACGCTAAGTAACTTTTCTTGGCCATAAAAATCAGTGTTTGTCGATTAATTGGCTAATAATACATGTATATGCCACTTGATTACCTTTAGCTGACATGATCATTGGTATGCAGTTATGGTTTTATGGGTACAAGCAAAGTACTGCTATAAATACCAATATTTGGTGTACTGTTACCACTGTATCTCCTCTAAAAGTAAGCCATACCTAGTTGCTACTGGTATAGATAATAAAAGAACTCTTGTGTGTGCAAGCATTAGAATTAGGGGTGGACAACTCCTACTGGTAATGTCATTGCAGGTATGTTAGATATTTAGTGACTGCCTTTCCTGCATTTTAACATCTATTAACTAGTTGGTTTGTAAACAAATGTTCTCATATTTTCTGTGCACTTAGACATGTACACGTATTATGTGTGTTGATTAACTAGGCATGTTCTATGAATAGATTATGTATGTGGATGGTGAAAGGTTGAAAAGCGATCCAGTAGCAGTTATGGGAGAGGTGCAGACGTTCCTTCAGACTGGTACCAGGCTGGATTACAACAAAGTACTCAGGTGATTTTACATGTATCTATCATCATACACAGTAGACTCTATATATTACAGCATACAGTATAAAATTGTAGATTATATTATAATTTTTATTCCATAAATGTAAATTTAGTAAGTCTATTGTAGTATGTTATATAATACTACCCACATGTACAAATATACATATTATGTATTATATTAGATTGTTATAATATACATGTACATGTATATACCATCATATACGTACTTGTGCCACTTATAAAATAAGTTACATATGCACTATTATGTTTAAAACACATGCTATTACATGTTAAACCACTACTGTCGCACCATTCAATATTTTCAAATAATCTTGTTTATCCTTTAACAGTAAGATTGATGTGTTGTTTGTGTTTGATAACCTAGCTGCTGCCAAGAAACTGCTATTTTAATATTGGCTGAGTTCACCTTCAATCAGCCTATGTTGGGAATTTTGGAAGCACTCAAGCAGTCAATATAAAACTGTGCTACAGAGATAGCCATGGGGCCTGCAACTGATTGTATTATTATTGTGGGCATGACTCAAACTTACTTGTTCATCGCTGTGCTCAAGAGTTATTTATAGAGTGACAGTTAGTGTTGGCTCAATAAGATTACTGGGCTATTTGATGCTAGTAGCTTACCTATGTACATAAGTTACAAGTATAGACTTAGGACAGGCATAGCCATAGGAACTTAACAGGTCTCAATGCTGACTGGAGGTCATAATAGTCAATATTCAAATGAGTTTATCTTGACTGCCACTAGGTTTACAAAGACAAGCAACACATCAATCTTCATGAAATAAGATGAACAATATTCCTTGCAAATATTGAATGGTGAGACAGTAGTGGTTTAACTACATCATCTAGTGTTACTATATGGTTGCTAGGGAAGTTATATGTTGTCAAGGAAGGCGTCAATATGATCATGGCCCGTCCTAGACACTATCTTATCATCAGAATAGTTCTACAAATGTTATATTACTTATACGTTGTATGGTTATGATTGTTTTATATGCCAAGAGTGAAATGAAAGTGCCATTTCCAAATTTGATAAATAATTAAATAATCTTCAGGCATAGGGATACTATATAGACCATAGAGTGAACAAAGTGACTCACGGCTAACTTGTATACAGTGTTCATTTTAAATATCATCTGAAGTTATTTTTATTATTATCGTGTTATTATAGTACAAGTAAGCATGAGCATTGTACATAAATAATATTATAATTCTAAGTAAATTATGAGAGCATCAATGAGTGTAATACAATAGTAACAAGTAAAGTTCCGCTGTTGTATGAATCAATTTTTACTGAGAATGTGACATTTCAAATGACGACAGCGTGTTGCTGTGGGGTGTATAGACACTAGGTACTCATTCTCTTCCCATGAAGCTACAGTCTACATATCTAAACTTAGCATCTTCAATTTACATGCCACAATTCCTCGTCCCAATTGCCACTGATATTATGGATTCCATTTTCTATGCTTTTCAAACTTTATTGTTGGAAGAAAACTCTTCTTGTATATTCTAGGAATACTTTGCTTGTGTAAACATGTTTTTATTTCTATCTGGTACATTGATTTGTTGCTGGCTCTCATGAACTTAACAAACTAGTCAGTAAGATCAACTAAAGTCTGTAGGCCCATATTTATGTTTAAAATTTTTAATTCAATTAAAAATGAATTAGATTGCAAATAAAAATGAAACTAGTGTAATCTCGTAGAAATAAAGAAATATTCACCAAATTTTAATTTATTTAGTGTTCAGTAATTTATAGTATAATATGTTATATTTACCAGGTTTGACAAGAAGAAGGGGTTCTACTGCCTACTGACCAACTCTGGCCACTCCAAGTGTCTGGGCAGTGGTAAAGGCCGCAGCAAGCAGTACGGTGAAGTGGACAAGCAATCTCAACATTATCTGCAAAGTGTTTTTTCGACCCCCAATGCTGCCCTCAAAGCACTTCTACAGCAGGTAAACTCTCCTTTACCTGCATGGCTAGTTTCTTCCAACTGAAATTACACTGTAGTCTAAAATTGTGGCATGCAGTTGTTGGTGCTTGCCAGTGCTTGGTAACATTATACTAATGGTACTTGACATGTCATTGTGATGTCAATCTCCCCATCTCTACTCAGCAAGGTGCTATAATAATTATGTAGCAACTAGTACAGCATGTACTATGTACTGTACATACATTTAGGACTAAATATTTTATATTTACAGCGTACAAGTCATGTATTACCAGTATAAGTGAAGTATTTTATAGGAGCTACCTTATTTTTATTGTGCTAGTGAATCTTATACACAGTCAATCAGATGTTTAATCTTTTTTGCTGGAATGTGTTTGAAGAGCTTCCATGTTTTTTCCTCTGTTTTGCTTTGGAGGGAAATAGCAGTGGTTTGCAAAATTATCACTGAATTTTGTATATTTTGTATGAGTTACTTAAATCTAACAAGCTTTACTGAATTCAGCCAACACAGTATTGGAGTGCTTAATGAAATTATGTTACCTAATATTTTTTTATCTTATATAGTACATGTAGTATTGCAATATAAACTGTAGTGTATTGGTGAAAATCAATAAATTTTAAACTTCTAGAAAACATAATCGGTGCCTACTATAGTTTTAGGAGGAGGGTGAGGATTACAAAACATGTTTACCATTTCAGTTTGTTTACATGCTTATAATCACTCGTTAACTTCAACTGATGTACCAAATTTATTTTAAAAAGAAAGTTCGTACTCTAAACCATTTGCATTGCTAGTTGGGGAGGACGTTTAGGTCTACCAATATAATGGGTAACACCAAACAAGGTTTTGAACAATAACTGGTCCGCTTATGCTGCTAGGTATGTTCATACAGCATACTTTATAGATGCAAAAATTTCATTAATTTATATTACTTTCAAGTGGAGTACTAAATGAAGTTTATATGAGGTACAATGTAAACTTTTAACTATAAGTTTTTATCAGTGCATTTCACAAGCTTTGTTTGAATATTCTAGTCTGGGACTTTCCCAAGATTAATTTTAAGTTGAGCTTCAAAATCCTTCCAGCTGGAGGTACACATGGTTTAAAATAGATCCCAAAATCAATTTGGGTGTGCTTGGACATCAATCTTGGAGTAAAAAATAAAATCAATAAATCAATTTAATTAAAATTCCTGCACTCAAGACCTCCTTGATAATTTACATGTTATTTTATCAGATGAAACCCTCCTTGTAGGTTATTTTATTTTCAGCCTGGAATAATATATCAACATGCTGTATACATTATACAATATTATGTATTAATGTACATGTGTATACAATGCATACTTATTCAAAGTTATCTTCCCCCTATATTTACAATAAGGTATTCTCAGGGTTGGTGTCGCTACCTACTACAAGGTCTTTTATACATGTAGTACAGTGATCCCTGCATACATACAAGTGCAATGGTTGTCAGTGCCAAGAGAGTGTCAAGAGATACACATAGAACTCTATGGAGACAGTAGGTAGTCTCACCAAGGAGTATTTGAATATTAGCCTTGCACAACAAAACTAACAAGACTGTTGACAGTTCCCTGAGCCTCAAGGGATGTTCCCATTCTATGTCATGCTAATTAACTGATATAATCATTATGTTCTACTTTCCCACTTTATGTAATACTAAATAGGGCCTCCTGCACCTACTCAACTAACAGTCAGACAGCTCTGCCCACAGTCATATTACATGATGTATCACTACACCAGTGCCTTATTATACAGACATACATTACACACTGTACACTAGGCCTAATCGTCTAATACAGTGTAGGTCTGCATGTACATGTACACCTCTATGTAATGATGTCATTTATTGTCAGGCACTCTAAAATGAAAATACATGTATGTATCAATATAGACCCATGATGCTCAGCAGCCGAGTCTATAATTTCTGCTTCGCTGTTATCTTAAACCACATTGACCTCTCCACATTTTGTTATAATTTTATGAGAGGTACATGTAAGCGCAAAGTAAATACAAGCATAGCACAGGTATGTGGAGAATGTACGAGTATGCAGAGTATGAAGTAGAAGGTAGAGGCTCATGCCAGATATACAGAGGTATGTGTACGTGTTGGTAAGGGGGTCCACTGCTCTACCTACATGTTGTGTAAACCAAGCACATAGGATTCCTAGGCCAAGTGTGTATTTACTGTATATTATGTAATGTGGTATGAAAAAGGCTATAGCAGACTTTACATTGTATATGAGATACATGTATGTATATGCTGCATATTACTATTAATTATTATAAATACATGCAATGGGATATTTTTAGTTGAACTGTTACAATGTATTTCAATAATTATGTCTGGGATATAATTATTTCTAGATGGGAACTACATGTAGCTCATCAGCCTTCACTGCTGCTCCAACGATGGCTTAGGGCAGCTGTTACTAGGCGAGGAGGTGATTCATCCCTACTCCACAACAAGGTAAGTTTCATGAAATTTATTATTATAATGCTGTATTTTGTGGTAGATATAGCTCAGAGGTTGTTTAAACAGAGAACAGCTACCCACATAGCAAGTTGTAGGAGTGCAGGTATGTCTTTCTCTTCATCACCCTGTGTTTGTTGTCTACTTATCCAGGACTGGACTAGCAACATGTAAAATAGTGGACATGTACATCATTCTTATAAACATGTAGGAAGACACAACTGGAGTTATAACTGAACTTTCTACTGTTGTACATTTGTATATTTTGGCATGTAATATACCTATAATGATGCCATATTACATGCATTATGTATGCACTGTTTTATCTGCATGGCTAGTATAATATCTCATTCCAGTGATGTGTTATAATATTATAATATGCAGGTACATTGAGCATGTAATCAGGATAGCCTGACCAGTTAGTCTCCTACTTTATCTGGTTCCCTACCTTCACTGATAGGTAAGTGGACATTCTTTCCATTGGCATAATTTGGTAGGTTATTGGCATTTATAACTTAGTAATAACGGTGTATAATATGGGCTATCCTAATATACATTATACATCATGCAGTTGAGTCTTGATTCAGCTGGACAGCAGTGTTGTCAACTGGTCAAAGTATATATTAGCTAATATAGGCACCTCAAAAGGTAGTAGAGCTCCACAGTTTTACAAAATTTCCCATGTGGAGGTTGCAATAAAATAAACAACTTATTCCTTGTAACCATATATCCAATTTATGGAGAGATGGGTCGTTATTACTTATTATATTAGGCAGCTTTTCACTAGGCTAATATGAAGTGTGGAAACTATTAACTGACACAGATCCTAACCTTTACCCTGCTGCTCCTCTGACTCTTGTGCTCTCCTGCAAATAGATGGTGTATTAGTTCCTCTACAGTCTATACTGTGTAGAAGTTACTAACTTTGACATCAGTGCCTGCTTCAGCTAAGCTCCTGCTACTCTGATAGTGACTAGCTATCAGTGGGTGTATGAATTATTGCCTGCTGTCTGTATTCCTTGAACTGAGAGCTATATGAGCTATACAAAATAATACTTGTATTGAAGGTGCATTTACAGTTGTAGATGCTGAAGCTGTTTTAAATTTAAATAGATTAAATAAATTAATAATAAACTACAATGTTGTTAATCATCTATCACGTGTGTATCTATGTACATGTACATGGCATATACACACAGGATAGTAGCGCTAATCTATCACGTGTGTATCTATGTACATGTACATGGCATATACACACAGGATAGTAGCGCTAATCTATCACGTGTGTATCTATGTACATGTACATGGCATATACACACAGGATAGTAGCGCTAATCTATCACATGTGTATCTATGTACATGTACATGGCATATACACACAGGATAGTAGCGCTAATCTATCACGTGTGTATCTATGTACATGTACATGGCATATACACACAGGATAGTAGCGCCTAAGTGATAATAAAAAATTTAGTAATGACTGTTTGACCAATGGCAGCTGTTTGACCAGTGGTCACTTGCTATTACTGAACATGGTATGGTCATTTGTAAACAACTGTCATCCATCAAACGCAGGTGTCAGTTATTTACAAAATAGGTGACATCATAAAGGGAACAGTGTATGCAGCTGATGACATCATATTGACAGCATACATCCAGCAACCGTGAGAGTACATTATTATAAAGTAAAAGTACATGTACCATCTGGAGTTGTTGTAGACAAAAATAACATTTAATAATTATTAAAACATGTGGGAACAGTGGAAGGCACCTTTGGGTGACCACTGGGTCAACCCAGAGGTCACCTCTGTGATTGAGTAATAATGCATGTTGTTATTTTTATTGCTATTGTCTTTATAAAGTTATTTATTTGTATAATATACACTGTCCAAAGTACATACAAGTAGGCCACATTATTGTTAGCTATTGTTCTAAATGCAGCTTTCACTTTACTTGTTAACTTTCCCAGAAGTGTAAGATCTATGTACATCTACACTACTATATTTCGTAGCATCAAAGCATAGGCATTCCTACAATGTATGTTTACTATAACTATATTATACTAGGTTTATACTGTATATAAAATAATGATAGCCTACTGGCATGTGACATTCATTTAGAACACTGCTGTTGAGCTGTTAGGTTGTGTGCATCATTATTTTAGCTCTCCCCAAGCAGCATACAAATCAAAAGAGCACGACTGAGCTTGGTGGCAGCATTCATACCCTGCTTGGTGGCAGCATCCATACCCTGCTTGGTGGCAGCACCCATACCTGTCAGAAGAAAGACTTGGAAAGGAGGTAAAGTAGCGAAAATTCTAACAAATGAAGTGGAGAAATTTAGGATAGTCTGCGCTTTTTACCTTCAAACTGATGATGGAAAAATTGCTTTCGCTAACTATTTGTGAGTAACCCACTCAAAACCAATTGTTTTAATTACAAACAAGGATCTAAGGCTGTCAAAATTTCTCCATTATTTACATCTAATTTACTCTAGATATATGTAGAGTATATTATGCTCTACATGTACATGTAGATACATCTACATGTACATGGAGATATATCTACATGAACATAAGATGTATCCACATACTTGATATTGCCACTGTCTATGTTTTACTTGTATGTGCATCAAGCATGTTATAATTATCATCACTTTTAATCAAGTAGTCAGCGTAATATGTACATAATTGTGTATGTGTATATGTTTGGATAGTTTTAGTAATATATACATGTGTATGGATAGTTTTAGTAATATATACATGTGCATGGATAGTTTTAGTAATATATACATGTGCATGGATAGTTTTAGTAATATATACATGTGTATGGATAGTTTTAGTAATATATACATGTGTATGGATAGTTTTAGTAATATATACATGTGTATGGATAGTTTTAGTAATATATACATGTGTATGGATAGTTTTAGTAATATATATACATGTGTATGGGTTTGAAAAATTAAAACTCAATGATTTAATTGTTATTTAGTTTGTTCAACCTTTTGTTATTGTTAAAAACGTATTACCAGTCTAGTCAATAATAGTATCCAGCTTTGAGCATTGCCTAAAGTCATTCTATTTGTGTGAATCACATGAATAGGCCTGTGTTGGGTAGTAAGTGCATACATAGGTGTACATACACATGTAGGAGTCCAGTGTGTGTCACTGCAAAATCTAGAGAACTAGACAGATACTTGCAGGTGGGTTGGGACAGATATTATTTACATCTGCAGGTAGCAGGCCTACATGTTAATAGAAAGTGAAGGTAATACAATATTACATGTGTAGCTAACTGCACTATCTACATTACATGTATCAGTAAAACCACTGGCTCTATGTAGAGTTCAGGTGTAAAACAATAAGATATCTTATTACAGGTTTAATCTTATTTTTAATTTGTATTACATATTTTGTAATACCATATATTTATATTATTTTGCTTGCAGTAGGCCTACTAAATCTACTAAATATTGTATTACAATGTATTTATACTTTTCATTAATCATGAAGAATAATTAATAATATTATATGATTAAAATTCATACATGTATTAGCATAATATTGTAGAATATGGGCCTCTGCAAGTATGCACTACTTTGTAAAGTAATGTAGGTGACATTGTAAGGCAGTAGCAAGTTAGTCTGTAATTATATCCACATAACAGCTGCATAGACATATCAGTCTGCATGTATTACCTGTTTCATAGCATCTCTATGGGAACATATCATATTACAGTATATTATCATCATCTCCTTTTCAAATCTAGTATTGCGTGTTTAAAACTACACTGTAGAATATCTTCTTTATATTTAACATGTGTTTTCATGTTTGTCATTATTTTTATAGCCAAATGATTCCCTTTAGTCTTACAAATTAGCATGAAGCTCTGCTTCATCCTCCACATAATATAGGCCTGTTGTAATATGGGCCTGTCGTTGTAGGCCTACACTTACATGCTAGTTCAAGTTAGATAGGTATGTTTATCACAGTATTTCAACTTACTTCTCACTATTATATTTTAAAAATAGATAACTTCTGAAATTTACATGCAAAAAATTGATTATTTATCGAGAAGACAACTATATAACTTGAATTTTTATTGTAGATTATGGTCCTAGTAAAAAGAACTGTCACTATAATTATCTTGTGAAACGATTGATGTTTCTGTTCCATTATATTCAGCCTGAGGCTAGCTATAATCTAGATGGTGTGTGGTTATACCCACACACACATGAATTGTAAGCTTACCCTACATGTACACAATATGCTGGTAGGTGCTGCTTTTTATCCTACTTTAATGTGACTCAATTATCTGGGGACAGCATCTTACAACCTACAGGCATGGGGTGTTGTGTATAAATGAGTTATTAAAGGCCATACACCATTTACTTACATTTTTACATACATTAATGACTATATTATATATAATGGGATACTGGAGAATGCCAGTGTGTGGCTTGCATTGGGCTAGCCCCTAGGTTAGTCAAACATGAACACTGTAGGCCTGCTTGACATTTTCTATATTACTTTCTGTTGGAGACAGCAATATAAAATGAGACTAGTGTTGCCTCTGGGTGTAGAGTGAGCAGCCGTGGCCTAGGGGTTAGAACTCTGGACTCTCATCTGAGAGATCCAGGTTCAATACCATAAAGGTCATTGGTAGTGTGAGGAAGAGCATACTGTACCACATTGTCCCCTTCTCTACTCCAAATTAGAAAAAATAATGATCTCTTCAAATCCTATCTTTCTTATCTGAGATTAATTATGGGAAGTAAAAGGCTGACAACACAGAACACACTGTCAAATAAATATTACACATAGGCTGTGGTACCACTCCATGACTTTAATGTGCAGTGATTTATAATTTGAATCATTCCTGTATAGATTGTGGAAGAGTTTAAAATTGATTTATAATAGTAATTTATAGTAAGAGCAATGTGTGAAGGGCCATGCTATAAATTATATATTGTATTGTTAATCATACTATCTAATCTGGACTAAATTCAGTGTCTTTGCAACCTAACTTTCAGGCACAGACCAACTTACACACGAGACTTTTCCAGCCCAATTCTGTTTTAAAATTAATGTATTATTGCATTATATACAATGTAGGCTGTCTGCCCCAAGTATACTAAAGTGACAAATGAGATATTATACTTTCACTTCACCTTTTGACCTGACTCTGTAATATACCAAGCTATGCCAGGAATATTTTGGCTGTCAACTACCATGGTATAGGTGAAATATTAGTCTAACAGTTGTGGAATATTACACTGTGACTAGGGCACTGCAAGCACCTGTAGGCCTATTAGTTTGCTGTATGACATAGAAGAGTGAAAAGGTATGTAAGTAGGTTACCACTTCAGTGTAAGTACACCTGGTACCAGGAGTTGTACCATACTTCATTATTGATACTGTAGTAACAATACACTATACACAGGGTATATGCTAGGATGACATTGTATTCACATATCATTATTTTGTTGATTGTAGAAAAGGAAGCCATTGAGTGTGTACTAGGCACAACTTACAGTGTGTAGCATTTGGGTGAGTTGAGCTATTTTAGTAATTTGCCTATCTGGTACTGAACAATAGGAATAATTGGTGTTTTCTATTTCCTGATGTTACACTGTACAGCTACATGTATATGTACATGTACATGTACATATACATGTACATGTACATGTACATGTATATGTACATGTACATGTATATGTACATGTACATGTACATAATAAGCCTTTGCGATACCTTTCTCTGGTAATGTTTTGAGATTCTTTGGATTGAGACTACTGGGTAGCATACAGTGTGTACAGGTGATAGTCGCCTATTGTTATTGAAATAGCAAAATGGCAGTTTTGGCCACCTACTACTTTTTGGAAACTTTTTGAAAGTTTAAAAGATGCCGTATAGTGTTGTCTGTAATATTTCAGACTGTTGTGATTATTTGTCAGTGGAGACAATAGCCTGAGGTTCAAACTTATTTGTTGGCCGTTGTGTGCACTCTGGTATAAACTGTAGACCTTAGGCTAGTCTTAAACAACACCTGTGTTGCTCAAAGGACTTTTTGATGTGATGTTCACCACACACGCACACCAGTCTGTTATTAGGAATTTACTCTAGGCCTAATGGACCCATAGACTGACAATAATTTAATAATTATGAATTAATTCTCAATTATTCTGTGTGAAGGAGAAAAAAGCACACTGAATATAATGGTTAGAAAATATGGCCTAAATAGGTCCTATTATTTATGGCAGTATTGTAGTGCTAGCTATCCAAATCTATTAGGGCCACATGCTGTGTACATGCATAGCCAATAAAGCCTATACATAGATGTATATACCCTTTATTATGGAAGCCCTCACATTAAATTCATAACTCCTATATATTTGAGTTAAACCAATTTAATTTATTATTGTCTTATTATATTTGCCTAATTTAAGTGAAAGGTACTCGGTAGGTACTTACTAGAAATACTAAGAACATTGTGAGCTAATATGCAGTCCATGTTTAGTTTGTTTCGTCCAGAGTGCATGAGTCTGGTGTTTACTTGCCAAGTATTCTTTCTACCAACTTAATTGTTGATATCCCTACTCTAACCTTTCAGCTTACCAGGTTTTGTTCTCAATTTTAATTTTGAATTCATTTAATTATGAGAAAAACTTGAACCTACATGTACATACAAGACTGTATGTAGGCTACCAGTGGCCAAGGAATTTATTGTAGAAAGCACAAGAATTTAATAACTATAAGGCAGGAGTGGATTTTCAATACCATTTATAAGGTGTTATGGTAATTATTTTCTCCAGACTTCGATGTAGTTTGTAAAAATCTAGAGAGTGTTTGCTAAAGGCTGAATCATCACAAATGATCAACTTCTTTTCCATGCTGATTTCTCAACTCTCGTCAAAATACAGTTGGTGTAGTAGGTCAAAGTGGCATAGGTTAGTGTATTCTATAACATAACTTCCTGTCAATGGTCAGTCTATGTCAGGCTGGTCTAGACAAGATATTAGATATTATCCTGGGAGATGGAATAGTGACCATTAATTATCGAACTTATGAAAACTCTTCTTACTTTATTGATTTATGATAATACAAGATTTATCCATCTCTTCTGGCACTGAGGGTTTTGCTGGCATACACCCGCCATAGGTTATATTATCAATGATACAGGCAGTTCACAGTAAATACACATAAGCATGCTCAAGTTCTTTTGCAAGTTGGCTAAATTTTATTAAGGTATTAAAGTTGGTCACCCATAGCTAGACCTACATAATATTTAAAAATGTCACACACAGAGAACTTAATTATTTTATGTAGCAATGTTTTATGAACTTAGCTATAATATCTATGCTGGGCCACATATAGCCAGCCAGTCAGGCTGTATAGCCTGGTACAATGTTAAACTTTTGATATCCCTATCCATGACTTTAAACCAGTGACCATGATATGGTGACGTTGGAGATGAGTTTTAGGACTTGCGTACTTGCAGACTAGCACAATCTGTGTACATGTTGTTTCATGTCAGGGAACAGTTAACAAATTCTAGCGAGCTGTTCAATTAATTGTCTATCATGGTGCAAGTGAACTAAACTAGAAATACTTTGAGAGTTTGCTTTGGATGCCACAGAGGGAATACTTCTCCCAGACACTCTCAATAGCATGTCCAGTGAACCTGTAGTGCAACATGTACCTTATTACCTTATTATGACCTCATTGTAGCCTTGTAAATAATTGATACAACCATTACAACATGACAATATGAATGTTATAAAATACAATATAATCAGTTAGGTTGGTTGCGGTCTTTTTAGTTCAGTTGCTGATATACTTCCATTGTATGTAAATGAACGCATCCATTTGCATGCATGTGTGCTGTGGACACATGCATATCTACTCTCGGCATATAGGATGTGCGCAGCACAGCACAGTACAGCGTTATATAAATATTAATACAAATCAAAGAAATATCAGTAGCTATATTTTCTCAAGTATCAAATAAGATGACGATAATGGAAAATAATATTAATTACATGTATATGCTATCTGTAAATGTGCCTTAATTGGAATATGCAAATCTCCTCAATGTGTGATATGAGGAAAACTTTAGGAATTACTTTTGATTAACAATTAGCAGACAACTCCAATTTATTATTTATCTACATGTATATTAGAATATGTTTTGACCAACTAGAACTAGCCCTGCCACTGTTTTCATCTCAATCTTTGTTATACATCCTATAGCCTATTTCCCTGACCTATTAAACAGATTAATAAAACACTTTCACCGCAGGATATGAAGTGACACATTCATACTCCCAGATGAGATTCATCTAGTCCCCTTCCTACTCTAAATGTGCTTCATAGCTCTCAGCAATATTACTAAAGGTCATCTATCTTCAGGGCATATAGACTGAGTACCACAAGTATAGACTGAGTTTAATCTACATAAATAAATAAAATTCACATTGAGTTATAAGTATTTGGTCTACATACCCTACCATCTCATGTACATGAGCTAGTAGGATGTGCAATGTGTGATGATTCAAACAGATTATTTTAATATCTTATGAATTCACTAAAACATTAGACCAAACTAGATAGAATAATATATTATAATTTTGCCATACTTGGTGAAATGTGCTCACAATGATAATTCAACATACAATGTACATGATAATTCATTACATGACACTCACAGGCTATTGATTCAAAGTTGTCCTCTCCCAATTGAGACCTAGACAGGTGTAGAAAAGACAACTTCAAATTTAGATCTATGCCATATGAACCCATTATCAAAAATGGTTTGCAAATAGAAGACAACCCCGTGTGTCTGTTATAACTAATAGTTGCAATAAACAACTGGGATTTATTGTACAAGTAATATCCACTGCTACACATGTAATGTTGTTATGTCCTCACCCAATAAGAGTAAGAGTTGAAGCTGTACATAGTAGAGGAATTTTTAAGTCCATACTTGTTTTATTATAATTTATTACCCATATATCACTCTAATATGAAGCATTGGTAAATGTACATGTATACATTAACATGTAAATACTAGCCAATCCAATATACTGTATGTGATTACAGTATCATTGTACCAGGTATACATGTATGTAACATACTAATGAAATGGGCCACTATACCAGAGATTATTTACTACCACTATTACAATTTCTATATTTTTCCAAGCAAAAAATGTATTTACATAGATTATAGTCTATTTATGTGCAATAGGCAAGTATAACATTGTCATTTAATGTCACGTCATAATTAATAATGGTAATCCATTAATTACTATAATCTAATCCATATGGATCATCCATGCCAGGTTTCATTAATCCTATCTGCATTTTACATGTAGTTGGCTCACAAAACATGTACTTATATAACTGGGAGGTTATATTTATAATAGTGTTACATTATACGATATTGTAGGAGAGGAAGCTCACTGATTGCTGTTACATCTACGGTGTAACGTATTACTACTACATATTATACATGTACGTTATATAAAGGATACAGCCAACATGCTGACAATGTGGATACTGGGGTTGCTACTAAGTCTATGTAAGTCAATTTAAAGTACTCTACTGATTCGTAAAAAAGCATGACTATAACATGGTGAGAATACAATATTATTTACACTGAGAAAATTGGTGTTGGAATCTAGTGTATTGAACCATATAATATTGTACTGTAGTACACCTACAGACTACTGGGTAAGGGTTTTGTAGTTATAAATGTATTTTATTGAGGGTTTTGACCTTGCAGGCTCAGAACTGTGTGGGTGTAGCTAATACTGTAAATGAACTTAGGTATTTTAATGTTTTTAGCTACCATCTGCATGTACTATTGCACATACACTGTACATGTGCAGCTAGGTATATGCTATCTTTGAGTAACCTTTACCTTGCGTAAAGAAAGTACATGATGGGTTGGGTGTATAATGTGTGTGTATAACAAATTACATTGTACATGTACAGTATATCTATCAACGATTATTATTTACTGTCTCATGTGCATTATACACTTGTATCGTATGTAACAGGCAGCATGTTGTATATAACAGAAAGTGTATTACATGTAGGCAGTGTATTATATATAACAGGCAGCATATTGTATATAATAGAAAGTGTATTATATGTAGGCAGTGTATTATGTATAACAGGCAGCATATTTTATATAACAGAAAGTGTATTGTATATAACAGGCAGCATATTGTATATAACAGAAAGTGTATTACATGTAGACAGTGTATTATATATAACAGAAAGTGTATTACATGTAGGCAGTGTATTATATATAACAGAAAGTGTATTACATGTAGGCAGTGTATTATATATAACAGAAAGTGTATTACATGTAGACAGTGTATTATAATTAACAGGCAGCGCTAGTGTAGAGGGGAACATCCACATGGTCACACAGAAGAATAAGTTGGTTAGGACTGAAGGTGGCACTACGTTCGCTGGTAGAGTGGCCTTAGAGGGAGAGAACATTACTGTAATATGTAGAATATCAACAAATATGGATCTATGGAGAAATATGGACAAGGTCACTCCAACTACAGATGGGAGGTGAGCTGTATTAGCTAGATATTCTAGAATTTGTATTTTTCATTTCTTTTACTAAATATTACTCTTCTCGTTAGTTGTTTTGAAACTGCTTTTGGTGGCAGTACAACAGTACTGTAATTTATAGTTTTCAACGCCCATACCCTAATTTACAATAATTAGTTGTGAAACATGGACCTACTAACTGCTATTAGTGAAGATAGCCATAAGAGAGAGGATTACTCCCAACGTATAGTCCTCATTATGGTGAATAATGATTCAAAGCTTCTTATAGAATTGAGCAGTCAAGAGACAGCATGTTCCTCAATACTACCATTACTAATGTGACACTGGATGACACTGGATTATATAGATGTGGGGCTGGCTATCAGAACTTGAGAATATATAGGATATCAGGTGAGATTGGGTGGTAGAATGGCCCTTACAGTTTCAGCGGAGACAATGGAACTCAAGCTGCTGATGTGTTTCCTATTATTGTACATGTATATGCGTTTATCTATGCTAGCTACTGCCATGACCCATTCGGTTTCACTTGTATAAGTTAAACTTCATAACCTACCCTTGTTACATGTGCATTTCCTCCTCACAGTTTAGTTTTTCTGTTTCTGGTTTTTCTGTATCAACATTTGAAATTAGATTTACCCTCTCAAACTGATGTAAAGTAAATGAATTTTTAAAAAGATGTTAAAATTTGTATCTAGAGAAATTATAATAATTATGAAGCCTGTATGAAATATCCGAAAGTCAACCTTCTCACCTAGGCCCACTGTGCCCTGTAGTCATACGCACACTGTACATACATACATTGTATAGGATAAAAACATTAGAGATTGCAAAATAAGAAGTGCAAAGTATATTATGAAAACAAACAAGTATTTTGGAGTTTTACTGCGTTTATCCAGAAAGGGAGGACTTTACATTAGATTTGATAGTTCGACTATAATATAATAATCTTACAGATATGTACAAGACTGGTAAGTTAAATGTCATATACCCGTTGTTTTATGGTCTACCCAATCCTATACTAATATATCACATTTATACACTGTCATGTTTATGTCCTGTACCCATGTATTCATTGATCCTTCCATGTCCAGTATAAGTGTATATAATGTATCTGAAGGCATACGCTGTTGGCTGTTTGTTGAACTACAAACATCCACTTGTTTTCTTTAGTTATAAACCTTTTTGGACCCTCAACAATTCTCTACTAACATCACTAACTTCTGGGATGAGCAAAGACAAACGGCACTTTATATACTGGGTTGCATCTTTCAGTCTTTATGTAAATATGTTGATGTCAGAAGTGTTTGGAATATGCAGTGTACTGAGTTGTTTGACCTGTTCTGTTGTGTTCAACCATCTTCCGTAAAGCTCTTAGATTCTCATTATTTAGTTCTTGTTATTGTTTCAGCATAGTATACAGGAATGTTTGTTCATTGGTTGTCATGTGTACAGATTGGAAGTATCGTATTATTGTTTACACCACAAGTTGATATTATAGTATCGGAATAAATAGAATACCTACATTGTACAGATATACTGTTTCAAGTCATATAACTGCCATTATATTATGCAGGTTACGAACAAGTACCTCCAACCATAACAGGAGCCAATTGCCTATCATACACTTCCACTGGCAATGTTCCATCTCATCTGGAGGATTATGAAGTTAGTTACGTAATTGTCTGCTCTTTCTCCACCAACACATTGCCACGTGATTATATGGATTGGAGTGTGGCTCTTATTGAAAGGTAACATATGTTACATATACCCTTCCTTTAATATTACCTATACCCTTCCTTTAATGTTACCTATACCCTTCCTTTAATAGTACCTATACCCTTCCTTTAATATTACAAATAACCTTCCTTTAATATTACCTATACCCTTCCTTTAATATTACCTATACCCTTCCTTTAATATTACCTATACCCTTCCTTTAATATTGCCTATACCCTTCCTTTAATATTACCTATACCCTTCCTTTAATATTACCTATACATCTCCTTAGCTATTATTCGCAGCGAGTCAGTCTGCCTGCAAGATCAATAGGCTACTAAAGGTGTGCTTATGATCTTTTCGACCAACATGAGCTGCAATATACTTATACCTATTGCTAACTCATTATCGCATCCTAGACTTTAGCAGGAAAATAAGGTTTGTATTTGGCCTAGGTTGGTGCGTTTGCAATATTTATGCTGGGATTAGCCGGAAAAACCTCACCAGAATTGAACGATGTTGTCTTGGCTGAGACATGGGCTGAGAGTATAAGAATAATTAGAAATATATCAGTCAGCTGAAGCGATCAGTTAAAGTGGTAAAGTTATAAAAGACTCAATTTTGCCATGTAGACACAAAGAACAGCTGCCGTGGCAGACCATTTGCAGGTGTTATATCTATTCTGATTCTATACCTGTAGGGAGGGAGTAGAATGTGGTGAAGAAGATGAGGGGTGTACTGACACTTGTACAACAATGAATCAGCAGACAGCAGAGGATGACACAGATATTGTGAGCTGTATGATCATCACTGCTGATACTGCCACCCTCTCTGCGAAGAGTCTACAGTTTAGCGCTCTGGCTAAGAATCCATTCACCCAGTTTTTCAAAACGGTTAATGCTTCAGTAAGAGAAGAATCAGGTTAGAGATATGTATATATATAAATACATAGAAAAAGTAACTGTGGATTGCGCTATGGGTTACATGCATTGTGTCATGCCATAGTCTATAGCCTAAGTTGTTAAAATGGTGCGGATGTAGACTCGAATTCTTGCTACATGATATGGAAGCTCTATATATTATGTAAAAACTTCTGTGATTCTTTTGTCATTCAAGTTTTGAAGTTTTTTATGTTTCCAGCAAAATTTACGTCTTAAGATGACTCTTTAGCCTTGCAGTCTCTTCTCTGCTGTTAACAATTTAAAATACAAACTTATATTGTCCGCTCTTGCTAAAATGTAGAGGCTGAGATTCCGGAATTCGTAGAGTTACAGTTAAGGTACCTCGACAGGACCACCCCTCTTTTCACTTACACTTCAGCACACAGCAGAGCTATGGTAGTTATTAGCGGGGCCAAGTGGGTACAACCCAACTTTAATGACCCACCTAAGAAGCTATTCATGGGCTACGCTGCCAGAGCTGGAGATACTGTTATAATCAGCTGTGAAATAGAAATTACAGGAAATGCTCTATACAACATCTCAAATGAGAACGACCCTCGGTAAGCTCAACTTTTGTATAATGTGTTTACAACAACAAGCTCTTACTGTTTGTTTGAGGAAGGTTAGTTATATCTAAGAATCAGAGGCTTCATCATTATTTTATATGCAATATAACATAGTCTCGTGTAGCCTTAGATACTTGTCTTTGGTTGGAGAAATTTGGTTGGTGATATGATAATTGTGTAATGGAGAAGACTACTTATTTATCTAGAACTGTAATGAAGAACCCTGGCATTATTAAATCCTGTTTAACCGCTAGTCAAGCCAGGAGTTGAGATGATGTGTACCTATCTGGTTGTAGTCAGAAATTTCAACTACAAGTGGTAGACTGAGTCTCCAGTGTGGATAAAATAAAAACAGCCTTGAGTTATAACCCTACTGAATGTATCAAAGATGCCATAAGTGTATTATGTGAAGAGAATGTCTTGTGTATATTCAAGATAAAATATGTGCATGTGTAATAAGCTACTTGTTATGTCATTGCAAGTAAGTGTGTAAGTAAGTAGATGTATGTGTGTTACATTACTTGTTATATCGCGTGTAGGGTAAGTGTATCAAAGGGCAATGACTGGTACAACACTACCATAGAGAAGGTGAGCCATGAAGACGCTGGCACTTACTACTGTAGTAATGACAATAAGAAACTAGCTGTCATTGAAGCTGGTAAGACTTCCCTTCTGTAGTACAATGCAGACATGACACCAATTCGAAGTTGTCTCTGCTTTGATTTAGTCTGAGAAATTGTTGCTTTTATGTCAATGGGTGTTGATCATGATAGTTTATTGGATACACTAAAGCCGTGGTTTAACCCGCGGCCGTGCGCTCTGAAAGGCTTTCTTGTAAAATTGAAGTTGATATTTGCATAATCGAAGAAGTTGCGCGTCAGTTTGTTCTAGAACAAGGCTCCGTTGGTCAAAAATGAACAAACGGCCTCTAGTATAGCCTTAGGAGCGTGTGGCATCTAAGTGTAAAGAATAAGTTGTTGAAAGAATAGTGATGCCTATTTTATATTTACCAGATAAAGAACCTGCTATCATGAGTCATCACTGTGAATCGGCTGAGTTCCACAGTATGGTCTGCACTTTCTATACTAACAGCAACAAATGGGATGTGATGGAATGGAATGTTCTGTACTCTGTAGGCACGTAAGTAAGACATCTCCCGCTCTCCTGTTAGCATTATGTACATACTCCAGAAAATTTAAAATATCAGTTTAGCTGGGATATACAAATATGATCCTGTAATAATGATATCCACTTGAAATGTTTGAAAGACAGGCATAAAACCATATTGTACATGGTATACGTACATACTGCTTTAAAGGGACACACCACCATATACATGGCATACATACATACTGCTTTAAAGGGACACACTGCCATGTACATGGTATACATACATACTGCTTTGAAGGGACACACCACCATATACGTGGTATGCATTCTATTTTAAAGAGACACCCCATCATGCACTGGTGAAGATAGTCTGTGCCATTTTGTGGAATGTAAAGACCAGAGAGTGTTTATAGCTAATGAGATTGAAAGAATTGTCTGCTCTGTAAAACAGAACCAACTGTTTAGAGACGGCACTTACGATTTCCACTTCACCGCTTCCAATCCTTTCATACGGACAAGTCTAAACATCAGTGGTGTTGAATTGGACTTATCTATAGGTGAGTTCAGGGGGTGAATTTTTCCATTTTTGTTTGAAACTCAAACTTATATCCAAGCCATAAGAAAAATAAAATGGTATTGTTTAGCGGACAGTCATTCAAATACCTGAAAGACTATCATTTAATGTGCTGAAGAATTCAGGTGGTCAAAGGAATGCAACTGTTATACTGTATGAACTTATCAATGTAATATCCGTGTTTGTGTTATAGTGACATTTAACATAAGCAGAGTGGCTGCCAGCGCTATATTTGAAGACCGCATCTCTCTATCTGTATCTGTTGATAATGAGGCTGCGACGAGTAGGTCATTCAACTTTAGAGTTCGTTACATTCAAGATGGGGAGACAAAATTGCAGGTAATACATGTTCTTTAGGAGACTATCTTGCAGGTAATAAATGTTATTTAGGAGACTATCCTGCAGGTAATAAATGTGTTTAAGGAGACTATATAATAGGATAATAGGTCAGAACAATAATATTTGGTATTAAGTGGTGATTTACATGTAGTTGTGATCGAGCATTAGTTCAAAATGTTTGGAAACACTTGAAGATTATAATAGCAACAGTTTTACCCTCACTTCTAACTGTACCATATTATACTGCCACCAAAGGTGATTGATGCACAATGACAGCAACAGTAATTGTCTAATGTGTGGAAGTTGTTTCCTCTTTTCCATCCCTAATCAAGAGACGATAATTTCAGATTGCATTCAGCTATTCGGAAATTATGACTTGCATTACTTGTCGAGTATTGGCAATAAAGTACATGTTACAGATAGCATTTGTTTAAAAACGATGAATATGAACTCTGCAATTATCATTGCCATAGAGTTGGAAAGACTGGGCTTTGGGCAGAGAGCTGTTACTAACTGGACTGAAGTCCCACACAGTGTACGACTTCAGGATTAGTTGTCAACTGAGCTCAACAAAGAACCTTGACACCTGGAGTGAAGAATTCCATTATATAACACGGTCTGCCACTTCAGGTAAGCCGGGACATCAGTGCAAACACATTGCTTCTTTTTATATAATACATTTGCATCTATTATAACTACGTTTTAATATTATGCAGCTCCTGAAAAGGCCCCAAAACACAGCATCACTGGATATATTCTGGAAGATTCCACTAGTCAATGTGGTGAGAGCAAGAAGATGGTAACGATTCTATGGAAGGTAAATTATATTATAATATCAATGTTCTTTACTACGTTACTGACTTCTAGCATTAAACTAGTGAAAATATATGAAACTTCATCTTTTGATGCTTGCTTTATATAATATATTAATATATTGAAGGAAGGACCCAATATTTATTCTTTCAAAACTCCCACTGGCCAATGTATTTTGTATAAAGTGGGACACATTCTCACTCAACTATACTAGCAGTTATTTCATATCGATTCTTCATAATATCTGATTTCTTATTGAGTTATTTCCTCTCAAATAGGCTTGAGACTTACTCAACTATTAAAATATTTCTAGCCACTTCCTGAGAAGGCAGGCTACGCTAATGGAGTTATCTCCCACTACTCTATATATCCTCTTCATAATATTCCAAGTGGACTAAGTCAACCAATTATCAGACAGGAAGGGGTGTACAATATCGACAAACACTCAGCACTTCCTGCTAGACCGGTTACCATGGTAAATTTTGAATTTGTTCATTGATTCTTCTGGGATGCTTTTACTGTAACATTTATAATTTATATGATTATTTAACCACAATGTACCATATGCACTGATACATGTGTAGGTAATATAAATGTGTAATAATTCATCTATAATACTCGTATGTACATGTATATGTACTCTTGTATGTGTGTGTAACTACAATATATTATACAATGTATGTATGTATGTATGTATCTCACTACAACCTGTCTAGAGTTTGATATACGCACTAATAATGATCATGTCAAGGTTTCTTCCTGCAACCAGCGATTACTAAATATAATACATATGTAAATATATTTGCTAACTTTGAGGCCATTCTTTTACTTCTGTAGGTATACAAAAAGAATGTGTCAGCAACAGCTTGCATTAGCAGCACAGTTAAATACATAGCCTTGGTTCCTTCTACGTTTGGTGGTGCAGGATCCCAGCTTAGTTTGTACCAGTTGCCTGCAGAGAGAATTGGTTGGTTCAATATATAATAGCATATGGTATTTACTAATTGCACATTAATGTACCACACAGTACCTTTTGAGACGTAATATCAAAGTTGACATCAGTTCCAAGCACCTACACATAACTTACAATATTTATATGAGTGTGAACTTGTTTTTTTGTGTAATTACTGTTTTTCGATTATTGTAAAATGTTTGTTGGCTCGGGTAATGCAGGAAATTGGTATATCATTCAACATAATTATCTTGTTCACTGTACTGTTACAGCCGTCAGGTCATGTGACATCTCTGTAAAACTGTCACATGGTACGCTGACTGTGAGCTGGCCAGGGCTGACTGACTTACCATGGAGTACCAGCTACACAGTGTACTGGTGCGAGCCTGGCGATGTCAAATGGCAAGAGTGTCTCTCGGAGGTAAGTACTTTACTGTAGCTTGCCAGAGCTGCATGGAGATGAGGAATTTGATCACGCAGTGTCTTATAAGAGATAACTCATATTACGTGCTAGAGCTAATCAATGAGGAGATAACTTCAATGTACCGAGCAAGAATTAGACTTAGTTCATAGTCTGATATAATATAAACACAGACTGCAGGTCAAATATTGCAACATGTGGCCTAAATCTGATATTGGTTACAAGTGGTAATAGGTAAAACTAAAAAGGTTTCGCAGCAGAAGATTTTGTCGGCCATAATTTCTTAATCGACTATGATGAGTAATATAGTGTAGGAGTGTAGTCTTGTGTGTATACAGGTTATATGTACCATGTTGTGAGTTTTACACTGTATGTACATAATATGGAGTATATTACAGTTATTAGATACCACACTACATGCTACACTAGATGTTGGGATTACAGTCATATACTCCTATTGTAGACCCTAGACTGGAAGCATCTAGGCAGGCAAAGACAACTCTCCTTGCCGTTCACGTCTGAGATGATTAGGTATAAATTTGGACTAAGTGCAAGGAGTCAAAACAATCAGTTTGGATCTGGTATAGTTTGGGCCGACTGTGTAGATACCCTTGATAGTGCTAGTAAGTATTACATCAGGCCTGGGCCACACGACTGCAGATTTGGCCAAAATTTGTGGTGATTTAACCAAAATTCTAAGAGCTCAAGTGAATGCGTCCACGTTTTTAACAGAGTCATTGATGCAGAGCACGTACACTTACAATTTTGCCAAAACATGTGATCGCATGGCCCAGGCATGAGATTCTGCACCTAAGTAGGCTCATTACTTTCATTCTCATCCATTTGCTGCTGTCTTATTACTATGGCTAGTTCTCTTGGTATTAATGAAAAATCAAAACTTGAAAATTACACCCATAATGTAGCCATTAGTATTGGTAAACTTGTAATTTATCTTGTAAAATAAATTTAGCTAATCGTGCTGCTAGAATTAATTTCTATCCACATTGAAAAAGGCTCATACAGATATTTGTATTTTCCAAACTCAACTGCGATTTATCTATCAGTGAATTTGTCCTGTTTCTTGTAAGCTTTGTCATGTATGTTAACCAGTACTCTTCTGCAGATATTACCGTTTTCCTCTCTGAATGCTAGGGATCTCCCACACTATCATTTTAGAGCTGACTCCAGCTGAAGTAGATGTGGAGATAGATAACATGGTGGCACATGTGACAGTCAGCGACAGGTGCTCTGTAAACAGCAGGAGGGCTGACAGATATACTGTAAAGTCTTGCCAATATGACACACTAACTGATGAATGCATGGAGAAATGTATGTACATTTTTAGAATGCTATACAAGAAAGTGGTATAATGTTATGGTATATGGTATGTT
This sequence comes from Bugulina stolonifera, assembly GCA_935421135.1. NCBI lineage: Eukaryota > Metazoa > Bryozoa > Gymnolaemata > Cheilostomatida > Bugulidae > Bugulina > Bugulina stolonifera. The sequence continues at coordinate 18,412,898 of OW285189.1, read as the reverse complement.
ATGGCATATGCATAGTGTTATAATATTATAATATGGTAATCAAAAATATTCTAAAGCATGAATAACTACATAATCACACTGTAAGCTATGCTCTATGATCCATATAATTGCAGGAAGATAAATGCAGTTGATAAAATAAATTTCTAATGACTAAATGGACACAGGTCATTATTATAATAAAATCCATTCAAAACTGTGTAATATTAATCGGTGGCCATGTAATGGCAAATTGACCTGATTTCATTCACACAAGCATGCAATAGTACAGAGTGACGTACCAGTGCACACAACATGGCCTTTTCCTGTATATATTACAGCAATAGAGCAACAAGTTACAAGATGTGAACCTACAGCAGTTATTCAGCTGTTCAAGTATTCCCAGAACTATAGTTTCTGGGTGACATCACACGTGGGTTCTTCTCTGTCAGCCGATTCTACTAAGGTTATCAAACTGATTGGCCCAAAAGGTAAATCAAGACTATGTTAGATATGTATTATGTATACACAGCTTTTATGAATTACTTATCTTATGCATTTGCTATGATTGCTGTCAGAAGCTACTGTTAAGCTTTACCTAAAGGTTCTTCCTCAAGGCGTGACTCTATACAAGCTTTGATCAACTTCATCTCTCACAGGATTTTGGACCTTGCTTATGTACTTGCATTATTGCATTATACTATATAGTTTTATGCCCAGACCACAATGCTTGCTTGGTGCTAATTGTACGTATATTATTTTTTCCTTTTTGAAATTAGCTCTGGAGCATCACGTCATAGCCATTATCTGCATATTACTGCTACTACTCACTACTGGGATAACTCTGCTTGCTGTGTGGATATATAGGTAAGCCATTCATATACTAAAGTGGGGAATTATACACCTATCATATAACAAAAGACGAAACGTTCTATGGTCTGTGGTCTGCGGTTAACGGTCTGCTATCATCCAATCAGATTTAGGGTCGAAAATTGAGACGACTCATATATGTTGCAATGCAGCCAGTCAGTATCTCGGCTCCGGGTGGTGCTAGGACGTTGGGACCGGGTCTACCAACATCGCTGCTGGGGCGAGTTCGTAGCCTTAGGCTCTCAAACCTTACCCAGGGCGGGGTGGGTACCTGACCCACCCCACCCAACGCATTGGTGTTGGAATTCGGGCTATTTACTTGGAGTTGTTTTCTTAATGCATGGGAGCACAACTCCTCATGGCGTCATTGTAACATGCCTGTGCCACCAGAGGTCCTGTACATCCGTGAACACAGTACATGAACACAAGCCATCATCACACTCGAGCGAAGCGAGCAACTAATGCAGTGAGACTTGCGTCGCAGACCAAGCACTTTAAACTGCAGCGGGGAGTTACTCCACATTTAGTTTTTGCAACAAGGTAAAAATAACTTTATTTTACCCTGTCATGGTATAAGAGGAGAATAACTCTGCAGTTAGTTTATAATATGACAGGAAGGAACAAATCTTGCATATGCTAACATGTTATAACCTAGATGTGGAAAGAAAAAGAACAAAAAGGGGAGCAGACAATTCTTTGTAGGGTATTGCTTTGGATTTCGGTTGTACAAGTAATAGGAACTTGCTATGTGATCGTGACTTGAACTTAACTTGACCCTAAAATGTGCAAGTCAAGGACTTAACTGTATCATCTTTGTGTTTTGTTTAATTTTCTGCAGACAGAAAAAGATGGCAAAAACTCTGAAGAGACCAGAAGTTATCATTCCAATACAGTTGAAACCAGACAGTGCATCAGACTCTGAACAAGAAAATGATGAGATGGAAAAGTTCCATGAACCTTCTTATTACCTAGTGAGTACCCTTTCTGTATTCTACTTCCTGATGCTATCCAACACTATGAGTACATGTAGGTCACAGCAAGTCAAACTCATTTGATGCCTTGTACCTTTGATAATAATAGTTTTATTTTATAGCAAACCTATTCTCTACTCTCTATTCTCCAATCCAATTTTGTTTATCTGAGAAGTTCTGTATAATTTCTCTACCCATATATTTTCTTGAGGCAATCCCCTTCGTCCAAATAATTTCAGATTAAGTTTCTATTTGCCGTCCATTACCAGCATAAGCTACCCATTAAGAGGCTTGGAACACCAGCTAGCTTGTAGTTGCAGCAGTGAACTACATGTATATATGTTGTACTTGCAATGCATGTAATGACATTAGGGTTTCCCTCAATACTCATAGATTTGATGTATACTTTAGGGAGGCTATGAAACAGGAAGTACAAACTATATGGCTTCCTCAATAGCAGAGTCGACAAATGACATCGTACCACTGGCTCTACTTCCACCTAATACTCCGCCATATGTAAATCATGCAGAACAAAACACCTGCTCTTCTCTTTCTGGATATTTGCTAGTAGCACAAACTCAGGCAAAGCACAACTATTACCTAGGGCCAGACCAATCAGATAATAGCTTTAGTCGTCTCCCCAATAGCTACTTCAGAAATACATGTACTGATGCTGATCAGAGTCTTAGCTCAGAACTATTCCTAGCAGACGTGCAGACGGGAGACAATGTTATAGACATCTCTACATTCATTGGCCATTCCGGCTCAGAGTTGGCTCCCCCTTTAGATAGCATGTGTAAGTCTAATGACTCCATCAACTTGGAAGATTCCCCAGATAGTCAGTTGCTGGAATTCCATGAAAATGAAGATAAAATTTTTAAGCGAGAAATTAACGATAATGAGTGGGATAACGATGACCAAACAAGATGTCTGCTAAACAGCTGTTCTGATAATTCTGGACAATCAAGTGATACTGGGTACATCACGGTGAGCCAGGTCAAAGGTCGTGGCATGATGGACAGGAATGACTCGCAAAGTATTAACAGTAGCTTATCTTCTCTATCCAATGATGTTGCATAGGAATATTTTTATATTATATCTTTTTTATTCACAGAATACATATTCATTTAATATCTGATAACTAACTTGTCATTTTACTGATGTAAAAAATGTAGTCTCTAGGTTTTATATGTAGGCCTAAATATTATAATATTTACGTTCAAGTATGTCTGGTGCGGTGAAGTAATAGCTTAGACTAAGCACTTTCTATTAGATACTACTAAATCATATACTGTCAGTATTATATGAGACACTTGAGAACATAATCCTTTACCCTGCACTCTCAGGGTTTTTACAAGTATATTACATGCATGTGTATAACTAGAATGTACATGTACATGTATGTTGATAAAATTTATTTAGGGAATTTAATTTCAAAAATAGTTTTATTTGTCTATCAATTTCTATATTTATAAATGTGTAGCTGTACTCACTATTCCACAATGGTAAAGCTACCTGTATGCATGCATACATGCGTATATTATGAAGGAATATATTTTTGGAGTACATTTACTGTTTACTTCATTGACAAACTACACCATAGATTTACAAATTTATAGTATTCATGTCTACTAACAAGTATGATATAGTACTCATGTCTACAATTAGTAAAATAATTATAGTATTTAGATGTGTATGCCGAGAAATTACTCTCATCCAATCATTATGAATGAATTCCAACAGAATAATGTATGGGTAGACAACTCCCACTCAACGAGGTCATGCAACTGGTCTAGCGTTTACTGGCCGTAATTAATATCTGTTTTTGAGATTTATTTCTAGACATCTAACATTTGTTTTTCTTGTTGTTATTGTTAATATAATTATTTGTCTATTTCTGTATCTCTTGTTAAACGAAATTGTCTTCAAATGCATTGCAAAGTGATGTTCAGCTCCTGATCTCTAAAATAAAAAATCTATTTTACATTTTATTCTATGATTACAAAAATTGTCTGAATTGTTGTAGCATAAATTACTGTGTGTTCAGCAATGATCTATTTTCTTCTGTTGTTGAATAAGGTTAGTGTTAGAAGTGAGGGTACACAAGGGTACGCACCTCCAAACTTTAGAATATGCTGTAATAATATAACGGGTACAAATTTGGAGGGGGCTATCTTGTCAGCGTATACCTGCCTCATCTCTTCAGCTTCCAGCTCTGGGCCAGCATCTTATTAGTCTATGTGTAAGAAACAGAATTAGTAATGATCTTGATATGTTGCATCAACAGAGAGATTTCATAATTAAAATTACCCAGTTTTATTTATTGCATTCCATTCATTACTGGTGATGAGTATAAATTTGATAGAGTGATGGATGAATATTTAGATGTATCGTATGTAGGACTGGTCTAGTATAACATGTGTCATATAAACTATAATAAGTGTGGCATATTAACTAAAGATATACATGTAATTGGTTACGTGTGACTGCCTCCATAGAACCCAAAGAATGGCCACATTTTAAAGCAAAATTTTAAAATAACTTGCATCTAGAGATTATTGCTACATTATTCAATATTTCCTTTGTTTCGTATTCTTCTATTAGAAAACCCTATAATTATAATGTTATGAGTTGTATATAATTTTATAATGTTATCAAAGCTTGAATCTCACTTTACTGGTAGCATGACAAAATAACCTCCATCATATTTATACCTATATTATTAGCGCTATTGAAACAACCCACTTCCAGTCTTCCAGTGCAATAATACAAGTTGCTCACCAAGTAATGTAGATTAGTGTTCAACAGATTTTAATTGTCTGCATTCCTTTCAGCATCACAATGGTTTTTACAATCTGTATATATCATAAATCCTGTAATTATTGGTAGATTTCCATTCACTATTCATAAAACTCTACAGAATATTTCTTCTGTTTTTGCATTTTATTACCAAAGAAAATAAAGTTGAGGTAAAACTTGTTTAGACTGTGATTTGTTTTTTAATTGAGTTCCAATCATGGCTGAAGATGGTCTCTGCTCCTCCTCTCCAGTCTCCACTGACTAAGTGTGTATCATTCCAGTGTCATATTATGTGGTCATCAAATATTAAATATTTATTAATTATAGTTTATTAACTACTCATTGTTACTTTATTATATTGGGCAGACTCAAGCTTCCTTGAGAAAGTAGAATTAATTAATAAAAAGTATTATTTTGGTCATAATCGGGTACTTACTTATTTTACAATCCCTCCAAGCACCTGTCTTTTGCTAATTATTTATTTACAATCTGTGAGAACTGGAAAAAGTCACTAAAATACTTAGTAATAACTGTTATTGCACCAAAATGCTTATTAATAAATATTATGCATGCGTTTGATAATTACTTCTAGAATATAGTGCTTATATAAATTATGCATCTTCAATGAAGGTTGCAAAGCAGCATCTTATGCACACTAGAGTCAGATAATAACTCATATGTCATATTTTCTGTTGGTTTGCAATATTTTATCAATATTATGTTTCAATTAAAATTTTTGCAATCCCAAAGCATGGCAGTGTACTCATAAATCTCACAAACTACCCAGTTAAGGCCCTTTAAGCTCATTGCATCTCAATGCATATTATCATAATGTAATTAAAGTTTCCAATTGTCTGCCATATTCTCACACTAATAATAATCTATTTAAATCCTTAGATATAACTTTTCTTGTGTCTGGATTATGTTTTTAATCCAGTCAATTTAAAAAATTAGAGTCTGAAAAAATTAAATTCATTAAGTTTAATTGGTTATTAAATTTTAACTGCTTAACCTGTCCCCAGTGGGGAGACTACATTGGGTTGACCAATAGTGGATAACCTTTGGAGTGAGATAAGACCAAATCTTTATTATCTATATTAGTCAATGTGTGAAATAATTTAAAATTTAATGGGAACATAAATATCAAAGTAAAAAATTAAATGAGAAATTATTAACCCAGTTTTCTATCGTGCAATAACCTGTTTACTTCATGAACTAGCTAACTGGAGTATTACAGCACATTCAACAGCTGCTGTGGGTGAAAGGCCTTCACCATGTTTTAAATAAATTATAAGAGTAAATAGCTGCCATATAATATATCATTTATAGCATGCCAATAAAGTGCATTAATAAACTAAGGCTTGGTCATGTCTCTTGGGATGCTAGCATATGCAGCACACTGTGTTATATTTAAAATGCTCACATGTGTGTAGAGGTTGAATAAATAAAGGTGGTGATATTGATGTAAAACATAACACTAGCAATTTCACATAGGCAACACATAGCTTTTACTGGAACTACATGTGCATGTAGTTGTGCAAAACATACTTGTAGATTATTTAAATTAATTCAGAGAAATATAAAATGTATAGTGTAATACTTTCAGCCTAACAAGCATGAATTGCTGACAGCAGATGTATGGAGTTGCCCGCTTATGGAATACATTATTTGTAGAAATTTATAGGACATAGAGATTTATATCTCTATATCTTCCTAGGAACATTGGGCGGCGGGTCATAACATATGCAGTAAGACATTTTTTGGTATTGGTCACAAACCCCTGAAAACTTGTCTTGTAAATCCTTTGAACGAGATTCTACAAGAAAAAATGACAAACTATTTCAGGCTACATATTACATGTACTGCTTATGTAAGTCTATTAAACAATGCAATAACAATCCATACATATTCATATCTACTTCAAGCTTTATAAGGTGTTTCTGACCTTTTCAATTTTCTGCCATTTAATAGCAAATGATTGGAATTACATGTAGGTTGCATAATTATATACATGTACATATACACCAACAATATAATATTGTAAGTAATAAATATCTTACAAGGGTTCCCACCACTCTTATCTGCATGTAGCGTCAGATTTAGTCAGTACTGCTGCCAACATAGCACCACCACACACCTGCTACTACCTTGTCTGGTCTGCTCAAGTCTGCCTGCTCTTTCTATGTAAAGCATTGAGATAATAATTATGTTATGTGTTTATGCAAGGAATTTGCCTTTTTGAGCAGTCAGAGACTTGTTTCACATCCATCAAAATACCGGTGAGATTTGAACCTGGGGCCTCTATGGCACCTAATAATCGCCTAGCACAGTGAACAGAATATACTACCACTACACCAGCTCAGCAAGGAAGCTTTGAAAGTGAGCTATTCCTATTCAAAACAGTGGACTACTAACGGGTATTGCTTTATTGCAAGTCTATACTTGCTGTGTATATACACTGTACATTGTAGGCTACATATTGTGTATGTGCATGTTCATGTACGTACATGTATATAAAAACAGTTAGCCAACACACGCACATGTACATGTTCATGTTGTAGTTATCAAAGTTATTACTGTACCATAAATTGAGCTGCTTTTCCAACAAACTTTTTATCAAAATTGGAATATTTTTGCCTGATGGGTCTACACGACTGTTACACGACTGTACTACTAATTCTGTGACAATTTAAACTCTGCTAAAATTTATCCTTCATTAAATTGTTCCTTTTGCTCTGCACTACCCTACCCTTTATACCTGATTGATCTAGATGTGGTTATAAAATAATGTGAAAGAGAGCACAACTCTTCCTCATCAGGATGAACCACAACTCTTCCTCAGCAGGATAATGTTAATAGGCAGAACTATTATTATACATGTACTGCAGTCTACTAATAGATAGGTTCTAGTAACTTGTATATTCTGCATACATGTTACATTTTACAGTCATATGAGGTCTGCATTCACAGTCTAGTGTCTACAATATACCATAGAGTTATCTCTTATAGCATTAGTGATCCATGTATCATAGTTATTTCTTATAGCCTTAGTGATTTATGCATCATAGATGGATGTATTATTTTAAACACCTATGACTGTCAACTCACCACCCCACCAACCCCACCCCTAACAAGTGCACCAGTGGTGACAGGTAGTATAATATAAGGATTTACATTGTGTTAATAGGAGATAACTGCTGAAAGTTTGGTTTGGTTTTAAATATGTAACAATAACTCAAGTCTTGCTACTCTTTCAGAGAGATGTAACTCCAACTGTCAGAAATACATCGATTACTTACTCATACAGCTAGCTATGCGATGCTGTTACTGTGACATGTATACACTGTATTTACATACTATGCAACATACAATGTATACAGATATTAGCCAATAAATGCCATTCATGATTGATTATATGTTATATCTCATCTATTTCAAAACAAAAAAAGTCTTGCTAAAGAAATAGATAAAAGGCTAAATAATGTAAGCAAATTCAAGAAGGCTGCAAATTATTAGGTAGAAACACATGTTTGCAGTTAGCCTATTACACTGAACTTCTTATGCTTATGTATTCACTACTTTACACATTGTGGGGAATGAAGCGCATCCAAAGTTATTTACACTGTTCTCTACAGTGTTGACCTGTCGAAGTAGATATTTATGAGAATACCTTCATTAGTTCATTCGTACTGGGAGAGCAAGGCTGGTATCTTTTTACTTGCTACACATAATAGTATATATAGCAGGTATATAAACATACTGTATAACTTTATAACCTCTTAGTAGTAATAATAAACACACTGGGATAGGACATCGCTTCTAGATTGCTAGACAGTTGGACTTTGTTAGTATCCTGAAGGATATTGGCTGTGCGGCTGAATGAGTTGCTAAAGAAAACCTTACTCCTATATTAGCTCTGTTATTGTCAGTCAACATCACTTTGGGTCTCCAAGGATCACGTAATATAATAATATTGTATAGAGTGAAACATCTGCATAGAGCATCTCAGTCAAACAAAGCTCCTTCTGAGCCTATCACTGGTTTCTTAGAAATAGTTAATTTATTCTATTGAGAGCATCAGGGAACGTAGCCACTGGTTGCACTTCTGGTACTGATACCTGAGCTAGTAGACAGCTAGTACTAGATTGTAGTTGCTCCTACTAACTGCTACAGTCTGCAGCTGTGGTATTGAGGAAGAAAGTTGGCAATAATCACTTGGAGTGCTAAGGTGAGTGAGTTTATCATACTTTAGTTATGTGATTTCAATTAATTTTTGAATTATTGTACATTTTAGACATCTGCAGATGTTTATTGCATTAGCGTAGTGTTTGTATACCACATGACCTAAGTCGCCTAACCTCACAAAATCTCATTCTTCAAACCTAACTTGGGAAGCAACTTTAGAATGTCTAAGTGTAGTAATGTAAGCGTATCAAATATTTCGTGTAAAAGTTTTACCAGAAGAGAATAAACAATCTTTATTCATACATTTTTAGTTGGTGCACTTGTGAACTAAAATATCTATATATAATTACGCTATACCCAATAGCAAGACAGACAAACATGTGAAAACAACCGCTGAAAATTGGGCTATTTTATTGTTTTGGGAATGCAGTTTGAGGTAAACAATACTTACTCATGATTAATTTTGTCAAAGTAAAAAAATGGCCGTTCTAAAAGTTGGCAAAAGTTGTCTTCATGCCGGTTTTTGCCGACCTTCACTAACACGTAAATTACTTTTTGAGAAACCCCTTTTTCAAGATAATCTATGTTTTTATTTTTTGCAACCCCATCGACCCACTGTTGCTAAGTTACCTAAAACTTATACTAGTCCATGTTTCCTATATTAATAACATCGTTTTAGCAAAAGTGAAATGTAGCTAATGAATGCAGGACCTCGTTCATTAGCTATTCTATTATGTAAATGATTACATCTTAGTAGAAATTTCTTAGAATTGAAGGGTGGATGATGATTCAGTATATATAGTCAGATATACAAGTTATGTTATACTGTAAAGTACACGTAGGGGTGTGGTGGAGGAGAGTGTTACTGTACTCTGGATGCAAAGGCTACCATGAACAAGAATAAAATGACTAATCATCCCTATTATAAATAATGACATATTATTTTTATTTTATGCCTGGCAAATGAAGACAGCTTAATTATATGTGTTTCTCTTAGCCATTAGGCCTATTAAACCATACTACACGCTGTGAAAAGTTCAAACTTTATCACTATAAATACAAATTTCAGAAATTTATTATTTCACACACTGGATTACCAACTAATAAATAGTAATAAGGATATCCACTGCCAACTACAATTTCTATCCAGACAAAAATTTCTCTAAAATTCTAGTTTAGTGTGATAGACTATAACTTTCTGAAATTACTATTAATCATGTGAGTAGGGAAATGTACAAAACTACAAATTCTAGAAAAAAAGCTTTTTATAGAAGTAGAGTTTATAGAGTGTTTATAGAAATAATGATTAGCTGCCTACGCAGGTACACAGGTCATGTAGAGGTGGGTTAGTTGAGAATAAGTGCATATACTTATGTAGACTCAAACATTGTATAATGTGGATAATATTGTGTAAGGCTATGTGTGGCAAGAGCCAATGACAACTTCTCTCATTTGGTGAGAAATCTTAGAAAGACTATTAGCTACCTATTTCCATCAACAATTACTCCTAATCTAACACCTAGAATAAACCACTAATATGCAGCTAAGACAAGCCAGTGCAAGTGTCAGTTTCTACTCAGAAGGGTTTGTCTGTATTTTGAGTTGATTTATCAATGGTTTTAGTGTTTTTACTGAGAACAGTTTTCATGCGGTCGTCCTCCAAGTTATCAACCTGTCAGCTTTTCACATTCTCAACTTAATTCAAATTAATTATACCAAATCTTTTTACACAATCTGGCTATTTTTAAATTGCTATTATGTTAATAACATGTAGGCCTACAATGAGAGGCAAAGAAAGAAAATTAATATAAAAATAAGATATACTGTAGGATTGGTATGTTTTAAAATACTGGATAAACAAAAGCCCTGCTCACAGCTAAGTGGACTAGGTCAACTAAATGTGTTTATATTAGCTTATTTTATTGCTGTCATATTGTATAGTCAGCTGCCTCTGTTAGGTGCAGTAGTGGAGAATTTTGAGTAGCCTTAGTTCCTTGTTTGTGATTGCGATTTGGTGTAAGGAAATCAACAAAATATAAAGAAGACAACTTCTCCTGCTTCAGATTTGCCACATTTACACACTATGACATAATTGTGCACTAAGCCCTACATTACATTTACACATTATTACTCTTATTCAGGGACTTAGGCTACATGTAGATTTCCTGTCCTACAAGTTTCAAGGCACCAGATGGAAGAGCAATTTCAAACCTCTTCTATAATATTATAATCTTAAAATATATTTAATTTAAATTGCACATAGTTTTACTGTCACATAATTCAACACTTTAACCAGTGCAGCTGACTATTAATCAATAGTAATCTAAATGATCAGATCTTTTATCCCATGTTTTATTTATATGGAAGTATTTGCATAATACCTTTCTTTGGTTCTGGATACACCCAGACACATCCAAATGGCCCCAGGCTAGTTTAACCTTGTAGTGATTGGTAGTACAAGGTGATTAATCAAAGGAGCAAATATATATTTAATTGTTATTAGTCTGAAGAAATTAAAATGGTTTACCCAAATATGCACTATGGGCCTAATTAATTTTTTGTAACCCTCTTTTGCATGAAATGTATTGATTAGTTTAAATAATATTATATTCTAAACATTGAAGTAGAGCTATTAATACCTTGCATTCACCTTTTACACCTCGACCATCCATTAGTACACGGATGATAATTGGGACAATAAATAAAAACTAGTTCTTTGTACAAAACTTTGTAATTGGCTTTATCCCACTTGTTCCAAAATTTGGCATTATTTAAAATCACATATAATATATTAAATAATATATATTGCAAGAAGTGATAAAGCATGTAATATAGGCTCCAGGGAACACACATACATAATATGTAGGCCTGTATTTACAAGATGTCACCAACATGTAATCATAATATATTACTTATTACCATACCCAAAACCAACCCACATAACATAAGGGAATCAACCAGCTAATCAAATCAGCCATGTACTACTGAACTGAACAATTCCCAACATTTCAGAGGAACTGAGAGTTGGGTGCTTGACCTTAGACTTCTGTTGTCAGTTTCTCCTCATACAATAATTACATAAATGTGCAGAAATTCCATAGATGATCATGTTATGACAGTAATTAATATAATACTATTACAATTACAGTAACATTTTATGCTTATACAATTGTACATTCTACATGTTGTGGTATTCTTCATTGTTGTTATTACTACAAATACATGTATTTATAATACCAATTCAATTTTATTAACACAGTCAAATAATGTAGGACATAGGTCATAGAATTACCTATCTATGCTATTACCTACTCTGTATTTCTTCTCTAATGCTGCAGGTGGTGGCAGGTACTTTCAATTCTGACACAAGATAGTAGTGCTCTTTTTCATGTCATTATAGAGCACTTGTCTAAAACATGCATATTAGAAACTGACATGTCCACATATATTATTCTATTTAATATATTATAATTATATTAGCACACTCAGAGAAGTGTACTATTGGGTAGATATTATTCTGTGAATTTATTAATCAAGGATATGATGGGCAATCTAGTTGGCCTTGTATGACTATATTTCATGATTTATTAATATTAGACTAGAGCTAATTGCTAATAATTATATTAATATCTCCATAAAATAGTTCTCATGAATTCATGGATCTATCTACTTATTAGGCCTATAAAGCTTAAATGCATTAAATAATTGAACCCTTTGCAAAGAGCAAAAACTATCATTTTTGTATTAGGCCTATTATTTATTACACTTCCTGACAAAAACTTTGTGCTTCTATTATAATTTTCTTAACTCTAGCATATATTTTGCACTATATAATATAATATTACAGTATTACCCTTTGAGACATTCTGCCTGCTGACTGCTGGAGTGCTGTTACTTGGCATAGAGTCAAATAAATGGCAAGGCATTACTAAGACATTGAGAGTTTTAGTTGGGTACTAAATGGCAGCAAGCTGTGTCTATTTAGTTGGCTCTCAGCTATGTTACTATGTTACTGTGTGCCCCACCTTGAATAACAATGACATTTCTACACTTGACAGAAAATCTTTATCGTTGAACACAACAGTGATACTGCAATGTATACCATATTATACTATGTAGTAATACACACAATGTATTAGGCACTAGTAGCCTATATACAGGGTGTATTTTTTGGTGAAAACAGAGTAAAAACAGCAGTATATACACATTGTAAGGCTGATATTAAAAACACCAGTATCATGTGCATACAACTCTGCATTGTATAAAATTTATTCAATTAGTATATCATTGGAATATGTGACTAAACATACGACATAGGTGTAATATTGCCCCCTAAAACATAACTAAAAGAGAGTGTTGTAGTTTGTTGGTTCAGCTCTGGATGCTCAGTCACAGCGAGGAAAAAATTTCCTTTCAGGTATAAAAACGATTGGAAACACAGTTTTCATTTAAATATATTTTCATGAATTATTCTTGTACTAGTGTTCACTGAAAGGTAGGAATTTGGTAGGCCTATATTGAAAAATAATGTACACAATATTGTTAATCAGGCCACAAACACTGGTGAAACCTAGTCAGACTTGCACTGACTGGCTAATACCAGATACCTTGAGGGTATCAACCAGCAGTCACCCAGTTCTGGGAATCAATTACTCTGTACAGAGTTCCGTAAGCTGTCCTTTACAGGCACATAAATGGGAAGAGCACAACAGGTTAGTGCCAAATGCAGGTACAAAGACATTAGTTTCAGGCAATTTGTTGCTAAATATGAGTTAAAAAATATTTACATAGAATGAGTTTTGGGGTGTTAAATAACTTGCATTGGGCCACATTTATATGTTCAAATAATTACACAAAATTCTGCCAATGATAAATGCATGAGATATCTAAGACTACAGTGTCACATGTCGTTAGCTTATCTTTACAATCTAGGGCTCCTTTGGCAGAGCTACCTGCTCACAAGGGCCATTCACTGAGGCCTTTCACTGAGGCCATTCACGGAGGCCATTCACAGGGGCCACTCACAGGGGTCATTCACAGGGGCCATGCACAAGGGTCATTCACAGGGGCCATGCACAAGGTCAGGATTGTACTAATAGTATTAGTTTACTATTGTTACAATTGTTTACTATTACAAGGTACAGTATTAGTCTAATACATGTACCTTGTAATAGTAAACAAGTTTATTACATAATAATAATTATGATAACATTATTTTAAGATCAATAATGGCTAACTATTATATAACAGTGGGTTTACTAGCAAGGTCTCTGCATTGAGACGGCAGGGAGGGAGAAAGGAAGCTACAGAAGCACTGGAGACTTTAGCTAAAAGACATCTGACACCAATTCACACCTCAATGGCTCACTGATTCCAACACAATACAGTATATTGTTGGCTAGTAAATGAAGCACAGGCCCTTGTCAACTTAAGACTTTATTCTACAAGATTCTTGGAAATCTCGTAAAATAAACCATCAACATTTTACCTATGACGATAAGTTTAAGAATAAGTAAACAGTGAGGCAGTTAGGTAGTACATGGGTAGTACATGGGTAGTACTAGCTGCTGTACATCTAGTACTGAATCCAGAGCAGACTCTAATTTGTATCTAATGATACTAATAATAGGTCATCAACACTGCAGGATGTAGTGTAAGTCAGTCAATATGATAGCATTATTATAGCTTTATTAGAAATATGATGCAACTGAAACACACGTGTAGAAGAAAGAACTAGGTGTGATGTCATAAACAATAAATTATCTTAGAATTTAGCTTTTGTTAGACAATTACTGGCAGTGGCTGTATGGTGGACTGGTCTTGAAAAGAAGTGTTTTCTTCTTCCAGTCCCAATCTTAAGTACACCAAAGACTAAAATCTAGCCTACATGGTAGGCTATGTGAAGCTATGACAACTACTGTACAGTGTATAAATGATAATAAATTGCAGACATAGAATCTTTACTTACTCCATTGTATAATTCTGTGATTATACCAGAATGTGTTGAGATATTCTAGTATATTCTAGGAATTCATTGGTGAAATAACTGTTACCATCTTAGTATCTCTATTGGGTACATGTAGGCCTTCTACATAGTGCAATGTGCATAGTTTTGTTGGATTAACTTAGAATTTGTCTTGAGCAATTTTATGTAGTTGACCTCCACAAGGGGACACGTGCTGACGGAATAGCACCAAGTTAGCAGATTGGATCATACCGATATCCGACTAAGTCTGAGAGACAGTGCACACTCTCTCTACACTCTCTCTACACCCCAAAACTCATAAACAATTGTTTTAAATCAAACAGGCAAAATGCTAGATCCCAGTCGAAAGGTTTTCCTGTGGCCATCCATGCAAATAGCACAGTGAGTTTCAATGCATTTGTTGCACGAACAACCAGAGACATGAGAATTGTATCTTTTAGTAAATAGCCTAGTTATGTTCCTCTTTTAGTCTCTGTGCTTTGACTCATTTTATTTTATAAAAGATAGCCTCCCCTTCTGCTTTTCGGAGTGATCTAGAGGCTCCATTTACATTGTATAACCTGACCCTAAGCTGAGTAACATAGCCTGGTAGGTCAGATAATCGCTAGCTACTACTGTTATTTCCAAACTGAGTTCAAATACCATGTGGAAAGACAACTCCTTAGTGAAAAACTTGAATATAATAATATACATATAAATTTCGTCTGTCTATAATTATGGTAAATAATTTATTATAATATCACCAGCTTTAATTCATCATACTAGATCTGGCTCTCATTCATTCCCACTTAGTACAAGTCCAAGTCTGATTATCTAAGCATTATATGAATAGAGTGTGTTACTTTTCTATGAAAAAGGTTTTATATAAACATAACCCACTGGATGATGCCAGGTTCATGAGGCTATAATGTATACTGAGTAGTTGTCTGTAGCTCAATGGTCATACTGTCGGAATTTATTATTAGTTTTAATTCTTTCACCGCCAACTTTGCTCTACTTTTGTTGTAGCCTATAACAAGGTAACCCAGTACTATTGCCAGTAAGAAGGGCACTGCTGTCCACCCTCAGCATCTTTGAACATACTCAGTCTAGCAAGGTCAGGTAATGTAAACTATAGCACCTATACTTGTATGCATAGTATACAATAATAATTATGTCGTCATGCTTTCCATGAAAAGTCTAAACATAACAAGTTTTTAGTTCTTTGTACCTAACTAACATTCTAACATTGGGCACTTGTGTTATTGGTGTCATCAAGCATTGCTCAAACCAGCTACTATTAGTTCCATGCTGGTCTCTGCAATCACCTGCAATCACCTGCAATTACCTGCAATCACCTGCAATCACCGGCAATCACCTGCAATCACCTGCAATCACCTGTAATCACACTCAGTATAGGTTTTACATAGAGACATCAGGCATGTCAATGAACTATAGATGGTTGCCCTGATGCAGGTATTACATCCAGGTATTACGTTCAGTAGGTATGGCTAGTACCTACCTTTTACCAAGGTTGTATCTAATGTATTTATTGAGAGATATTATGGTATTAGGGCCTTGGCTTATATGCTTTAGTCAGTTTAGTAATAACTAGAGTTGCACATGTACAAATATTACTAGTACTTTACTAGAAGTAGTATGTTAGCTGGTATTTATATGCAAGTGCTATCTAAATACAAGTAGGCCTACCCTACAAGCCGTTATGTTCTTATTACCTGTATATAAACTATTGTGAGTAAGCTATATGTATATCCTTCAAAGGCAGTAAAGAAGACTGCTGTACAGAGGTGCTGTTTGCTGCGCAGTCAAGGTGACTTACAAGTCACCTAGCGTGTTACTAATTGTGTTATGAAGTTGTCTTTTCTTTTCTGCAGCAATATTATTACACAGTCATGATGTTATTCTCTTGGGCTATAAATTGTAGATTATGTATTTGATTGTATCCCTCATGTGTTCAACCAAGACACAAAAGGTAGTCTATGCTTGTAAAGAGCATTCCTGTACATTGGATGCAACATGCAGGAAGAATATTATATTTAGGCCTATCTAAATATACACACATGACTGTACATGTACATAAAATTTGTAACACCACTTTAGATTACATACATGTAGCACTATATTATTATGATGAGCATTATATCCCTTATACACATGTACACATTATTGTATTATTGTACGAAAATCTAATCCCTAACTGTGTTATAGTATACACAATATACCTATGCTTGTATATACCCATACTAATAGGTAGGCCCATTATACATGCACCACTACAAAGTATACTATAATACATTATATTATATATTATATTATAGCATTGTAGGTTTTTGGTTATCTACCTACCATACCATTTGCATTAATTAGACCTAATTCCTAGAATCAGGTGTAATCCTGGATGTTTAGCATTGGCACCTTTGCCTAATCAATTCTGTTTTCTCAGAAATAGTTATAAAGAAGTAACATTGGTGTATGGTTAATCATCAGCCTACAATTAATTACTTTTTTGGTCTAAATATTATACTATTGTGCAGTCCACTTACATTCACTCTACTAATACATGTACTAGTAGAGCTACTAGGTATGTAGGTAGGTAACTTGGAGTAGCTAACCATGTCATCTGGCAGTTGGTACTTGCATGTATGTTATGAATGATATAGTAGCTTATGCAGTGATGGAATTTCTTTCAGTCATGTTCAGATGCTTTCATTGGCAGTTTCTGCTAAACTGTTACATTACATAACCCTTTCTTCATCTATTTTTACACCGTAAGTACTAACAGGCCTATTTAACTTTCCCTAAAAATTGGAGTTGTGTTCTCTAACATCTAACCTGTGTGTACTTGGAGTAAACTAAAGGTTGGGATTACAGGTTACAATACATAGTAAAGATTCAATGTACATCATTAAATTCTGTACGTAGTAAATGCATTTGGTGCAGTGCAGTGTTATCCTTGTCCGTTAGCTATAATGGATTAGTACTGCTTTGGGACAGAGGAAATGGAATTATTATGCAAATTATACGTCTCTGTCTTTGGGAAAAATTTGTATATGTATTCCAAAGTTGGGAAATTAGCTAAATAGTGTTTGAACTCTATAATGTGTACATGTACATGTATGTGTATTATTTACTGTAATGGTGTGTATGTAGACCTGTTGAGTAAATATACCTTTACAACATGACAGACTTTGTGACTTACAGTAGATGGCTCCACAATGTCTGATAGCATCACTTATTACAGTATTTGTGTGCAAAATATTATTTTTAAGCAGTGCAGGGCAGCAGCTAATATTGTCCTGTGGGAAATCAGATTGTGTCTTTTGTATTCTGGACAAACAAAGAGCAGGACATTATTTGACCAGATTTATTACAAATATAACACTATAAAATGTGGACTGCACTAAAACAACATTGATTTGAATTCTTAGTAGCAAAATATTAGTGAAAGTAATAACAATACTTGTGGGGTTTATAAACAATCTCATTTCCTATCAAAAAAAGTGGTTTTATTGCAACATTGTTATTTTTGCTGCTAGTGTACGGCTCAAGAAGAAAATTAAGTCATAACAATTTATACTCCTGGATTATTATTACAGTATAAAGTAGAGTCAGTGGTTAGGTTCTAAATTCACAGAGGAAATGCTGACCGGCCATATTTTTAGATTCATGTTGGCTAGTGGTAGGTATATATTATGTAGTGAGTTTAGGGTAGGTCTGTTAATGCTATAATATTTAGTAACCACATTTCAGACAAACAATGGTTGGTGTGGGTACCAGCATATTTTGACATGAGTGGCAGGTGATTGGAAGAGTGCAGCAAACAATATTATAAAATTTATCTCTTTTTTATTGGTTGTCTGTCTCCTTGGCGATATACCATTCAAATACTACCTCAGTCTCCATAAATATTTGATTATTTATTATTTCATTCTCTATAATATATTCCTTGTAATCCGGTGTTAGGACTTTCAGGTAAGTGAGGTATTATAAAAGGTAGCCTGAGTTCTAATTCCACTAAAGGTCTAGTGAGAATGCTAATGTTCGACTATAGAAACTTTGGCTAAAATACATGTAGGTCTGCTCAGCTGTTTAGTGTAATATGAACAACCACAATGCAATGTCATAATAATATCATTATGCTGAATTTTGTAGGATTGGGGATGGTTAAACCTTGAAAAGGACAAAAAACGACATCCTTCTTTGAATAAATGGAGTTACTCAAGATTATAGTATTGCTCACATTGATTGTGAACGCCTTCACAGCTTCTGAAGGTAAAGGTTTTATTTCTATACAAGTATTTCTGTACTTTTGTATAACCATGGAAACCTCAAGTTCTGCAGTAACAATGCCAGAAGAGATTCGGTTTAGAACACAACCATTTACTTGATCTCTTTAGAAAGAACTTCTATTTTCTACAACTATAATTATGATTGTTTATGTTTAGGTTTAGGTTTGTGTTACATGTAAGTTCATTAGCCAATTGTATCATAACTGTCCTATCAAGTAGACTGGTGTTTGATTAATTCTTATTCAAAATTTTTTTAAACATTTTCAAAGTTTGGTCAGAAATTAATAGTTCTACGATGTTAAGCACATCTATATGTATACATGTATGTACGTTGAGAGAATAATATAGAATGTAAGCAGAAAATAAATTGTAAATGTTGAGTAGCTAGCCAATGACTCAGTATGAAGGTTTCTGTTATTCAAAAAAGCTGGTAAACACTGCTAAAGCCGTTAATTATGCGCAGTGGCAGTCATGCTGTTAGTATTATTGTGGATATAAAAGGGGAATGTTGTCTTTTGAGAATGAGTTAGAGCCTGAGCCCCAGGTCAAGTATTTCCTGTCCTTCAAGTACTTACTTGAATAGGGTACTTACTTCTCTCCCACTGATTCATCATCACCAGTATTAGCTACTCTATCCTGCTCTTATGTAATCTAGTGTTTATCATGAATAATGCATCTATTTCAAATGGAACTGTGCATTTAAATTCATCTGTGGAATTTAAATAATTCATTGTACAATATTTTATTAATAATGATGTTGTGATGTACATGTACATGTAATTATACCTCCAGTAATTTTTTATTAAACGAACCAAATAGAATCACAAAATAATATTAAACTTTCTGTGGAAATAAAATCCACAGCAAAATGATATTAGTATAATATTCCTGTGTAAATACATAACTGAATTATTATTACTAGTGTTTTGACTTCTTGTAGTGACCACTCAACCAATGGAGATTAGTGGACCAACGCATCTGTGGGCCAAGGTGTCCATCAATGCAAAGTTTATCGTGTTAAATAGATATGTTGGATATGTTGCTAAAATTGGAGACAATGTATCTATAACCTGTCAAACAGATGGCCTGCCTAGCGCTCTTACACACCGGGCTACTACCGCTCACATGGGGCAGGCAACTCCGAATAACGAGAGGTGAGTTAATATTGAGTTTATCTATTGTACAATGTACACTATTGATAACTGACATATTATGCTGAGTAAAGCTATGTTTCTGTGTATCCAATGGTACCATTACTTGTAGCATTAGTGGTAGTTGTATGTGTGGCTATTGTTATTCATTCTCAAGACATGGGCCACTAATTATGTTAGCACAATTTTTGGAACATAAAGAAATAATTATGGTGGTATTATACAGCACACTAAAATGCCATGTGCATGTACATTTATTACAGTGCTGTTCTATTAATAATTTTGCATAATTTTCATTGAGCTTGCATTTTGCTTTGGACATGGCAACTGTCTGAGGTTATTTTCGTGTCAGTTTAAAGTGTCTTTTAAAATAACTATGTAAATTAATAACATACTTGGCCTAAAACAGTTCAGACTCTTTGACTGTTCTTCAAAAGCTATATTTTTTGTTGGTGCTAAAGTACAAGATACAATAATATGAATTAAAGAAAAAGAGTATTATACTATATTGACTGTTCCTGTGGGAGTGAATTGAGCCTGTTGTCAAATTATCGTTGACAAAAATAACATTGGATATGACTGTGTAGCTGTTGTTACATGATGATAGGACTTGAGTTAGCACATTACTGTGCTATTTTAGAAGTTGTCCTCTCCTCCTTTACCCCACAAATGAGAGAATATATGATGATACACATTATACATAGGCCTATATTATGCGTATATAGATATGATCTGTATATGATATCTAGGATTACCAAAGTAGAGACAGCCGAGTGGATAAATATGACAATTAGAGAAGTTAAGGGAGACGACTCTGGTTCCTATTCATGCAATTCTGATCATAAAGAACTGAGAGTTATAGACCCAGGTAAGCCTGATTATATAACATATAATACACTCTATGTTACATAACGGTGATACATTGTTATAGTACATGTAGGCCTACATAATACAATAATATATATTATAATACTTAACACATCGTAAGTTTTAAGCCGTAGTACATACATGTAACATAATATTATGTATTATATAGTCACTCACTGTAACCCTGAATAGGCTGTATACTTTCTCCTTAGATGACTTATATGTTGGTGCAGCTCACAAAGTACAAACAGAGTAAATAAAATTTTTGGTAGCACTGTGTTGATCACAGGAGATGTGAGGACTGATGAGTATTTCGATATTATGCAAAATATTTCTGGTATTTCAATTGCTTTGGTTTGTGAAGGGTTACTGCTTTACAAAATGTTGGAGATCAGGCCGATAATTAACCATGGGACTGCTCAAGACTGTAATGCTAATTTTTGTTTGGAAGTATTGCAGAAATTCATTTCAAATATAGTTAGAATCAGAGCTCAATG
This sequence comes from Bugulina stolonifera, assembly GCA_935421135.1. NCBI lineage: Eukaryota > Metazoa > Bryozoa > Gymnolaemata > Cheilostomatida > Bugulidae > Bugulina > Bugulina stolonifera. Next base: position 18,391,307 of record OW285189.1, on the reverse strand, counting down.
GCTCTGGTTAGAATAATATGTTTTTTATCAGAATTATATAATATACAGAAGCATGTAATGTCTGCAGTGTCTCCGCGACCTCTATCTCACGCCCACACAAATCTGGTCAAGAAATCGCTGTGACCTTCTTTAGGCGCACATGTTACGAATACATGGGCCTGAAGATTGCTTGCTTCAGTCAAGCATCAGCGCAGGCTGCTAGCTCTTTTGACCTACATAAACATCTAGGTCAAGTGACCATCTTGCCATTTTATGTGCGATCTGAGCTGACCCAAGAGTCTATCACCATATTCATATGATTGTGCAATGAGAAGATTTTGGAGGATAGAGTATGCTGACTTTATATGTGTTTTACATTTTAGGGCAACTATAGAATGTAAATTCGACAGGAGCAAACAACTCTCCTTTCATTGTACTATTTAGTTCTACAAAACATAATTTCTTGTTTTTACCAGGAAAACCTCTGGCCATGGTGAACCGGCTGTGCTATTCGGAAAGGTTCTACAATCTCATCTGTAGGTTTGAGACTAATGCACAGAAATCTGACCTCGTGTCTTGGAGTGTGACTTATTCCACTAGGTAATATTCTAATCACGTAACGTCAATACTGTCTGGTTACACTGTTTAGCATTTTCAAATGCAAGATTATCTGGTAAATACATAATCACCTCTACCTGGTAGTAGTAGATACATCATCTGCCGTCTACAAGCAGAACTAACTCATAGACAGTGGAGGGGAAGTAATACAATTCCACCACAAAAACGTCTCCACCTTTCCTGCCAAGGATATGATGCAAACCTGATTGGTCATAATTTTTTATTGTTTCTTCATTGATCGATATTATGCGATCTGCCTGGTGTAAGTTTCATATTATACTCTCCACTATCTTTGTTTTCGAGAGAATGTGAAAAACCATTTGAAGTTTTGAGTTGATGCAAATGGCAAGAGTAATAGAAAATCAAACATACACATGTACATAATGTAGCTGTTATTTTGTCACGACGAACTCCTCTTTCTAATGGTTGTTTTTATAGGTCAAAGCGACATTGTTTCAGTGGTTCGTGTCACAACCTGACATGTGACACTACAAATATATCCACGACAAAGAGAGGGGGCAAGGAGTATAGCGTGGTAGAGTGCTTTATCAGAACCAGTAACAGAATATTTGTAGATGCTATCTACGACTGGAACATTACTGCTAAAAATCCATATGTTCAAGAATCTTCTCTGACTAGCATGAAGCTCTCCGCCTCGATGCGTAAGTAGACGTCTCAGTAAATACAACATTAGTTGACCTACATAGTTGACCTACATTAGTTGACCTATATTGTCGAACTATATTGTTGACCTATATTTTTCAGTGACCTTAGGTACCTTGTCATCAACAGTGGATAATATAATAATAATACAACATAATTGTGGATAATGGTATCCACATGGTTGGTAGCATATTCAATTTAGAAATTCAATTTTGGAATTCTAGCATTGCAGAAGGTGTTTCTGTCACATATATAGCATTTAATCAACTTTGATCACTTTCTTTCAACCCCTATAGTCTCGCTGGGACCTCCAACTGTTCTGACGAATACCACGACAGGAAACAGCATATCTGTGAAAGTAGAACTTTATGAAGAGGATATGATCTCGGCTTCCTTTGGTTTACTCGGACCTGTGGAGACAGCAGTCTTAGGCCAGGGCATCACATACAGAGTGATTGTACAAAGTTCACAGCCTGGCATAGTATGACTTTTAATTCACAATATTACTTCTAATACTATCTAACTGTTGCAGCATACATTATACAATATGCATGCCTTACTTGCTTAGTATAAACTACACTTCTGCAGTAGTTCTGGTTCAGTTGACAAAATTTGCAGTTTCTACATCCAAGAATTTCTCTCAACACTGTAAGAAAGGAGCAATCATATAAGTGTTTGACTGTAGAACTGACACAGAGAATCTACATTCTAGCCCCAACTTCTCTAGTCAATCATAAGCTTAACCCACGTATTTCATCAGCTGGCTTAAAACTTGGGCTAGGTACATTAGCATGCCAAACTAAACAGTGCAATGACCTATTATATGATAATACATGTGATATACAATCTACATTGTATATTTATACAATAGAGATGGTTTTGCTTAGTTGACAGCTAAAGTAACCTACTAGACACATAGTTATCTTCCCATTCTTTTAATAATTGTCTCCTCTTCGTTTGTACACAGGAAGAGGTGACGCTGTTATACACGAAGTGGAATACTACCAATTGGCTGCACATACCCAACTTGAATTCAAGCACACCATACACTCTCTCAGTGTCCAATCAGATTGCTCAAAGCCTGCTCAATAGAAATATCTGGAGTACTTCCACAAACTTCTCAACTTCTACACGGCCGGCAGGTAAGTGAGGCAATCAATTGCTTCCACCTCACTCATTATGCAGTTAAATTGACCTTCTGCTCTCACAACATTTACAATAATGTAAATATAACACATTCATAACAGGTCAAGCAGTTAAAGACGTTGCCAAACCTACTGACACGGGTGAACTGTTAGTACCGAACAGATATACAAAGCTGACTATGACAGCTGTTTATGTGAAGGAGGGTGGATACGTCGGTTATGAGGCTAGAGTAGGAGATACACTAACGGTACACTGCAGAATGGAACAGTCTGATAGACCTTGTGACGTCATGTTTAAACCAAACTCTACTTTACAATATAGCGAAGTTAACGCAGGAAACAGGTGAGGGAGAGGTAGCATATAGGCCGTCACATACTAAAGTATTTTTACATTACTGTGGCAGCAATACGCCATTAACAACTTTCTAAATTTTTCCTGTATTGTACTGACCATGATTTTGTCCTGCATGGTTACCATGGCAATCATCTTTGTTTTATATAGAGTGATTAGACTGGAGGATTCCGATTGGATAAACATGACAATACACGGAGTTCAACTGTCAGATGCAGGAGTTTATATGTGCTCAGAGAACGAAATAAATCTGAGAGTTGACCAAGCAGGTAAGAAATAGATTGTATCATGCAGGTAAGAATTAAATTTTATCATGAAAGTAAGAAATAGATTGTTTGGTGCAGGCATACTACTTACACCCCAAAGTACATGGCCCCATATGGGTCTCAGCTGCTGAGGCTGGTTGGAACTAACAAGGTTAGCCTTTGGACTGCTTCACTGCCAAGCAAGTTTCCTAAATAACCTCAGACTATGTTATCTTAAACTGGTGTTTCTACCCTTTAACCTCGTAAAATTGTAAAGAGATCATGCACTTGTGTATCTATATAATATCTATATTCATACAGTGTACATGTATATGTTAGAACCCTGGCATTCAGGGTTTGGTACTCGGTATTGCTGACTTCCATATCCTGTGAGAAAGTGCAACATGTGTTACACAGACACGTTGATAAAATGGTAGTGGGGATAACTACTCTACTTCCAAGTAAATATTCACCTGGCAGTAATCCTGAATGAATGCCAGACATACCAGATGGCTACGAGTTAAAACGACTTCCATGCGATTTTCTGTAACTACTCTATAGGTGCAGACAACTCCTCAGGGTATGATTTGGAGTTTAGTTATGAGTCAACGACCATAGTACAAGACATGATACTCGGTGCTAAACTCACCATGTCAGCCAACTATGCTATCCGTACTAAACAAGCCTACTCCTCCTTTGTGCATTACGCTGGCTATGTAGCTGTGGCAGGAGATACTGTAAAAGTTTACTGCAGGCTAGACGACTACTGGTCTACGCTCATTCTGCTGAAAACTTTATCTAATGGTACTGAGCTTGCCATAGACGTTGGTGAGGATCAAAGTGGGAGGTATGACATTGACGTATATGTATGCAATACCATCTGTGTTATTATTTGTTCTAGGCCTGCGTGACAAGTTATAAAATGCTGTTCCTCATTGGTCTATAGTCTGTAGAATCAGTGTTTGTGATTGGTTATTTTATATCACGCTAACTTAGTAATACAAGTATATCATATCATATTGAGTTTCAACTATGAAGCAAACTCTCTGTGCAGAATAACGAAGGTGAGGAGTGAGATGTGGTTGAACGTAACAATTCATGGAGTGAATGTGAAGGACTCTGGCACATATAAATGCTCAGACGATCTTAAAGATTTGACAGTCGTTAATCCAGGTAATTCATTTGAGCTTCTCTGTTGACAGAAGTTATCTTCTCTTCACACTGTTGGTAGTAGTGAGCAGACAACTTCACGTTTCAAAAGAATAATCAGTTTGCAATCACTGTGATAACGAAATTAATATGTTAACATTATTGCTGTAACCTATCAATGAATTAATATTAACTACATGATTGTAAAACGAAACAATTATTCAGCAAAACATTTTCTTGATACAATAAGTTAGACAGTGTTGGCATCTGAATTATTTTTATTCCTATGCAAATTTCTACAGATATTAGTAAATGGAAAGGTAAAACTCCTTGTCAATTATGAAACTGGGATATTTATTGCATGCAAAACCATCGCTGAGGGCTTAGTATCATGATGAGCAGCATTATAATACTGAATTATCTGTGCACATGTCAGCTACACGTTATCCCACATCCCATCCTTTGTCTATAGAATACTATTTTTACCAGGGAAATTTGGTGCTTATTTATGTACATTACGTAAATACGTATGTACATTACGTATTTACGTATGTACATTACGTATTTACGTATGTACATTACGTATTTACACTCGATGAAACATTCGTATGGTGAGCATACTGAAATATTAACTTATGCCAATAACTTATTACTTGTGTGAATGTAACGTACACTTCCATCTCTGTAATTATATTTTCATTTCTTTCAACTTTTCAGCCACACAGAGTAAGTTACTGCACTACGATGCAGCTGTATGGTATCATACCATTTTTATATTTCACCTCTTTACCCCAAGTTTGGAACTTGCTTAATAATTCTTCTTATTGTAACGTTTATCTGGTCTTCAGTGCACTACTACATGTATATGGCTGTATACTCAAACTTCACATTATTTTCCTTTTTCAACTTCAGTAACACTAACAGCAATATTTCTGCTATCTGAAGATGCTTTATAACACATTTAATAATATTGTAACTCTTTTCCATTTCCATTTGCATCAAGAGAGAAATCTCCACTATGGCATCTACAATTGCGATTGAACTAATTATTTCCTATGATATAATATTGTCATGTGATGTGAATAACCAATCAGTAAACAGGGTTTACTTAGCCAGATACTACAGATTAATATTTTATCAGCAGCCAATATTATAGTTTCAAAGCCAGTCTCCTTAGCATGGTGATTATGAAGCTGCTCTGGTTGTTTATAGTAACCTTTCATCTTCTTCTTTCTCTGAAGATATTAGTTTCATCGAATGATATTTTTGGTACAAATAACATATTTTACTGTTTACCCACACTATTTTGTGTATTATGCATGTACATGTATAACAAGAAAATCTTCCTATGTTAACCAATGGTGTGCATGCAGACAGCAGACAACTCTAAACATGTGCTACTATGACTTGTCATAAATATTTTAGGTGAGATTATTATTCTGTATTGAGCTACAATTGTATATACCTTCTCTCTGTGGTAATCTGCAGTAATCTGTTGTAGATAATCCTCCGAGAGTGCTGGGCTATGAATGCAAGTCATACAGGGTGGATAACTATGTCTGTCTGTTTGACACTAACACGGTTTCTACCGACATCGTAAATTGGGATGTCACTTACTCCACAAGGTATGACTTATCTTCAATGAGTTCTTCAATGAGTTCTACAAACATTGTATAGTTGCTAGATGATACTATATTATAATATTACATGCATTTTATTTTTTTGACTGAAACTATTTCTGTAAATATTAATAATGCACTAGTTTTATTTCCAAATACAAATTCATTTCTTTCAATGTTTGGCTTTTGTATTTTTAAGAAATCAAGAAATGTTATAAAATGCTTATGCATTACATGCATTTTATTAAGACTTGAGAGCATTTGTGTAGATAGGTCTGTCATCAACCATAGCCTGCAGTAGCTATGGCTTCTGACAAAAAGTAGCCCCACTGAGTATGGGACACAGCAGACTGCTTAGGTCACATGTTCTCTTTGTTGGCAGGAAGACGAGAAATTGCTTAACAGGTCTTTGCATCGACGTAAAGTGTGATAGGCTGAGAATCATCCCTGGAGAAGGAGCATCTAACGACACAATAGAATGCAGCATTGACAGTTTTGTGTTCATGCAGATGATCTATGACTGGAGAATAATTGGCATGAATCCTTTCCTCAACCACACATCGACTCTCAGCACAAAAATGTCGTCTAATATTGGTAGGTCTACGTCCTATGTGCTCTGCATGCCACATGTTCACAGATTACACCTGGTGATGTTTCACAGGTTACACCTGGTGATGTCCCACAAACTATGACGAACTACTTATGTCTATTTGAGCATTTTTTAATAATTTTGTGTCTCCTGCAAACAAAGATATCCAAAAATAGTTAATGTGTTTGTTGGTGAACACATTCACACACACCAGGAGTTGTTACTTTGGTCATCCAATCGCGCAGATATACCACTTTTCATGCTGAAACTGAGGGTAGTTTAACTTAAGCAATTATTAGAGAGATTTGTGTCGACCATATAAGTCTCAGTTCGTGTGAGACTATGATGGTAGGTGTCAGTGTCAAATAAGATTTCTATTTTCTTGTGAAAAATCACAGTAGATAAATATGCATTGTATGCAACATGTTGTCATAGTAACAACTTTCTCTCAATTTATTATGGCGTATATTCAGTCACTCTCGGGCCACCGGATATTCTGAATCAGACAATGACAGCTACGAGTGTACTGGTGAATGTACAGTTATATAGTAAAGACTACTACAGCCATGATGTGGGGTATCCTGGTTACGTTGAGCATGCCGTTATACTAAACGGTATCCGTTACAAGGTCACCCTCAGACCTCTATCAGAAGGTATCGCCTCAAATGTAAGTAAAACAATCACATGAAACTGATGTAACTAGGTAGATAAAAGTATGTAGCTCATCTTCTTATTGCCACTGAAGTTGGTCACATTTTGGAAAGGTAGAAAACAAATATATAATAATAGAGCTGAGCACCTCACCTATTCTCCAACTACCTAATAAAATGATGTAGTTCTAAGTCAACTGAGCATAACTGCAACCACTGCTAGAACTACATTCTATTGTTGACCAGGAGTTGACAAGGATATTCACAACTAAAGGTGTAACCAACTGGTTAGAGATTAAAGATCTGGAGCCGTACACAACCTACGACATCAGCATTACTAATCAGCTGTCTAATACTATAAACACTCATATTTGGAGCAAATCTACAAACCTGACTACTTCTACTCTTCATACCTGTAAGTTTGCGTATACTTGGCTTTCTTCTAAATTACATTTACGGGCCGATTTCTCTCAGCTGTTGTCCGCTGATCCACTCTACCGAACAACCGATAAGCTAAAGCCCATTAGTCTATGTCGACCTAATACCTATTTTCCCACATCTTATAATAATTAACAAACTGCGCAGTAGATGTTTGACGCCTGATGCTCTCCTATTCCTATTAGCTGAATACTTTAACAACAGATTGATTTCATACCGAGAAATAAGTTGTCATTTCACATACAACCATGTAATCAATTTTTGTTGTTTCAGTTCCTGAGGTGGGACCTGATCGCAGCACCTATGGATTTTCAATTGGACAGAATACAAAATGTGATCCAAATCGAGAAGTATCACTCTATTGGAAGGTATGTTGCATAGCATAACGTAATCTATATAATACTTCTATTCCAAGTAAGTGCGTGTAATCTGGGCTTAGGGGCACTGATATTATGCAAGGACAAAAGTTGTGATAAAACCTGGGGGGAAAGACACCAAAACAATTTCAAAATAAAGTCTATAATACTGTACTGTCACACATACCAGCGTTTTACTGAGAGAGTGATACACCTTGAGGCACTTGTTGTTTATCAGAGTGGTTCAAATTGTGACATGTTGGCAGCGCTCTCAGATATCATCAACAAAATAATTTTGTTCCTTCCGAATAGGCTCCAAGCATGGTATGCAAGGGCTTCAAGGTATTGAATGGGCATGTATACAATTGATTGCAGAATCATTGCCAAAGAGTTTTAATAAAGTTCTACATTCAAATGTAATCTTACAATTATGATATTCTTCAACGCTTGGAACCCAGGCTATGCGTTACCAAAAATGGTTTTACATGTAGCCATGAGCTAATTTGAAAAGTATTTCTCTAAAGGGCGTTCCGGAAGTTACTGGGAAAGGAAATGGGATTATCCAATCGTATCAGGTGTATCAGGCTGATGCTCGACACACTACACTATTGAACAGCTCAACGAACCCCACACAGACATACTACTCCCTCGGTCAGCCTAAGGTAAGGTCAAAGTCAATATTTATTGAGCAATCAAATTGGATGATAGAAACTCTGTGTGCTAGTGTATGGGCTGCCCCGGTATAGAACAGCGTATCCGGTTCAATTTAGCTTTATAATTCTAATTTAGTTTCGTTTTCTGTTTCCTACAGATGAGTTTGCCTGGAAGAGTTAGAGATGTAAAAATCTGTGTTAGTAATGAAACAACAGTTCTTGACATAGTTCCAGGGAATGCTGCAGGTATAGGAAGGGCCGGAAGTAGCTATTTTATACCTGCACAGAAGGAAGGTGAGTCTACAAGCATATTCATAATTTAAGGGGAAAGAGAGAAACAGTGGGCAGATACCGCCCTGTGGGTTCACAGGGTACTGTACTCTCTTTAGCATGTCTTGAAGCACTTTTATTATGTTATAGAACTGTTTACTTTATGGATAAATGACTAGCAGGTAAATGTACTGATAACCTTTCGGTTTCATGGAATCATCTTACAACAATTTCAAATGTCACAATATTGCACCCTAAATTCCAGGTTAGGTTTAACGGATATTGCAACAATTTCCATTGTATTATGATAATGTATTTACATGTGCATATACATGTTGTTTATTAGCCTGTAATAAATGTGTATATTATAGTGGTGAATATGAAGGCCTGTAACATATCAGTGGAATACAGTACATCTAATAATCAATTAACAGTGGAATGGTCTCCCCTTCCAAGGTCATACAATTATACAGTGTTCTGGTGTAAAACCGAGTTTGGAGATCACTGTACTGGAGAGGTAAGTGCAATTATACAGTGTTTTGGTGTAAAACCGAGTTTGGAGATCAGTGTACCGGAGAGGTAAGTGCAATTATACAGTGTTCTGGTGTAAAACCGAGTTTGGAGATCAGTGTGCTGGAGAGGTAAGTGCAACTTACGTGTACATGTATTGACCATTTAATTGTTGATATGCAAATACATCTTTTGTGTATCAGGGAAGTGTATAAATTTCCTTATTTTGACGTCACGTCTTCATCAGGTTTTTTCTAGAATTTGTCATGCTAGTACATTGCCATTCCATTCATTGCTTTGTCTGTGTCTTATACTTGTAGGTCGATTGGAAGACAGTAGGTGCTATAAATAACTTCACATTCACGTCTGCCGCTGACTTCCTGAGGTACAAGTTTGGTGTGAGCGCACACAGCAGTAGTGGAAACTCATCTGGTATCATTTGGAAGGAGTGCATCAACCATGTGGAGGAAGGTTTGTGTAACAGCTATTATACTGCCCATTTGGTGTATACTATCTAACACATACAAAGACTGTTTTATGATACATGTAACCTGTAACTGACAGCCGTCTTGGTAAAAATTAGGACTACAATTATCTAGCGTTTGTTTCCATAGAGAGTATTTTGTCATAAAAAATAAACAAACCTGACTGTACCTTTACCAGAAACACTGAAAAACGTTAATATTGTTTTACCAAAACAGAAGCAGTACAGTATTATAATCTGTTGTAATCACTAAAGGAGTTGTGCTCTCTCCCTTTGTTGGTAATGAGAGGGAACAACTTCTATGCACAAGTCACTAATGTGTATAAATATTGGTATTATTTAGACCTGCAACCAGCTACATTAACCGTGACCTTGACTGACCTTGAGGCAATTGTACATGTGGATGAAAAGTGTGTAAAAGAGAGCAGAAGAGCCGACTATTACAGAATTAAATCATGCAGATACGATGCTAAGGATGAGAGATGCCTGGATGAAGGTAACTTATCACATGTGTTATACAGGTAGCAGAAACTATTTATATACATGTACTGCTTCTCTTCTTCCATAGATACAATGTAAACCTTTGAAGAATGTATTGTATTACATGTGTTACATTGCCACGTACAATGTAGAGTGCATCGTATTACATGTATTACATTGCCACGTACAATGTAGAGTGCATCGTATTACATGTATTACATTGACATGTACAATGTAGAGTGTATGGTATTACATGTGTTACATTGCCACGTACAATGTAGAGTGTATTGTATTACTATCTAATAATGAATAACAAGACAAGAAGCATTTTTTATTTCTTTTATTTAATCCTAATATTTCGACGCATATTCATGCATCATGCGTCGAAATATTAGGATTAAATTAAAAAGTAAAAAATTTGTATTGTCTTGTCATTCATTATTAAAATACTCGCTCACACCAATATTTTCTAATATTACTATCTAATTTTGCAGAAAGTTACACCACTGTACATCTCTGTAACCCAGAAACTGTTATATCCTTAAAGAAATACTCTAAGAGCTATGCATTCTGGGTAATATCACATGCAGGAGATACAAGGGTTAAATCCAGTGTGGTGATTGAAAGGCCGCAGCAAAAAAGTTTGTAGTTTATTTCCATGCCGATCATACATGGTAATGAGCGATAAAATGGTAGAAAGTAGATTGTTTTATGCCATTAGTGGCTTTGAAATGAAATTTTTAGTTAGTATACGAGTATATAATTTTGTACCGGACTATTATATGTTGTATTTTATAGGTATATGGGTTGCTACTACGGCAATTGTCGTTCCCTTGTCTATAGTAATTATGGTGACCATCCTCTTCGCGGTTTACTTTAAAATGTAAGTATTTGAACTATGCATGCACTCATAACGGTATAGCAATGATTGCAAAAACATGTACACTGTATATAGATGCTTCTTGGGGACTTTTTTAGACTCCCTCCACGGCACGAATCAACAAATAATTCATTTCCCAAATATAAATGTCAGACTTAACGCTTGCAAAATTGTGGCTTTTTATTCCTTCTTTTAGTTTCGAATATTACACTACTTCTCTTTCACAGTGAGTTTAACGTATTTGTGTCGCTATAAAATGAGAATTAGTGAGTAACCTACCCATACCTATTCTCAGAATATGCAACACTGTACAATGTAATTATCATACCATCTCTGGTTATAATCTGTAAACCACAGGAAAAGGAAGCAAGTAGTTGCTCTAAAGACACCAAAAATTGTCCAACCAGTTGACTTGGTCCTGGAGAAAGCTGACTCATCTGTCACTCAGTATTCTGATGAAGATAGTGATTCAGACTCCTTGCACTATCAGCCATATTTTCAGACCAGTCTACCATTTGCAGTAAGTATATTTACATCTAAACTAAGTACGATAAGTACATGTATATATAGAGTAGATACAGTAAGTGCATGTATATATAGAGCAGATATACTAAGTACATGTACATGTACATTTAAAGTATATACAGTAAGTAAATGTACATGCATAATACATTGTATATAATAGAGTAGATACAGTAAGTACATTTACATCTGGGGTAGATACAGTAAGTACGTGCTTATTGTACTGTGTTTGTGATTGGAGTACTAATTCGGATGTTAACTATTTCTATTATAGCCACTGGTGACAGAGGCCCTATTCTCCAAAGACGATAGCTCCCCATCAGAGAGATTTTATGAAAATAAACAAAATCTCGGTGATATGTCATGTAGTAAACTCGGTGATATGTCATGTAGTGCACTCAGTGATGTGTCATGTAGTAAACACGATTCTAGTAACTACCAGACAAGGATGCCAAGTCAGACTAATGACCATAAAAGCGTACTCAGTGACTGTAGTTTTGATACATGGCCAGATTACTACTTAAGGTGTGTCGACACAGACGTCCAAGAACTCGATCTAAGCGCTGAACTATTCTTTAATTCTGGTATTTCTCGAGATACTAAAATAGATCTGAGCTCGTTTTTAACTTCGGGTTGTAGCACGCGAGCTCCTAATGATATTTCTAGTGGCTGCTATAAAATGAAAGCAGTCAATAGGAACACAACTCCTACAAGAGGAGATTATACTGAAACTAAACGTCTGCTTGTTGATGTGGGCAACGGAGAGGAAGATTGTTCACCTCACTATTCACCTGAAGTGTCAGTAGGGCAGACTACGGAATGTTCTCCACTCGTACCTGGATATAAGACAGAACTAGAATACATAACTGGTTCAGACTGTGTACATGGAGGGCTAAGTAATCAACCAGTGAATGAGGAGATTGGATATGAGCCCCAAAATGACATATCAGAAAACTCGAGTGGAGACTCAGGCTATGTCGGTAGAAACGTTCTCTGCTCTGACCCAATACAAGAAGTTTGAAGTGCAAAAATTTTGCATACTGGCTTACCGGTACCAATTCTTTAGCCTGCTGTTCGCAGTCAGTACCGGCACTGCTGTCTTCTGATATTAAGAAAATGTTTATGGAATGCTGTAAAGCATAACACTAATTTTTTTATCAAAACTTCTTTCGGTAGATCACTCACATTGTAAAGTATTTGCCACTCTGCACACGTATGATATGCTAGGTCAGCCTGTTTAACATTTCAGTATTTTGTCTCAACCGTTCACCACGTAGGTGTTATTATGTATATATTTTACCATTAGATGAATCTTGTATAAAAGCAAATACATGTAGAATACAGAATAAACATTATACAAGTTATGATCATAGAAAAGAAGTTATTCTCTCTTTGAATTCTTATGGCATCACTATAGCTCATCAGTGCCCATGTATGCAGCCTTATAAGGGAAGAAACATCAAGGTTATTTATTCAGCAGTTGCCTGAGAAGCTATCAGCACTTGGAAAAGTCAATGCCCTCAGTCAGTTGGAGATATCATACTCAAGTTCTCATAAGTCATCATTGCATTTCAGGTGTGTGAATAAATCTGATACCCTGGCAATAGATAATAATATCTTAGATTAAGGTTCTAGCGCCATACGCTAGGTCTATTTTGCTACTTCACTGCAATGAATGTCTTGATATTTCTATAACATAACCGAAGCATTGTGTCATTATATTATTAGGTTACAAGACTGCAACAGGGAATAAAGGCGGTTGACCCTCAAATGTACTTGCAATATAAAGACTTAGTACAGCCATTATGCATTGTAGATGAAGTTAACATGTACTTCCAACCACCTGTCATTATGCATTGTAGATGAAAGTGACATGTCCACCTGTCATTCATTTAAGCCATCAATCTTTGTATTGTTGATCTGAGGCGATGGAAAATCAATAAGCAATAATGCATGGAGAGCGAATGTGTTCCCATTGCCTATAATTGTTCAATGGAACAAATTTACATTTTTGTGTAAAATAGCACAAAAAGCATAAATTATACAGTGGATCAGCAATGTAATAGTGATACAAGTGATATAATATTATAATAGTGATACAAGTGATATAATATTATTATAATAGTGATACAAGTGATATAATATTATAATAGTGATACAAGTGATATAATATTATAATAGTGATACAAGTGATTTAATTTTGTAATAGTGATACAAGTGATATAATATTATAATAGTGATACAAGTGATATAATAATATTATAATAGTGATACAAGTGATTTAATTTTGTAATAGTGATACAAGTACCCAGTAGGATTTAATGCTGCTGGGTACTTGTAGCTGTTAGGTGCAGTGGATGAATAAATTATATTACAATAAACCCTAGCCTGTGTTCCAAATCACCAAGAAGAATAACTTCAAATAAGTCAATCAACTAGAAATGGTTGCTGCTAACATATGTGACCCAGGCGCTCATTTTCAGACATCGTGCGCACAGAGTTTTCAGATTTGAAGGGCTCCTGGCAGTACAGGCAACAAAAGGGAGCTAGGGCAACAATTCTCAATTTAGGCTTTATGTCTAATCTGTCTAATCTGAAAATTTTAAATCTCTGCTTTTCCCCCTGTACTGCTAGGAGTCCTCTAAATCTGAGAACTCTGTGCGCACGATGTCTGAAAATGAGCGCCTGGGTCACATATTGCAAAAAGAAACTAAGATGAATACAATGTTTCCAATAATAACTCTTGTCAATAATTAACATTCTCATAGAGCACAGGCTAGGTATGCATACAGATACTATAATAGGTATGTCTGCCAGCAATTACCATGGAAGTTAGTAACCAATCACATTGTTGCCAGTTCTGATTACCAACTTACAGTGACAGTCTTATATCCTGATTATCAATTGCAGTTGGTTGATGGTTCAGAAACAGCTTGGGTGACATTTAAATCTCTGTGTTGGCTTTTTCTATGATGTGTGATCAAATGTTGGAATATTGCCAAGTAGTAGGGCATAAACATAATGCTTAGGGCACATTGGCAGAAGTAGTAAGGAGAGAAGGATGTTAGGTTTTGGGAAGCTGCTGCTACATTGCTGTTATACACATATACTATTCTATACTATACTATACTCTGTGGACCCGCTGACTTTGGTGTCTGGGTCCAATGCAGATACCCAAGGTAAGTTTTACTAGTAAATACTTGATTGTTGTGCTGTCATAGTGTCATGAAAAAATGGAGTTTGTAAAATGTAGTTACGTAGGTTTTACTCCCAATTTATTTGGCACGAGGGCTACTGGAAGATTCTACATGTACGTTTGAGCCAGTTGAAAATCAGCAAGTCTTCTGGGGAATCAGGGAGACTTGGTCTGCCTGATTGGACATTACTGGTCAAACTTTCAATTTAAACATTGGGCAACTCTTATAACCGTATGGCTATTTTTGGCATAATATCGATGCAGCATCTGATTTGTTCTCGTAACGGTAACTTATCATTAGCTAACTACTACTGTGATACTGTGATTGGATTGCATGCTTGCTTCATATCAAGAAACCTTGAGAGTAATTAACATTACTAGACACATTCATCACAATTACTGTTTAAATGCTTCTCTCAATTTCCACCTTTATTCTGCATGTAAGACGTATGTAGCCTGGTTTCAAATCTGGCGATAGCCTGAAGTTTCTCTTATACAGTTTACTCTTGCATTGTCAGTTTAGTTCTACCTGCACTCAACAACAATAATGTGTGATCCCTTCGGAAGGTTTGGAACTCTGGCCGCATTATATGAGTATATGTGGTGGTAACAGCAGAGGTCACTTAGCAAAGCAAATCATAGGCTGCATTATTTACCCTGATGTACTTGCATGATATCCATAATTATGTAGATGGCTCTAGACTCTAGACTGTGTGTATCATATATGCAGCATATTACGTCCATGTATGTAGGACCTATATACATTGTAACTTACTGGTTATTACACAATTGCCATATAAGTATACATTCCGTGTTGTTCTGCAGAGAGAGGAGAGACGCCTACAATTATAAGTTATGAATGTGAATCTCCTAGAGAGACAGAGAGCCGTGTATACACCTGCTACTTCTACACCAACACTGTATCTCAGAGAGACCATGTCTCATGGAGAGTTGTCTTCTCTACAAGGTGAACCCTGGTTCTTGTGAATTAATAGTCTACTTGTACAATGTCCATGTAGTAGCTCTAAAATTAAAGTTTTTGAGGACCTTGTATTGATTGCAAAGGTATCTGCACAGACTGTCCAGTAATTAATTACACTTGTAGGGAACTATAGACTAATGTAGAGCACAGGCTACAAATAACATGTATTGCTACAGAGTATAGACTACAAGAGTGTATAACCAATGTGTAGATGCGTCACATATAGATATATATGTTACACGAAGGATATTATGTCTTGGTTATAAACATGATCAAACTATAATCATGAAAATATATATATGTATATGTACATGTATATTAATATCATTTTAATAGTCCTCTCTGGTTGTGTGATGAAGAAATATGTCAACATACAGATTGTGAGAAACAGACGCTTATTCATGCTAGAGAAGGGAAGGATTTTGATACAGTAGTGTGTAGACTGGAGGATTTCGTATTTCCAGACTCAGTATATGATTGGTCAATAACTGGTAGTAATATTAACGGCAGCTTCACCTCAAATGTCAGCACAGTATGGGGTATGCATATAGGTGAGTACTTTATCTATTTCATTTCAACCCTTGCATAACAAATTTCGATTTGGTTGTTCATTTCATTGCTTTTGATGTCACTTGAAAAGAATACTTCAGATTGCAAACTTAATTTATTGTTTTCTGCTGTAGCATAACATGATTGCTTCACCACCACCAATATATCAGTTTATGTCATATCTTACATGTATATATTCTATATATAATATTGGCAGTATGATAATAGTACATGAATCAAACTATACTCGATTTTACTCTGGTCTATGTGATCTATAAGGCTGGTTTTAGCTTCCTTTGATTACCAAGTTGTATAAAATAATATACAGGTATACCAGGCTCTAACACCATACACATGCGTACATGTATATATACTTTGTAGTTACACTGGAGCCACCAACTATACTCAACTATACGACAACAGAGACCACTTTAGATATACAGCTACAGCTACATGAGAAGGATGTACTGAGTAGAAGGCAGGGACAGCCGGGTGACGTGGAGAACGATGTCATAGTAAATGGTATCACATACAAGGTTACAGTACAGTCAGGTCTTACGAAACATCTTCCTTACCAGGTAAGTAACATCTGGACTTTCACTCTTACTATTACGGCATCATATACTAGAGAAGTCAAAGTAAGCGGTCAGACTGTTAGTGCTATAACTTTCGTGGTGACCGTTAGCGCTGTTTGGCCTGACTATGCTGCTTGCTTCTTAGCCCCCAATAGTACTTAGCCCTGGTTCTGTTTGTTCCCACTGGTACTTGGTCCTGGTTCTGTTTGTCCATACTGGTGCGTACTTTCCCCCTGTCTGCTATTGAACTTCATCATATACATAATATTATAATATGTAATTGTTCTGCACAACAAAAACAACAGCAGCAACACAGCACCATGCCTGGAAGAAAGGTCAATGATTATAGATCAACAAGAGGGGCACAAATGCCCACACCTCGTGAATTAGTGTTCAATCCAAGGGAGGGAGTAAGAGAAACGTAGCCCTCACACTAATCAATCACACCGTATATACATACATGTTTGATGGGATCTCAGTGTTTCATGTCTTCTATTACTACTGGTTTCATGCTATAAACTAATATTTCAGTTAAAATTGCTGGAATAAAAGATATAACAATCATCAGATAAAAGACATATTACTACTAATGGAAGTTGTTTTATATGCAGCAATTGTTTGGCTGAATGTTATATAGGTAGCTAAAGAGGTTAGGACTAATCTTGGTGTATTAAGTAATTCCATAGCTAAGCATGTATTTTCTAGAATGTATACATGTGAATATAAGTAATTGAATTACCCACCTACTGTAGTATAATACAAAACATCCCAACATCCATTAACAAACAGCTATCAGAACTATCATCAGATGAAGCTACATTCTATAAGGCTGCACCAGTATACCAAGAAGCATTGAGAAATAGTGGGTATGACTACCAGCTAAAGTTCACACCACAAGCACCTAGCACAAACTCTACCACAAGAAAAAGAAAGCAGACAGAAACATTACTTGGTTCAACCCTCCATACAGCAAAAACGTTAAGAAAACATTGTAAAAGCTTTCTTTAGCATCATTGGTAAACTTTTCCCTAAGTCAAGTACACTCAACAAAATTATTAACATAAATACAGTGAAACTAAGCTTCTGCTGTATGGGGAATTTAAAAAAAACTATCGCATCTAGAAATAGAAAGAAGATAAACCCAGTACCAAACAACACCTCAGCTATTTATGGATGCAACTGCAGAGTTAAGAATAATTGTCCACTAGAAGGTAATTGTTTAGCACCTAGCATAATCTACCAAGCTACAGTATCAGCACCCAATGCCAACACACCAGACCAAACTTACATAGGGCTGACAGAAAACACCTTCATGAGGTGCCTATATAACCACAAATCTTCATTTAATAATGAAAGCCAAAGGGCTAGCACGAAACTCGTAAATACATCTGGGAACTGAAGGAACAGCTACAAAACTTTAACATCAAGTGGAAAATACTAACACATGCGCAGGCCTATAACAACTCTTCTAAAAATTGTCATCTATCCAAGGCGTGACTGAGAAATATTTTATTTTACCGAACCACTAATGGCCACATTAAACACACGAAACGAACTAATATCTACATGTAGACGTTCTAGAAAATACTATGAAATTATTTAATACACCAAGATTAGTCCCAATCTTTTTAGCTACTACACTATATAGCATTCAGCCAAACAATCGCTGCATATAAAACAACGTCCGTTAGTAGTAATACGTCTTTTATCTGATGATGTTTGTTATATCTTTTATTCCAGTACTTTTAACTGAAACATTAGTTTATAGCATGAAACTAGTGGTAATAGAAGACATGAAACACTGAGATCCCATCAAACATTAATTAGCTCTGTTCTAAACATTGAGCACTTTAGCTGAGATTTAGCAGTGTATAAACAGGTACATTTCTCTATATATACATGTACATACATGTATGTGTAAAGGTACAGCATAGAAACAACACTCACAGGTTGGGTTTTCAAGTGCAGAGAGAGAGCCTTGGGTCTTAGCCAAAACTTACTAAGGAGAAGTTGTCTTCTCCACCTATGGTGGAATTGCCCCAACCCAACCACAAATAGAGATCCAATGCTCTCAAAGTTCTTAGTTCATGCAATATTACATAACAAATAAAATGGCTGCACAGACTGAAAAGTATTTAACGAAACATCCAGATGTATACTTTAGGCTGGCAGCATGTGATTCCCAGTGGCTTCATCTCCATTGTTTCAGCTATTTGCAGTATTTGTCTGTAATATAAGACTACAGTATGCTAGTGTCACAAATCATGTTGATCTGATATGTGGTGATGGACAGTCCTTCTTGACATCACTTGACCAATCTTATACATATACGGCCATAGATGGATACATCAGTGCACACTGGTAAATTATTAGCTAAATTATATCTCTTATTCCTGGGAGCTGTTTTAAACAATACTATTGTTTCACAATGATGCCTAGTCAGTGTTATTACCGGATTGCTATTGATCGAAATGATCAACTGCTCTCTGTGTTAGAGATCTCTGCTTCCCTGTAATATGTAGTCTTATTGGTGAGTTATTTTATACAGTAACTCTGTCTCTAGATCTCCTGTATACATGGTTTTCTCCTATCTAGTTTTGACTGCCACATCTAAGTGCAAGATTGTACACTTTTAGAGCTGAATCTACATGTGGCCATGTACATATAATCCAAGGCCATATGTAGAATGTGGATGTAGTCTACTTATCTGTCCGCTAATTGACAGTTAAGATATTTCTACTCCAGTGCTAATAGCCCTCATTGACTAGAGCTGCCATTTATTGTATGATGGCAGCTACAACTATTATAAAACAAAGTGTTTTCAATATTCGATATTCAATATACATGTATATGTTGAGCAGGAGTTGACGGGGATATTCACAACTAAAGGTGTAACCAACTGGTTAGAGATTAAAGATCTGGAGCCGTACACAACTTATGACATCAGCATTACTAATCAGCTGTCTAATACTACAAACACTCACATCTGGAGTAAACCTACAAACCTCCGAGTCTCAACTCGGTGTAAGTACATGTAGATGTAGTAACTAATAGGGGTATATAGAACTGATACAGTCACGTGAAGATACTCAATGAATGAGCTCACTACTTGTCTAGCCGAGACTTCTCACAAAGTAAACATTTAGATGCTTTATATTTTCCACAAACATCTAGCTACATGTAGGCTATTTAGGAACTATAAATGGTTGATACTAGCTAATGATAGTATCATGCACAGAAGAACAGATACATGTTGTGTAGAAATGTAAATACATTTTATCATTTTATACATGTAGCTACATTCTACATGTCTATTGTGCATAGTATTATTATTTACTATTGCAACTATTTCTAAATATGCAAATGGAAATGCCCATAATACAGCTTTAGTGAGTTGCTTTTTTGTAGTACCAGCCTTGACCTATTCCTTCTCTGTTATGGCTAATACCTTCAGTTGTACATCTGGGAGAGAAGTTCAGCTGTACTGGAAGGTGATATGTGACCTTGTACAATGTGTGTCTGAGTCAGGCCACTGGACAAAGATGTCCATGTTGACCAAATAAACATAATATTGTATACTTGGGAAATAATGCCAACTTGTTTATATTTCTATATACAATGTACATGATTGTACAAGTTAAAATTATTTCAGTTGGTGTCCCATTTAGTAGGTGGTGTCGCATACTATGTTACTATGCTGTGTTACTAGTATGTGATGTATTCACATGTAAACACATTCCAAATATTATATTATTTGATTATTATTTATTTATATCCTATCCATGTATCATATCTGTATGAATAATACCTACATGTACATGTAGTATATTGTGTCTGTCAATACCATTAGCTTTGTCTAATCTAATACAAACAACATAAACATGTAATTATTATGACATTTTTATTGGCAGATAATTAACACTGGGAGCTCTTCAATAGATTCCTATAGGCTTTACAAGGTCAACAGAATAACAACTTTGCCAGAAAAAACCAAGTCAGCCACACAGTATTCTTTTCTTCCAAACAACAGCTCTGGCTCAGTGGTTAGTTTGCACACTAATTTTTTGTATATGGTGTAATACTAATACTCTTTTTATCTCAGAGTTATCTCTTAGTACCAAGAGCCTTAATGCCATGCCAGCCCATTATCTACGCTTATACATGAACTATAAATTGTGTGCATATAACTCCATACTGCTATCTACCAAGAATCATATGACCAGAACATGAAGTATCACCCATTTCCCAAAATTTGAATGCAGATGAAATTGTAGATTGATTGACAACACCAAATAGACCAGTTCTCATCCCCAAAAAGGTTTTGGTCAACGAGATGTTTTTGCTCTTGGATATTATGTTTACGTTTAGCTTTGCATTGTTAGTCAAACCTACTTGATTCTGTACACTTGTGCCCCAATTTTCCCATTACTAGGCATATTTGGAAGTCTTGTAGTTTTACTTGTTTGAAAAGTTAATTGCTAGAAATATAAAAGAATTATATACATGTAGGCTGCATGTACAATGTAGATAGCATACTACAGTCATATATGCACATGTATGTGTAGATATCATACTACAGTCATATATTATGTATTATAATTTAGGTGGTGTTACCAGCCAGTTCATGGAGTACTGAAATGTGTGTAGATGAAGATGCAGTGCTGTTGGAACTTGAGATGCAAAGCACTGCTGAAGTGACACAGTCAGCAGTCAGCAGATATCATATTCCATCCAAACACAATGGTACAGTACGTCTATGTCTGTACCATGTTATATGTTTATGTTGCTATATAGTATA
This sequence comes from Bugulina stolonifera, assembly GCA_935421135.1. Classification (NCBI taxonomy): domain Eukaryota; kingdom Metazoa; phylum Bryozoa; class Gymnolaemata; order Cheilostomatida; family Bugulidae; genus Bugulina; species Bugulina stolonifera. The sequence continues at coordinate 18,369,605 of OW285189.1, read as the reverse complement.
TTATACTCAAAATAGTTCCATAGTTGAGATTGAGTCATGCACCTAAAATCACAAGAAAAACTTATACTTAGTATACTATATTATACCATAATATAATATCATGACCTATTATATCATATTGCATTGTACTATGTTATTGTCACATTACACTACACATGTATAATATCATAATATTATGTTATAATATCATATTATATTGTGACGCGTCATATCCATGTAACCTACCTTTGTATATTGCAGTGGTGAATATGAAGGCATGTAACATATCAGTAGAATACAGGACATCTAATAATCAATTATCAGTGGAATGGTCTCCCCTTACAAGGTCATACAACTATACAGTGTTCTGGTGTAAAACTGAGTTTGGAGATCAGTGTACTGAAGAGGTAAGTGTAACTATACAGTGTTGAGATGCAAAACTGAATTTGGAGATCAGTGTAGTGGAGAGGTAGGTAGGTTTCATTCTATTAGCCCAATGCTCTAATGTAATATGTTTCGGTAATAGGTATGCATGCATGTAGACTTTGATTCAGTTTGAAAAAATCATTCATTCGACAGCAAACAATGTGTCACATGCATTAATAGCAACTCATTAGTATGATAAAAGTAAAACTTCTACATGTTTCGACATGGTAAAGGTTATACTAGACCTCCGGAGTCGTCTTTCCAGATAGTACTATTTTAAACCACTTTATCTTACCAATAGTTAGTCATGTCACCTTCCCTCTGTTACAGGTTGATTGGAGAACAGTAGGCACTATAAATAACTTCACATTGACGTCAGCAGCTAACTTCCTGAGATATAGGTTTGGTGTGAGTGCACACAGCAGCAGCGGAAACTCATCTGGTATTATCTGGAAGGAGTGCATTAACCATCTGGAGGAAGGTATGACTGTATGCATGTGTAGCATGTATGCTATACATTTAGTGCACAGCAGATCCAGCTACTATGAAACTGTGATAGTAAATGAAATTGGCCCTTACCTTACTCATTATTTAGAATATTTCAACTTTGTGTTCTAAAGTGCAACATATTTTATAAGTTGTCCTCTCGTAAATGTTTGTTTAATTCAAGAGAGCACAATTCCTACTGCAAGCAGTATGAGAAGCGTGTTCACCTAAATTGCTCATACTTAGAGAGAAGACAACTACCCATCTGAAGTTAGACAATACTGTTTTGTAACAACATACGTATAGCAGCACAAAAAATCTTTCCTACAACTCCCCCCAAAAGCATATTTTGGTATTATTTAGACCTGCAACCAGCTACGTTAACCGTGACCTTGATTGACCTTGAGGCAGTTTTACATGTGGATGAAAAGTGTGTAAAAGAGAGCAGAAGAGCTGACTATTACAGAATTAAATCATGCAGATACGATACTAAGGATGGGAGATGCCTGGATGAAGGTAACAAATATTGTAAAGTGACACTATATTAATGCATGTATATCATGTAAATGTATATACAGTGCCAAGTGTAATATGTAGCGATTTAACAAGTGATAGCCAATAGGTATGTGATGATGTTCATCCATTTAGTATGTCATCTCCTACAATGAACTATCAATAACAGGATTGAACATTCTAACTTTTTTAGAGCATGAAATTGAAGTACATCCGTGTAACCGAGAAACGACTGTAACCTTACAGAGATATGCTATGACCTATGCGTTCTGGGTGACATCATATGCTGGAGGTGTGGAGATGAAATCAAACATTATAGTGAGACAAACGCGGCTGAAAGGTTAGCATTCTACTTTTCATTCTTATTTAGTTGTTTTAGACTCGGCACAGGTGGATGCTATAGAATGCACTGCAGAACGTAAAGTTATACCAATACTGGCATACTGGTGAACAATTTGAATTTAATTGGTTCATAAAACTTTTACATGTATGTGGATTAGCATTTGCAAAGAGACCTAAAACTGCATAAAAGTGGCTTCCAAGCAACACAGTGCCGAGCTTAGATGTCAATCTATACTCAACATGTTTTAAAATATTTTTGCCTTGACTACACTGATGCATGTATTATATGAGGCAGTTCATACGTTCCACTACTTTCAATAACAGCTACATGAGATGTGCTACACATTGTGTACATGCAGGTAACGGATGGGTGGTCCTGCTTATTGCTCTACCATTTGCAGTAGGAGTCGCATTGTCCATCATTCTTGCTGCTCGATGCAAGGAGTAAGTAATCATAAGATATGATCTACATGTATATCTCACTGTTAGTCATGTTACCTTATTGTGATGTACATACAATGACGCTTACACTCCACAATGGAGCAGTCCATGTTCCCATACCTATTCTGTTCAGGTTGGTAGATGTCATAAATGGTTTATGAAAGCAAAACTCTATTAAATCGGCCTTTTAGGAAACAAAAGGAGCTGGTTAGTCTAAAGAAACCCAGTCTAGTCAAACCAACAGACTTGATGTCAGAGAGAGATGCGCTTTCAACCATTGAAGAATCAGGAGAAGAGAACTTCAATGAAAATATTTATCAGCAACACCTGGAACCACCGCTACTTCTAGTAAGTAATCCTTGCAAGGAAACATTACCAGATTCCAATGAACATATTGCTACAATCCCTAAATATTGCTACAATCCCTAAATATTGCTAAAATTCCTAAATATTGCTAAAATTCCTAAATATTGCTACAATCCCTAAATATTGCTACAATCCCTAAATATTGCTAAAATTCCTAAATATTGCTACAATCCCTAAATATTGCTACAACCCACTAAGGCTAGTACCAGCCCACCAGTGTCTTGATTAGGCCTAACAGCCAACCAATAACCAAAGTTGACTCCTAGTAAGTTAATGTATATAAAAGGAGTCATTGTATCTGACATTGATCAATTACAACAGCGCCTGTGACACCAGGTCTCTGCATATGCTAACAAACGGCGGCCAATTTGTCTTAGAATGAGGTTCTGTTAGTGAAAAGAAACAGGTTTCTCGTGTAGCCGAGCCTTAACACTACCCACTGAATGATAATTAATGTGCCATATTCAACAGACCAGTCATAGTGAAGATAACAATCTTTAAAAATTATTTTTACCTGTAAGCATCAAATGGAAGCCACAGAGAATATTTAGCCCAAGATATTGATACCGTAAGAGTACTATGTTTGTATATGGATCACTTGCACCTTGCCCAGTGAAATCTTGAAAGTGTATCACTACATCATGTAAACAATAAATATTTGAAAAAAAATGTTATGCTGCCAAATTGTATTTGTAGCCACTTCATGCAGTGGGAAGCTGTACCTCAGTAAGGGAAGCTAGTGAGATCACCTACAAATGTCTGGCTGTATCAGTAGATGAACCAAAAACCCTTTCTTCTTCCAACAAGAAGCCACACATTACCACCCATAGCTGTAATGCACTACCCAACTACTATGTCAGGTGTGTCAATGTGACAGCCCCAGAATCTGATTTAAGTGCAGAACTTTTCTTAAGTCTTGGAGATTCAGCCGACAGAAAAATAGACCTCAGTTCATTCTTAGTTTCAGAATGTGAATCAGCTGCACATATAGGCTAACCTCTACTGTATATACTGGCCGGTAGCAGAACCCAGAATCTCCTCAGCCCTATGTCCACACTTATAATAGTCCTACTAACGGTATCCCATGGGTAGAGCATAAGCTGTCTTAAGATGTACTTGTACTAGTTGGACCAGTTGTGGAGTATTATACTTATTAAACACTGGTCATATGTTCAGACTACCGAGTGGACACATCTGGTTCAAATCATATAAACTGGGTCATATTAGTGATCTAGAGTGTAGAGTGAGGTCTAGACTACTATAAATATAGTGACTTCATGTAAAGATGGTGATACACCTTGTAGAGATATTAAACAAGTATACAGTGTAATCTCTATGATGGGCATGGGCACTCATACTAAGAGGTTGTCCCCTCCTGCATAACTTCTAATGATGATCAATAGCTGCAGTGTGCCCATGGTATTAGCACAGATTCACTAATCAGCTGCCAGAAAACGCTATAAATTCCACATTTAGCCATTAAAAGTGCTCATCTTCTCTATACTATATGTATGAATGTTAAATCCTAACTTTCGCACCACTATAGAATCTGTACTCTTATAACCATTGTAAGCAACAATAGTATAACTATAATGCACTATAGTATAAAGAACAAATCAAACTGCAACAAACTTCCATTGATTGAATTTATTGATGATAATCATCAAGTTACAATTTTTATAAGCATTTAAGTAGAAATGACACTACAAAATTATAAATGGTATCAAATATAGTAAAATGATTATACATTAGTGTAAGTATTATTCTATAAGCTGTGGATGAGCTCCATTCATATACACTATATACTCATGTATAATACTAGGGGAGATAACTCTACACTTTGGTACTAGCATATGGGGGGTGGGGGGGGGGGGGTGGACAGGAAAGGTTATTTGAGCCTCATTTTGTAGCACCAAAGAAGGCTTGAGTAACAAGAGACCACAGGCTAATCCTATTTATGGAAGATGTCGAATGTCTTGGACAAAGAAAATAGAATCGTTAGGGAGGCAGCTGAGTGATTACCATAAACATTTTTTCAAACAATTTGAGAGCAAGTTCTTAATTCATACGCTTTCAAACAACACATTTTAGATTTTTGAGGTTTAAAAAAAAAGAATAAAAGATGTAACATTTCATTTCTCTGTAGGCAAGATAAAATAAAAAACTCCTCATTCCAGCCTTAAAAATAAAGTATTTTAAGCTAATAAAATAAAGTTGATTGATCATATGTCTATATACAGTATAAACTAAGGCAGTTGGGGAAGCAGCCTGGATACACTATATAAATGTACTACAACTACTCACTGTGCTTATAATTCATATAAATAGGAAGACTGAATTGTCCCCTGCATTAGATATAGTGATGTCATATCCTGGTAGCCATACTAGTGTATTTCCTCCAGAGCGTCAACAAATTCTTCATCACTATCACTGCTGTGGTCATCGCTGTAATAGAACACTTGATTATATATGTTACCATCAAATCAATACAACTAACAGCTTACTGCATCCTTCTATCTAACATGAAATAAAATACAGAACTATAAATTCTCTTGACTGTAAAGCTGTAAAGCCATAAAACATTTTAGACAGATTTTCTGTGTGAGTTATCTGTCTATTTTATCTAGCCAGAGTTATCTGTTAACTTTATCTAGACAGTGTAATATTAAATTCCATACAGTCATGTAGTTTGTATCTACAATGCTAAACTTACTCGCCCGGCTGACAAATATGTTCCTTGAGAAAGACTACAATTACTGTGATGTTATCAGAGCTTCCCTCATTTTTAGCAGCTCGTACCAGAACCTCAGCTACACCTACAATTAGTTGTGGATATGTAGAAACACGTAGGTATACTGTCGATAGTCTATATAATAAAATTTATATTTGTCTTCTCTATTGAAGTACTATGATATTATACAAGCAATTTGGTGTGCTAAAATATTTGAGAGTTACCTTCTCCATGCAATACATGTACATTACCATTGCAGAGTTATCTCACCTATATTTAGACAAACTTACTGTCATGAGGTCTTCCAGATTTTATGTGATCATAGACTAGACAGGTGGCTTGCTGAGGGCTCACAGTATCCCACAATCCATCACAGGCTATGATTACATATTCATCATCATTTGTTAACGGGTGGGTACGACTCTCAGCCTCACTACTAATGTATGGTTTGTGGTCTATATCACCTGTATTTAGACAGGAGAAATATATACATGTAACATTGCACTTAGATTACACACAATATAGTCCAGTCTATATGACACTTAACAGATGCACAACGTACCACACATGACTACAATCCAGATTGCATGTAAGTTCTGTTTTATTATTTTTCAAATGATCGATTCGGGCTATCCTCATTGTTTGCATCAATATAAAGCCAGTCATTCATCGTTGAGAACTTTCTCCCACCCCCTCAATCTAATACAACATGCAACTTTGCTTCAACTGGAAAAACTGAAAATCACAACTACAAATTGCCCCTTGCAGGTAGCAAGCAAAATGTATTTTTGAAATTATAAACCTTGCATTGCTTGCTGTCAACATACCAATAGCCCGAGACACAGCCAGGTTCCCATTGACCCTCCAAACTCCATGCCACAAAACTGTGCCACCCAACTCTTCTATACGCTTCTTTTCGTTGGCATTCTCTGGTTTGTGAGGGTCCATAATCTGTAACACACGGCCCTTCCTCACCAGAATAGCCTGAGAGTCCCCCAGCCATGATATGTAAAGATTTTCCAAGTCTATTAAGATAACAACTCCTGTGGAACCACCTCTCAGTTTCTACAATTATAATCAACAGGAAGTGACCTCACAAGACAAGAGACAATATATACTCAATAGGTCATGTCATACAATGTAAATCATAATATTTGTTTCCCAATGACACTACAACTATGAATGTAAAAAACTTGGTTTTTGAAAAATATTCCCACTTGGTATTTCATTGCCTTTGTTTCACATTCTAACAACATGCCCAATTGCAAGACAAGACTAATGGTGTGCAGGCTATGAACGAGAGCAGTGTAAACTTTGCAACGTGTGATCTACCTCTTGAGCTGCCTTTTCACTAAATTCAGTGTCTGTTTTGGTGAAAGCTCCTTCCAAAGATTTAATTTTGTCTGTCTTTGTTTTTGATTGACCAATGAGATTATATAGAAACTGGGCAGACATATAGTATGAAGCCTCAGGTCCACCGTGTCCATCGTACACTGCGTAAAGGGACGTCTGACGGAACTCCTGTACATACAATGTGTTGGGATGTTACGCATAGGTACAAGTAATTAACCTAGTATTAACGACTTTGTAGGCCACAAGATCCTACTTTAATGTAAACCAATAATCCAATTAAAACAACAATACCAATATTGGACAATAGCATCAAAGTCAGTCACAGTAAAAAGCAAAAGTAAAGTATTTTTAAACATAGCATCGATTAATGGTGTATTCTTGGATAGGCTTAAGTATTGTCTGCTAAACTACATGCATTATTTTATGAGTAAATAACTCACCTCCAGGTCTGTAAACATTTTCATAAAAGGTACCATAGTGTGACGATCTTCCATTTTCCGTCTTGTATTTTTAATGGCATGATGAGATACAATGTGCCTGTGATCTGCACAAACCTCCTGCCAATGTGCGGGCGGGTTAGACAACCACTCTGTAGCTACGTTCTCAACAGTCTTGAAAGCAAGCTCACAAAGAGGCTTAGCATCTATACCTGTTAATAATTCACCAATATGTTGAGTATTGGATGCAATTATTTAGAAATGAATCAAGGCCTATTTGGAGAATATAACCCTACTTACAATTAGTACAGAACAACAACCCACTTTTAATAACACACAGTATTGGCCTGGCTTACTAACCATTAGCTTTGCTGCTTTCAGTTTCATCTTCAGAGGATCTAATCTCTCTAACTCGGTTTACTACTTCCACACATATCAGATTTAACAAATACACTGGGCAACGACTACAACAGACAAAGTAAACGGATATCATGAAATTGATGCTATATACTAAACACTGATAGGAACTAGCGTAGGCAGCAATAAAGATCCAGAGATACTAATTAAGGCTTTGGAACATTAGTGGAAACTAGATGTTAGCATTTCACCCATGGCTAACAGTAAATACACAATGATCATAAAGTGCATGAGCAATTCAAAACAATTGAGACATGGTTATCACTAACACTAGTCTGAGTTATGACTATGCCGATTTAGGTCAAGCTTCTGATTGTAGTGGGAAGACGCTTGCCATGTGTGATTGTCTTTGAATATGACAGTATTTGTTGAAATACAATTTGTAGACCACTGCTTTTCACTCTAAGAGGTAGGCGTTTGTACCCCAGCTGAACCAAACCTTTCATTTGTACTGCTGTTAGCTATTATCAGATTTGGAGGCAAGCATTGTAATACTAATAGTGGATTACTGTATGTTGTGTACCTACAAGAACTCCCGAAACATACAATTTTAAAATGTGATCACATCAAGGTTAACATGTATGTCAGATGGATGCACAGCAAGATACACATTTTTGAAATCTACCTTGTCTAATGACATCACTGACAGTGTTGTGAAGTGCAACTGCAAGTATTATGAATATTCATCAAATATGCTGGTACTAGCAGTAGCAGGTATATAAAAGATGGCATGGTGAAACAAAAAGAGGCAATGCAGTTTTTTTATTTCCCATAATTGTCAAGACTGTGTAGGCATGAATTGTAAGCTATTATACTGTACATCTGCTGATGACTTAGGAACAGGTCATTGTGGACTCCCTACTGTATTGAATACTAATATGTTCCAAGCATACCTGTCAACTACCCCGATTTGGGCGGGACCCTCCCTATTTCAAACTCCCACTCCCACCAGCTCCCTATATCCTCCCGATTTCAGGGCATCAGGGCCAATATCCAAGATTATCCAATAAATAGCATCAAATACTGCCCTTGTTCAGTCTCATTTTACTCTATCTGGTATTTTGATACAGCTTTGGAGTTATCAGCTACTACATAGCTTATATTGTGCATGTGTACTTAGTCCAATATATTTGAGTAAATTGTTTTCACCACCAGTCTGTTTCGGCTGTTTTTGTGAATTAGTTTAGTCTTTGCTAAAAGTACAAGCATGGTAGCTAATTTACATGTATTACTGATTATCTCAAAAGATCATGATTAGTGCTGTGATAACAGTGAAGCTTGGCACCCATACACCCCCCACAGTTCCAACTCTCCAAATGCATTTTTTGCAGTTGAAAGTTGGGAGTCTGGCAAATTTCACCTGTGCATTTTGAAGTTGAAACTCCCTATATTTTTTCACTCCAGGTTGACAGGTATGGTTCCAAGTTGAAAATACAATGAAATAATTTTAATTCTTAATTGGTCTGGTATCTGGCTAGCTGCATGTAACACTATTAGCTTTGCAGTCTACGACAATACTAATAGTTAACACCTATTGTGTTGTGTAGACGTGGTCAATCGGCAATTATTGTTTTTCAATGATAGTCTACTAACTACCCACTGTGAGAGCAGGTACTGTGTGGCCCATTCACCGCAGTAGCCAAGAACTTCACATGGCTTCACCGTCGATTCAACAAGTCTAAATGGAGGTAAACGTTCATCGCTTGGTCTAGCAAGATGTCCATTCACAAATTCGTCCAAGAATATGTGAAAGCTGTCAATTATAGTGGTCATTTTGCGTCAAAATGAAGTTCTGTGACTGCTTCGTGAGGCTTCATCGCTATTAAAAATTCAGAGTTTCGTTTTGAGAGGAAGTGAAACTGATACGTTTGTAAAATCAGGAAAATAAATATATAGAATAATGCATTTCTATCCAGAGATCAATTCACCTGATAGCCTTAGTACCAGACTCCAAATACTATTTCGCAAGTTAATTCTAAAGGCTATACGCGTCAAGATAACTCCAACCGAAAATTAGTCGAAATTAAGGAGCACAAAACTCCAATAAATATCATCTAGCCACAAAGGATTTGTATTATTTGTAGTAAATCATTGTAACCACACAATTAGAATTAGTATGAATACCAAGTATTGGTTGGTGTTAACTAGCAATGCTAGTAACTTGTGGATTGATGATTATGTGAAAGCCTCTTAGACTTTGATAATCTGACCTAGTACCATACGACATCTTGCCAACGTCAACATGTTGCTCAATGCTCATCACAACTTTACATAGCACATACACCTTTTTATCTGAGTATTGCTCAGTATAATAGATATACAATATTACCTCTTTCTTGTATGATATCTTCCAATTAGCATAATGTCTTCTATACACATGTGCATGCATATAATCTAGTAGCATAACATATTGGTAGTATTTTATAACATGTGAAGCAAATTGCATCCCATATCAGTGCATGATTCTTTGATATTTTCATAAGTAATTCAGATAGTAAAGGATTTCAGATCAGCTCCTGGTGAACCATTATCACAACAAAACCCATAAACACAAGTTCAACTCAAACATCAGTAGATTATTGGAATACAGATGGACTACTACACATTATTACAGCACTATTACAGTACATTATGTCCTGAGCTAATGGAGGAAAGACAATCACTGGCTTTCGTTCGAAGTTATCTGCTCCATTCGACGTGCAGTTGTCCATGCTTCGCAGGGACAAACAATTTGTAGTACTTCGAAGCATCGAAAGCCAGTGAATGTCAGAATGTACATGATTTTACAGTACACATGTGAAATAGTGTTGTGCGTATAAATATAGATATACATGTATGTGTAGGCACTGGCACTGGCACTAGTAATACTGGCAGAGCTAGCCTCAGCTGAACACCATTATACAAGTACATGCACGTCAACCAACTAGAGCATGAATGCTTTACGTCTTCTGAATTCGTCTACTCTTTCGTTTCAAAAAGCTGTGTTGTAAATGTGTCTAGTAGAGTTGAATCTTCATCTGTGTTTTTACTTTTGCCCATCAAGCCCATGTGACTTACATTAGAAACCGGTTTATATTGTTTACGAGTTCTTTGCTTGAGTTTGTAATCTCTCAGTCGAGTCCAGCAGCAGAACACCAGCAGCACTAGCCAGATAAATGCAGCAAACAGGCCTGCTACTACGATTACCACAGTCCTAATAACATATGACTGGTAGACCTCATTTTCTACATTATAGATAAAATATAATATATATATCCATACTACTCTCATCTTGAAACAAAGTTCTTGGTAACAAAATTCTTGTTCTGCTGGACACAGTCTAACTGGACAACCCAAGTAGCTGTGCAGGTACATTGTATATTATGTTTACCTCACCGCTTGGTCATCCTTACTAGTTAGGCAGAGTAAAACTACAGCTAATAAGCATTTTATTTGATCAAAGAAATGTCTATCTAGTGTATAAAACTTAAAAACATTTAGCTCAATTTCGAGTTACATGTAGGATTGGCCAGTTCTGACATTGGGTTGTGGCGCCATATTGTTGCATACTCTACTCTTACTTGGCAGCCTTGAACTTTACAGTAAGACTTTTGGATGTTTCAAGCCAACACAATGCACATACTGTAATTATGAAAATGGAGAAAGAAACTTACCTGGTTTATTCAATGAATGAATTCTCTCTTCCTTGACAATTATTTTTCTGTCCAAGTAAACTAGAAATCGTAATGTAGATTAAACGTAACAAGATATACAAGTAAAGTAACAAGATATGCACTTATATGTACATTTACAAGTAACAAGATATACAAGTAAAGTAACAAGTAACAAGTAACAAGATATACACTTGTATGTACATTTATAAGTAACAAGATATACACTTGTATGTACATTTATAAGTAACAAGATATACACTTGTATGTACATTTATAAGTAACAAGATATACACTTGTATGTACATTTAAAATAACAAGATATACACTTGTATGTACATTTGTAAGTAACAAGATATACATGTACACTTGTATGTACATTTATAAGTAACAAGATATACACTTGTATGTACATTTATAAGTAACAAGATATACACTTGTATGTACATTTATAAGTAACAAGATATACACTTGTATGTACATTTATAAGTAACAAGATATACACTTGTATGTACATTTATAAGTAACAAGATATACACTTGTATGTACATTTATAAGTAACAAGATATACACTTGTATGTACATTTATAAGTAACAAGATATACACTTGTATGTACATTTATAAGTAACAAGATATACACTTGTATGTACATTTATAAGTAACAAGATATACACTTGTATGTACATTTATAAGTAACAAGATATACACTTGTATGTACATTTATAAGTAACAAGATATACACTTGTATGTACATTTATAAGTAACAAGATATACACTTGTATGTACATTTATAAGTAACAAGATATACACTTGTATGTACATTTATAAGTAACAAGATATACACTTGTATGTACATTTATAAGTAACAAGATATACACTTGTATGTACATTTATAAGTAACAAGATATACACTTGTATGTACATTTATAAGTAACAAGATATACACTTGTATGTACATTTATAAGTAACAAGATATACACTTGTATGTACATTTATAAGTAACAAGATATACACTTGTATGTACATTTATAAGTAACAAGATATACACTTGTATGTACATTTATAAGTAACAAGATATACACTTGTATGTACATTTATAAGTAACAAGATATACACTTGTATGTACATTTATAAGTAACAAGATATACACTTGTATGTACATTTATAAGTAACAAGATATACACTTGTATGTACATTTATAAGTAACAAGATATACACTTGTATGTACATTTATAAGTAACAAGATATACACTTGTATGTACATTTATAAGTAACAAGATATACACTTGTATGTACATTTATAAGTAACAAGATATACACTTGTATGTACATTTATAAGTAACAAGATATACACTTGTATGTACATTTATAAGTAACAAGATATACACTTGTATGTACATTTATAAGTAACAAGATATACACTTGTATGTACATTTATAAGTAACAAGATATACACTTGTATGTACATTTATAAGTAACAAGATATACACTTGTATGTACATTTATAAGTAACAAGATATACACTTGTATGTACATTTATAAGTAACAAGATATACACTTGTATGTACATTTATAAGTAACAAGATATACACTTGTATGTACATTTATAAGTAACAAGATATACACTTGTATGTACATTTATAAGTAACAAGATATACACTTGTATGTACGTTTATAAGTAACAAGATATACACTTGTATGTACGTTTATAAGTAACAAGATATACACTTGTATGTACATTTATAAGTAACAAGATATACACTTGTATGTACATTTATAAGTAACAAGATATACACTTGTATGTACATTTATAAGTAACAAGATATACACTTGTATGTACATTTATAAGTAACAAGATATACACTTGTATGTACATTTATAAGTAACAAGATATACACTTGTATGTACGTTTATAAGTAACAAGATATACACTTGTATGTACGTTTATAAGTAACAAGATATACACTTGTATGTACATTTATAAGTAACAAGATATACACTTGTATGTACATTTATAAGTAACAAGATATACACTTGTATGTACATTTATAAGTAACAAGATATACACTTGTATGTACATTTATAAGTAACAAGATATACACTTGTATGTACATTTATAAGTAACAAGATATACACTTGTATGTACATTTATAAGTAACAAGATATACACTTGTATGTACATTTATAAGTAACAAGATATACACTTGTATGTACATTTATAAGTAACAAGATATACACTTGTATGTACATTTATAAGTAACAAGATATACACTTGTATGTACATTTATAAGTAACAAGATATACACTTGTATGTACATTTATAAGTAACAAGATATACACTTGTATGTACATTTATAAGTAACAAGATATACACTTGTATGTACATTTATAAGTAACAAGATATACACTTGTATGTACATTTATAAGTACATGTAAGCTTATAAGCTATGCTTCTCTTCCAAAAGTGAGAATAACGAAATATCAAGTACCTAATCGGTACTTTATAGTGAATGGAATTAACAGCTCACTCAGCATCACATATGTATACATTATTATGACCTTTATGTCTATGGTGCATAACTGCATATATGTCTATGGTGCATAACTGCATAATTATATGTAGTATATTGATTACTAACCTCTTACTACGTATATGCCATTACTTGTTCCAATATACAGTTTATCACCAGATAGAAGTAAAGATATTGGTCTGTTAAGTCTACAGTTACCTGGAAGATGATGCGCTGGTAGCGAATTGCAGAGGATAAAAACTTCGCTAGGTTTATTTATATCCAGCAGTATTATACCTCCTTCCTCAGTATTAGCTAAAGCAAAGAGACCTTCACCCAAGCTTATAAGTTCACCAGAAAGATGAAATCTTTCATCAAATCTATACAGAACTGTGGCGTAGTACTGTTGATAAATAAGATTGATCTCCAAGAGATGGGTTGTGGACAGCAGGTAAGCAGTATTCGATTCGCTAGCTTGCAGGGCATTACTAAATACCTGGTTATATGCTGTATCTGAGGCGGTTAATGAAAGTGTAACTCCCTGCAGGAGGTCCAGTAGCATCAGTTCTCTGGTTGAACCAAACAAAACTATGGCTAAGTCATCTCCTACCTTTTCAATTCTGTATGGGAGTGTATAATACCTATTCTCATGGAATATTCCCTCCATACATGCCGATAAAAAATCTGAGATTGCTCCAGTTGTTCTGTCTAGCATTCTAAGACAATGATTGTCGCGGTCCACTAGGATTATTCGACTTTGTTTATGTTGAAGAAAATCTGTGATGACACCGAACCTAGCGTTATCTTCTCTACCATTGCGATACCCACATTGTGTAGCAGAGCCTGCTATTAGTATTAAGGTTAATCCATTGGTACTGGCCAATGAGCTCGCATCAGTGAATATGATGTCGGTCGGAGATTGCTCGTCCACCTCCATGTGGTGAACTACTCTCTCCGTCAACAAATATGGGAGAAATCGGCCAATCCGTAACCTGAATGGATAAGAGCAAGCCAGAAAGCTATGAGTAGAGCAGAGATGTTTGCAAGTTTTATATTGGAAACTCAAGTTGGCATGGCCAACCATCCGCTACTAGTCAATTCAAGTTGCAAGTCAATATTGGTTTAGTGACTAATCAAGTTTTCAAGTCCTCAGAAACTCAAGTTTTTATCAAGTTATCTGCATCAACTACAATAGTCAGGTTTTCTTGTTTAGCTCAGTTTTTATAGAGTTATTGGGCTATTATTGAGGCTTGGTGCATGTAAGTACTGTTGATAATTACATATATATGCATCTGATCTATTTGACCTTTTGGTCATAGGAGTAATTCTATGGAGCAAATGAAGACATCCAAGCCCTAGGTAGCATAGCCTACAACAGAAGAGTTTAGCCTCTGATACCATTTCAGTTCAATGGAATTTCAAAGGCTACAACCCACCAGGTGGTATTCATAGTTCCCATTCTCACCTTTCATTTTCGGTTGTAATATTGGACAACCTTTCATTGTCATTTCCAAACACCGCATAGTTACAACCTAGCCAAATATCTATGAAATTGCAAAACAAGTGTTATGTAATAATATGCCATACATGTATGTACAGTAGGTTAGACGGGGCTGTTTTTACCCCCTCCTCCTCCACCATGATAGATCTTGATGAATTAGAGAAGGTAAATTAATGACTTTTCATCAGTTCACCATGAAAGGCTACTGTTTCCTGTCAGACCCAAGGCTCTAAACACTAATTCAACAAGAAATACAATGTATCTAGTTATACACTGCCATTTGACAGCAGTACCACCAGGGAAGGTACACTCCCTATGCTAGTATAATAATTAAGATAGAGTAATTTCATAACAGCAGTAGCCTGTGGGCATCCAATAATCTCAAGAACATCGTGTAACTACTAGTTCTTTCAATGGTGCCACAACTATTATTCCCACTAATATCACAAAGAAAATAAAAATAAAAGATGGGTATTGATTAAAACACTTACATGAGGCAAGTAGAAGAGATACTAGAGATCTGCATACAGGCTGACTTCTTAACTTGTGTGTCATGATGATTGACCTGAGTGGAAATGCTCATTGCTACGTTTTGCATTGTTGTGAGAGGATTAAATTTACATTGGATTGTTGCAGTAAAGCAATGAATGCATTGTCTAAGTATTTTGTTATCGACCCTCTGAAAAGTACAATTCTTTCAAACTATTGTTAGAGCGTGCCCTACACTGCTTTTATGACTATAAAAAGTTGACCAGGTCATGGCGGGGCTCGAACCCACGACCTTCTGCGTGTAAAGCAGACGTGATAACCACTACACCACACGACCTGACACTTCCAGTCTAAATGATAAAATAAGAAGAAAAGTAAGGTGTTTATATTCACTTCCTGTGTAAAATTCTGTCACACCTACTGCCGCTCCTCCAACAGTATCCGCTTATAATAATAGTTCCGCATCACCAGCTTCAACCACGCTTCATAAATAAAAGTCAATCGTGGGTATAAAAACTATAATAACCTAATTACATTACCCTTGGATACATTGTACAATATGTTACGAAAGTGGAGTTTTCTAGCGCGCCTTTGAATATAGACACAATTCAAAGACTACCATAGCGTTTGTATGGCCTAATGGTTTGAATTGATTGGAATCATCGGCAAATCGTGATCGTCTTACTTTTATAGCGTACATCTTCAAGTGGGCTAACCAGTTACTCAGGGGCACTCTATCTTCCCACCTCTCCCTTCTTTTCTTGTCCAAAGTATGAGTTCTTAGCTCAGAATGCAAAAACAAAAACGTGTTTCCAATTTTGTTTAGTTGACAATATACTGTAGTAAGTAATAAACAGATGAATAAACAAACATTAGAAAGCACGTCCACTGAAAACTGTAAAATTATGAAAGCTTTCCTGTTAAATCACCAGCCGAAATAGCTCAGTTGGGAGAGCGTTAGACTGAAGATCTAAAGGTCCCTGGTTCGATCCCGGGTTTCGGCAACACCGACCCTGGTGGCTGGTTCTTTTTGGCATTGAAAATCCAGCTCCAGGTGCTATATAAAGGTCAACTATTACATACATGTACTTTTTACTTCATGCTCAAAAAAACTTTGGTGTCCATGATCACTATTACATCATATGAAAGCAGATGCTATAAACTCTAGCTCAATTCAAATTAAGACTCGTTGAGACGGAGGCCTATTATCTCTTGTGCAGTTGGTGGCTTAAAAAGTTTGATTGATTACTATAAGCTTTGTTAACAATATGGCTAATGCCACCATTGGTTCACCTAATTTCTGCAAGAATTTTTGATGAAAATTCTAATGACAGACAAGTACAGCAGATTTGGTAAAAGAGAGCTGAAAAACCTCTCAGGCTGACTTGTAAACCTGTGCATGATGTTATTGGGTTACATAATAATACATGATGCGTAGGTGTGTATGTTGTGATTACATTATGTATAAGATATGTAGTTGTGTTATTGTATAAGTTACTTGTATAAGAATAAGCTTGTTAGATATTATTATATTGTTTTGTTTGTGATATAAAAAATTTCTAAAGTTTTTATAGCATGATCATACTTTCCTTCTCCTCTTTCTTCAGTGGATTATTTTTAGCTTGTGGTTACCTAAAGGGTCGTCTTGATAGCATCAAGAGTGGGGAAACAATATGTTCGGATCTAATTAATTATAGTAATGTAGTTCCCAAACCCCATGTGTATGGCATATAAATGTTCATTTTCAATTGGAATTTAAGTCTAAATTGTTGTACCTTCATATAATAATTAAACTGCTGTACAACATTTATAGCAAAATATTTTACTGCTATAACAATATACATATTACAAGTCATACATGTACATGTGAAATAGTACGTACACGTATGGGTTTGTGTTTGTCATACAATGTATGTACATGCAGATATGTGTTATAGTGCGAGATTATATTTTCTGCAAATAAAATGTTTATTGTAACACCAGATGACCGTCTACAAGAAATTTTAATCACCATAACTGTACTTGGAACAATGAGAGATAAATAGATACATTGTATCTTTAAGTGAACCACTGTTCACTAGATGTGCAGTATGAAGAAGGTGACGTTGATTATCCAAGGTTATTGAACCATTTTTTAATACCGAGACTCTTACATTCTCCCTTGTAACACACAGATCCCAGTGGGCACTTGCTGAAACCAAAGAAAACATTACCAAACAACATGTCATTTATCAAGATAAAAAACTAGTGCTCTGTGGTTTGTGCTGAGTGGATCACTTAAGTGGTCAAACCAAAATCATCGGATGTTCATTTATTAATTTTATTGACAAAACTGCTGTACATTATTACAGATTTTTCAATTTCAACTTGATAATTGAACTTTTTTATATTTTATTTACAATTCTTAGTTAACTTTTGCAAGTAGGCCTAAATTGAGTTGGAACTCATAGATCAAAATATACAGCGCAATAGATTTATGTGTGCATGTTTCATATAATGAATCAGTTAACATTGTCCCAAGAAACTGCAATGAGCCAATGAATAAGTAATTTGAAGTACATGTAGGTATGTTGGCCATATCTCTGAAGGTAATACATGTACAATGTACATTAGTAATCAGTCATGGAATAGTCGATTTAAACTCTATGTGGGAGTGAGTGACTTACCGGAAGCACAGGTTTCCAATCTTGTCAATAAAAGCGGTAGTGGACATGGCTAGTACTGCCAGTATCATTAGCACAGCAAAGTACTTCATCTTGGGTGTCAGTTCTTGGGTCCAAAGAATTCTACCAAAGTGTGTAATAACTCGAGCGTAGATTGACGGATAATACGCAAAATAAGCATAATTAAATGGAGAAATATTTTTGGATAGTATCCGTTTCAATTTCGTTGCGTAAAAGCTGTATTTGTTGAAAAAGTGTTGTATATTTCAAACTCATCAATTCAAAGCAAAAAAGTCAGCAATCCATTCTTTTTAATTTTGATATAATAAGGAATAAAAATGTCTAGTGTAATGGATTATTAAAAAGATGCAAATATTATCAACTATATTAGTTGCAATATACCCCGCATAGAAAAGTAAGTTGTGTTCATTCTACAAGTAAAAGTACTTACTGTTGACAAGGTGCAGTTGATTCTAAACACTGATCTGACTACAGAGAAGAGGAGGAATATATACTCTCTCTCCTACGGTGGAGAGGAGTGTATTACTGGAGAGATGGTTTTAGGGGTACTGACACATGAGTGTATAGAAGTATTACATAAGTGTGGCCTAGGAAAGAGTACAGTGCTATATTAACATCATCACAATCATGTAATCTATTGAAATATTTTACTAACATGTAAATTAGGAAGTCGTTCCCAGTACTGCACGTACTCTACACCAAATAACTTCTGCTTTATTTCCCTTGTATTATTCCACTCACTTAATATATGTATTATGCTCTTCCCATAGGGTCTAGAGAGTCAATCCACCCTTGTGTTTTCTTTCTCTTACAGCATGTTATGTACCATCATAATGATATAATTTTAAACACAAAGGCAATAATTCTGCCAACTGGAGCTCAACGGAGCTGTATTCTACAGACTATATTGCATATTTTGCAGCATATAAACTTCATGTAACAAAACTGACTAAATAACGAAACGATAAAACTAGAATAAATTAGGTCTATACCACATTTTACTGCAACAAAAGACGCTATACAGATTGTATAATTTGACCGCCTTCAGCTCCCAGGTTGTCAATAAATTTGTAGCATTGGAATGCCAACTGGTAAACTACAATGTAGTAATAGCATAATGACTTAAACGACTACATGTACACACATTATTTGAAGAGATATACATGTACATTATTCTAAATCCTTGGGACGAGGTGCATTGGTATTTCCACTTCCGCTGTACATAATGCTGCTGTAAACAGTCTAAGACAGATATGGTGGTGGTTGTATTGTATACTGTTGCTTTTACAATGAAATAAATATAATAACTCCTCGGCGTGACCAACCCCTTGCAGCTTGCAATACCAGGTGCCAGTGCTGGCCAACTCCCTGTGAGAAAGGCCCAGATGACATGGCCTTTTTGGCAGGAGTAGAGGAGTTGCCTTGAAGCCATGCTGCTTGCATGACCCCAAGGAGTTTTATATGAGGCACAGGAGCAAATGTGGCTGGATGCTCTTCCTAACACCAACGTGATCAGGATTCGAACCTGGAACCTTCAGCATGAAAGCTCAGCATTCTAACCCCTAAGCCACGGCTGCTCCAATGAAATAAATATAATAAGCCATAGATAAATACTGCAGGGGATGATGCTATACTCTATGCTATGGTACATGTACCATTTGGTACTAGGAAAATTTACTTTTAGTACCTAAGCTATGATCATGTGTAGAATTAGCCGAAAACAACAGGCTAAATATACAGAAGACATGCAAGCACATGCTAGTAGGTGTCATGGGGGAGCATGCTGAGGGTGTATTTTGTTTATAGAGCTGACACAATGGTGGTGTTGATTGGCACATCCTGTTTCATGCACGTTTCTCAAACAGAAATAGAAGCTGTCAAATTAATTTTAGACTAATATTACTACCTTCATTTTTACAGTATTAAACAAACTGATACGCCTCACCCTTTGGACTATGTTGGCTAGATATAGACTGCTTGACAAGTATTTAAATAAAAGTACAGATGTACGTATGCCAAAATAAGTTAATGAGAAAAAAAATTGCAAATATGAACTCAATAATTCAATGAATCATAGCATATTGTACTACCTGTAGATGCATATTAACCGGTACAACTACTGTAAGTTAACATGCTAGAGTCTAGTCTAATCTAGACCATGTTTGCACTACCAATGAGGACTAGAAAGTCAATATACTATCTCTAACATTATTGGCCATAACTAAACTACTAGGCGTACTGTACATAAAATACCGTGTTGCTTACATGCACAAAGATGGTGGCTTCCTAAAGGAGGTTATGCATTATTATAGCTTTTCATACACCACTCTTTCTGCAAATAAAAATACGTAGGTCACAATTTCATTGAGTAAAACTGTGTGCTTGTGTTTAGTTAACACATTGTTGGAACTCTAGTCTCCGTTCATTTGTTTGCCTATACCATACAGAAAGAGAAATGCACCATTCTAACTGTGCTTGAATTTTCACATGTACAATGAAGATGCCAATGGAATATCATACTTATTGCAATTTAGATATACAAGTATTAGGTAACACCATAGCCTGAATGAAGGTGCAATGCATGTTGTGTTTTTGACTATTGCTTAGCAAATTAATCATAGAACAGAGTTGGTCTCTCTACCTTTTCAAGAGAAGATAACTCCACATTGCTGGCAGTAACTTACAATGACTGCAATTCAACTTCACAGGAGGAAATATAATTGACCTTTAAGTTTTGGTAAAATTGAATATACATTCGCCATAATACATGTTTTAGATGAAAGTTTTCCATACTGGGAATGCTTATAGGGTGGAAGTTCTTCATCCAGAAGTAAGGCTGTTATAGTTGACACTGTGCCAAGAAACTGAAGGCATGAAGGATTTTCAAACTCACTAAAAGTGACTGTTGACTCGTTGCATTTAACCAACCACAAAGGATTCAATCCTTGAACATGCTGGACCATAACACACCACTAGAGCAGTTATAGGATCATCACATGGGCAGGTAAGTCATCTTGACTTGTTCATTTACTAACATAAATAATGTTATATTTCATGTGTTTACAAATGCACATATAAGTAGAAAACAAAATAAATGTATAATATTTATAGTAAAAGGTTATTCTCTTGAATATTATAGTGAGATAGAATGAGATGTAAAACAATTGATAAAGAAAATAATATAGAGTAATAACATAGAACAATATTATAAAATTAATGCATATAATATTTATGGAAAGATAAGAGAAGAGATAATTATGCCCAAGTTTGACTGAAATGAACCGAGCTTAGGAATTGTCCCCTCTGTCTGAACACAGTGTAAGGAGGAACAACTCCAAAGACTGAGAGGGTATTCATTTATTTTCTGTAAGGCAAACAAAAAATATTAGAGTTCATCATTTGCAGTCTTTCAGATGAGTCATAAATTGAAAAACTGGAAACAAACGACAATAATATAACTTATTACTGCAGCATTAGCCAATATTGCTCCCTGACTATGGGTTTCTGCTTACGACTAGTAGAAAGCCATATCATCTATCAGATCTGCCTTGCTCGGATCACAAGCTCTGAAGTCCTTCACACCAGGGGGCATCTTTATCCATGGAACCCAGGCATGTCCATGATAGACAGGAGCACCCCAATTCTGAGTGGGGCAGTTACGGGGAGCCTGTGACCTACATAGTATATTTATCCAGGTTAAAGGTTAATCCTACTGAGATAGTAATAAAACATTGTAGCTTGTAGCTCTATATAGCAAAGTTAAAGATTTCAACAAAAGTAGGAATTACATACAATAGTATGCTTGAAATAAGCCGGCTATAATGGTTGACAATTTCCACAACATCACCAATCTGTTCAGCACAGTCATATATTACAAACACATGCAGGTAAACTCAGTTCTATGTTCAACTGTACCTGCTGGCTACTTGCAGAAGACGCTTGACCATCTGATCTACCAGAGTCGGGTGCTGTTTGGCAATGTTGTTAAACTCACAAGGATCTGTCACTACGTTGTATAGACAAGGTGATGTTTGCTGTGTACATGGAGGTAGGGTCGGGTCTCTAGCCTCACATTTCACGGTCAAGTTAAGTGTAGATACATCTATACTCTCAGGCTTATACCAGCCGTCATACTGTTTAGTGTAGGAATTTTCCTTTCCTATAACCTGAGTTTAAAATAAATGCAGTGTATTTGACTTGTTATAAATACACAAGACTTGCATACAAAGCTGTATATATGCATGTACATGTATATTAGCACCAATATACCTACTATGGCTTTATAGTAGTGCTGGGCGGTGTTTCGGTGTCATTCAGTTTTTTCGGTTTTTTTTCATTCGGTTCAAAAACCGCCAAAATTTAAAATGTGAACCGACACCGAATGCGGCGGTGCGGTTTTATTCGGTTTTAAAAGTCAAACCGCGCCTGGCCTCTTAGCGCACCCACTTTCAATAATGGCTGGCGTTGAAAACACGTGAATTCATGTTATGCTTCTTTCAATCCTTATAATTCGATGCCATCCTTGGAATTTAGACTTAGCTGCAGCCATAATATAATCACTCAGTGGCTATTTATTGTAGTTTCACTCCTTTATAGCAGTTACGATTGCAGATTATTATAAATAATAAACATTTAATAATTGTTAACTATTAAATTAAATGAAAATGGCTGCCATTTTAGTGCTTCTTTTAATCCTTATAATTCGATGCCATCCTTGGAATACAGACTTAGCTGCAGCCATCAATATCACCCAGTAAGGGTTTACTGTAGTTCTCATTTGATTCTAGTATTCAAACTTGCATATTGTTATAAATAATTAATATTTAATTATTGCAAATTATTGAACAAAATAAAAATGGCGGCCATTTCCGGTAATGGCTGAAACTCCGAACACAGGAATTTATGTCATGCATCTTTTAATCTTTATAATTCGATGTCATCCTTTGAATAAATACTTAGCTACAGCCATCATTGTCACCCAGAGATGATTTACTTTAGTTTCACTGAATTCTAGTTGTTATACTTCCATATTATTATAGATGATTGGCATTTAATAATTGCAATTTATTAAAGAAAATTTAAAATGGCCGCCATTGCAGCTTAAAAGCAGGGTGTGACAACTCCAATATTGAGTATTTCATTTCCGGTTCGGTTCGGTGTTTTTTCATGAATTAAAAAAACTGAATTAAACCGAGGGTGAGAAGACAACTTCGGTTTCATTCAGTTTTTTAGAAAAATCAGCAAAAAAACTGAATGCACATGCAAATCAAAACCGCCCAGCACTACTTTATAGTGCCACTCTGTCTAATAGCACCACATCTATTTACTATAGCCTTATAGTACCCTTGTCTAATAGCATCGCATCTACTTACTATAGACTTATAGTACCCTTGTCTAATAGCATCGCATCTACTTACTATAGACTTATAGTACCCTTGTCTAATAGCAGTACTTCTACTTACTATAGCCTTATAAGACCCTTGTCTAATAGCACCACTAGTCTTGTCATAATTATGGATGATCTCATCTCTAGGTGAAGGCAAATCTTCACTCAGTGTCTCCCACATGTTCATACCATACAGCTCCGATTTGTTATAAGTAGCATTAGCTCCTAAAACACAATCCAAGAAGTACTATTTGCAAAGGCGCTAACCTGTGCATAGTGAAGGCTACCTCTAACACTATTTGAACAAATCAGAAGCAGATAACTTCAGCAGACATAACTCTTCGATATAGAACTAGTCGCAGCACAAGTAGTCAATTAATATAGCCTTAGAAAGTAGCAACCAGTGGGTAGATTGATGAACTGCAGGTAGAATCCCACACAAAATGAATTACAGTAACACTAATGCACAAAGGTATTCTACCAACATACCTGCAATGTGCATAATGGTAGGTAGCCAATCAGTGACGTGCACCATCTGATTGCTGATTCGTCCTTTTTTCTTGAGCAGAGGACTCCAGATGAAACCAGTAGCACGCATTCCACCTTCCCAATAAGTAGCCTTTAGCCCTCTAAATATGTACAGTAAATATTGAGTGAAGTTGCAGAATGTTTACTGAATGTCCAAAACTAAAGCCATCAGTGGCCTGTTAACCGACAAAATGATAAGGTAATATTTAACTTCTAGGTAAAAATAGTCACATCCACCTACCAGTGATGTGCTGCTGGGCAAATTATATAAAGGATTATTCATCAGAGCAAAGCATAATCACAAGACTGGTTCAACTACATGTACACTAACACAACGAGCACTGATTTCATGGATAGCAGGTAGGACCTGGGATAACTACAGTATACATACCTCAAAGGCCAGTTACAAGCATGGTTCATATCAAAGCCGTTAGCTGGTCCTCCATTGTCAGTACTGAATATTATAACAGTATTGTCTAGCAGACCTTTGGCTGCCAGTGCTGATGTGACATTCCCTATTGCATCATCCAATGCTGACACCATACCTGCGAATTAATAGACCTGATGAATAATTATAGAACAATTACATCGTGTCCAACTGTAAAATTCACACAGTATTGTGGTGAGTGGAAAATAAAGGTCTACATTGTATGCAACAACTACAGTAAGTTATGGTTATAGAAAAGAATGGACTGGGTCTAAGGTAAGTAAACTCACACTTGGATTGCTCTGGCACTAGTATGGATCTTGTTGTATACACCATACACCATGGTTCAGCCAGTTATACTTGGTTATTTGACAGTTTTTGTTTTGCTAATTCATACAATGTTAAACTCACCATACGTTAGAACCATGAACATAATAGACTATGGTAATCTTTATGGTTAGAAAATCTAGTCTTCCATTTAGTTGCCCACCCAAAACTCACGAAGGCTAAAGAGAGGCAGGGTTGGCCAATAAAACATGCTGTCTACTACTAGTGGTCATGTATCTATGCATCTACAGGTAGGAAATGAATTAGTGAAATATATACTAGATTAGAATAAGAAGGTATTTTATGGTTACAGACCCGCAAACAACTTCCTGTTTGGGTCAGAGATGTGCGGAAACCTGTCTGTATACTTCTTGGGGGCCTCTAGAGGGTTGTGTCCACTTGAAAACGGGTCACCGGAGTGGACGGCTTGGTGGGGGAGGTACATAAACAGGGGCTAAAATAACATACTTGTGGATACACCTTACAGACAGAAAGAACTAAGTTCCTATAACAGAGGCTACAGCATACATGTAACGGATTCAATAGCACAGGGAATGGGTGAGAGCAAGTCAAACCTGTAGCACAGGGAATGGGTGAGATAATAACATGGCTAGAAAGCGTGCAGAGCAGAGTTGTTGTTGATGGAGCAGTGAAGGAGTGTAACGCACATGCCGGCACAACCAGTCATGTGAACACATGTACTCATAATTTATACCAAAACCTAATCATAAGATGTGATTGATTAGCCTAGCCGATAAAAAGACTCATAATAGGAAGGCTGGTATAGCTGAAAGATATTAATGGTACGTGTTGGAGGGGGGGGGGAGAGTCCCTCCCTGGTTATATGTAGTTCTATAAACAATTTCTCCTAACCAGACACTAACCAGCAAACAGCTTCCTGTTAGGGTCAGATATATGTGGGAATCTGTCGGTATATTTCTTTGGAGCCTCCAGAGGATTATAACCGGGTAAGGAGGGTATGCCCGAGTGTACTGCTTGGTACGGTAAGTATAGGAACATAGGCTAAAATTATATTAACACGACATATAAAGAGTGAGCACAGTGATTATACATGCAGGATGTGTAGCCAAAGGGTAACAGTCACTAACACCAATATTAGTAGAACTATAACACAGATGTATGTAACATAGAAGCAACTAAGATCATAAAAACCTATACACTACAGCAATATACACTGGGAATATACACATCTATAGTGTATAAACAGAGTGTACACATAAAACAGTTAGTACACATAATGACGTTGATGCTTAGGTTAGGAATAATGCTGTGATAGACATCTAAATAATTGAAACCGAAACAAATATATAAAATATATTATAATTTAATGTTCAAAGTAAACAGTGAGGCCACTGACCACGCAGCATTGGGCTACGAAAATTGAATGCCAATTTATCAGTGCGGCACCACACAAAGTAAGCCACATCATATAATTGATAGTAGATGGCTATAATCCAATGACTATACACAAGTAGTCACTGGTTGTTTGTTATCACCATCAGTCTAAAATGGTGGAGAGGAAAACTCCAAAAATGTTAAAATGTAAACTTGTATGCTTACTGGATGTAGTGTTGTGTTTGCCTATTTAGACGCTTAGTTTATGCTGAGAGTCAAATATTAACCAACGAATACCCATCGCATAGCATATCAAATAGATAGAATTTATATAGTATAGTAATACCCTCTGTTTATCATCATTAACATTGTACAACAAATACATTTCTGTGAATTATTCAAGTATAAAGCTAGAGTTTAGTCTTAAGTCTAATATCATTATACTTCTGTCTATAAAACGAAATGAATAGAACATTTAAACTTCCCTTGTACATCTTGCTAACTATTGTAACATACTTTGCTAACTATTGTATCATACCTCGCTGACTATTGTAACATACCTTGCTGACATCATGGTTATGTATGATTCTCTCTGCCCGAGCAGCAAACAGTTCAGTAGAATAAGAACCATTAGCTGACCGGTCCAAGTCTATTCCATCCCTGAAGTCAAACCCATAGTAACCAGCCTGTGCCCAACCTGCCAACAACACACAGCATGAATGTGATCACTTACTGCTCCAAACTTATGATACATCAGTACTAGCATCTGCCATTACCAGTCAGCTGCTGGCATACCAATTTAACACACTTACTGACACCTGCCCTACAGCCCTGACATTCCGCACCATTTGCTCTATTTCTTTACTACTGTATAGAGGGCACTCATTTCATTTGGGCCTTTTGGCTGTCCTCGTGAAATAAGTATATACAATGTGCTACGTAATGTAAGATTACCTGTGTGGTCAAAGTAGTCTTCAGCCCCCAAGTAGTATCCATAGTAGCTGTCAAAACCTCTATACAGGGGAGTTAACTCCTTAGCAAAGAAACCTAAGTGCCACTACACAATGCAATAAAGTAAGATGGTTGACTATCACTACTGAAAGATTATCCAAGTAAACAAGATGATGAAAGATTCATCCAGTGCAATGTTAGTGAGGTTTGGGTACATTAAAAAAGTTTGAAAGATATTTGAGGATGCCCATTGTTAAAGGGGCATGATGGACACACTAGAAACAGAAGAGAAAATCAACTGAATGTACATGTAAATCCCGTGTAACCTACATGTACATGTACATTAAAGGAAAAAACAAATTTTTAAGGTAGTTTACAAGAATAGCTAATATTTTGGCGGTTTACAATATATTTTCCCAAATTATAAAAACTCAAGTTTTACCCAAAAAATCTCATGTTTATAGTAAAGGATTCCTAAATCTAGAACCAATCAGCAGGATAGTAACTGTGTGGATCATTAAAACTATTTATATATCAATAGTTGTGATCTCTCCGGTAAGCTCTATGTAGCTTATGATTGGTAGATGTAATGCACGAATAGATATTTAGTGGAAGCAGAATAGTGAAAGACTACTAGCTATTAGTCTCAACGCTGTAATGGTAAAGGAAGTAAATTAGCATGAGTAAAAGATTGAGGGTTAAAAGTAAAGCAAAAACTTAAAATCAAAAGATTTTGTCGAACACTGCAATGCAAACCTTGCCAACAGCATGTGTAACATAACCTAAGTCCCTTAGATACTGAGGGAGAATTGTTTCATTGGTACCCAGGCCCCATGGCTCAGGGCCAACTATAACGTTCCTCTGTAAACCTGAAAGTAATAATGGATATACAGTTACATGTTTGTACAGAAAGCACTATACCTTTCCAACAGCGTGTGTAGCATAGCCTAAGTCCTTAAGGTATTCAGGCATAATTGTTTCATTTGTACCGAGGCCCCATGGAGCATGACCCAATATTACACTACGCTGCAAACCTATAAGTAGAAAAGACTGGATAAAACAACCAAACCATGCGGCTGTTTTAACCTCATTCATGTTTAGTTGCAGCTAATGAAGTTTAATACAGAATTGTTGGAAGAAGAAACACTACATGATGAGAATGAAAGTGCGATATCAGGAGTTGGGCCAAGGGCGACCTATCACTTATTGGTGTTTCTCGGAATAATTCTAGAGCAGGATAATGTACTCCTCACACACACAAACTACACGAGGAGAGGTATACCTAGCTGCATAGAGCAGGATAATGTAGTCCTCACACACACAAACTAGACGAGGAGAGGCATACCTAGCTGCATAGGATGTCTACCGGTCATCAGAGCACCTCTGGTTGGTGTACAGATGGGAGAGACATAGTAATTGTTGAGAAAGATACCTTCATGTACCAGTTTATCTATATTAGGTGTAGGAATCTGAGGAGATCCGTGAAAACCGACATCATTCCAACCCTAAAGCACACGGCAAATTTATGAGTAGTTCTTATCCTCGCGAATAGTGTGTAACTTTACAAACTCAGCAATAGGAAACATGAATCTCCTAAATGCTTTAGATCTGGGACAATATAGCAGTAGTGTATTTATAGAAACTGACAAATTATAGCAACTTTCTAATTATAGCGTTAGTCTTATCTATTTGTAGTGCCTAATATATTCATCATGACATCTTCAGCTTTATTTGGTTAATATTTAGGTTTAATAAAATGTATATATGTATGGGTTACTTGTCTTATTTCCATAAAATATACAATATAGGGCCTACAGACAATGTTATAATATGAGTTTCCTATTTTTGGATCTTGATAAAATAATAATTATAGTAACAAGGTAAAATAACAACAAGGTTCTTACCAGGTCATCGGCTAGAATAACCACGATATTTGGCTTAGCTGGTGCAACGGCATAGGATGCTTCAGTCATACACATTAACAGCGAAAACCACATAGCTGGCCCAATCGACATTTTGTCTACAATATAAAATAAGAGGGATTGAAGGCTAAAAATACATAATCATAATCGTTATGATTATGACTTGATTATAATTATAATGATCGTTTACTATTATTACTACAGTTATTAAATTATGAATTATATATGTAGTATAATATTTAACTATATTATAATTAATAAGCAAAAATACGACCGTATTATTATAATTATATTGTAATGGTACGCACAGTCGTCTCCTACACCTGACACTCATTATTGTGTGCATATACATGTATATATCTGCTTGTACTTTACTATATGTTATTGTATATATTTGTATGATTATTACTAAGTCTTTTATGCCTTTTATACCCATGTACAGAGGCCCGACCTCTCAGAATCCATTGATATTCATTTTGTACATGAATTGGACCATTATAAGCAACTTTTGTAGAACCTGACCTATTTTGGGTCGGCCGTCGGGCTTCCGGCGGCCATGTTGTTGCGCAACTTCCGGACGACCTTACGTCGTCTTTTCCCGACACTACGTCGGGCGGAAGTCCTTATACTATATAAAGAGCATTGTTTCACTGTTCATTGTCTCAGTCTTCACTTGGCTTTCAATAAAGACACATCTATACTTGATACAGAGACTTTCACTTCCTTTTGTCAGGTCATTCGCTTAGCGAACCGCCTACTAGGTCGGATAACTCTCTTTCAACGTATAGTCTGAAGGTCAGACTTGGGACCAGATGGGTCGTCTCTGGTAGTTATTGGGCTACTGAGACCGCTCGATCTTTCATGTAATGCAAAGTCCTAGCACCACTCATAGGCACTTCATTTCTGGGTCGATAGTCGTCCAAGGACGACCGCACCAAATCACAGAAACCATTACAATATTATATTATTATTGAATACGATTGATTATCATTATGCTTAGATTTTGTTTAATGTTATAATTATATTAATTATTGTATTAATTATCAATAATAAACGTCATGATATGAAAATCTTATCAGTTTGATAATGATATCATAATCTTGATTATCATAATCGTAAATGATACTCATAATAATCCAATGATATTTTGTAAACAATTTAAAAAACAGATTTTTGATCAATTTTCCGACAAAGACAAATAAAATAAGAATTTAATAAATAATTATAATATATACAATAGTTATTATAATAATATTATTCATGAAATAATTATGTATTTATATGGAAATCGCTGTCTTATTTTTCTTTATTTCACGTCTTTATTTACTTTATTCCTCCTTTATTATATTAGCAGGACAGTGACACCTTCTCATAAGCAATAAATGGAGCTGTACAGAAACACACTGGCAATACTCTACACTTGGGCCTGATACTCCAAGAGAACTTGAGATTCGATGCTCATATCCAAAATAAAATACAGAAAGCCAAAAGACAGCTTGGAATAGTACGAAGCACTTTACTGGTCACATGAGAGTGCAAAACTCACAGCATACAAGTCTCTATGTCTGCCTCACCTAGAATATGGAGCTGCTGCCTGGGACCCCTCTACAAAGAAAGATGTTGAAGCACTGGAAAATGTTTAGGACCAGGCCGCAAGATTTATTACCAATCTAAAGGGCAGACAGCAGATGAATGATGTAAAACAGAAGCTTGGACTTCTACCTCTACAAGAGAGACGCAAAACCGAAGGGTGAACCTGCTGATGAACGTACTGTCTCATGAAGACTCGCATCCAGCATTGGGCACCTCATATGATCATGATAAACTTGTCCAGCAACATTTCAAAAACAGCCAGATACTATCTGGCTGTTTTTGAAATGTTGCTAACTGAGACAGGCCTACAGACAAGAGCCCAGACCAGAGGCATACCAAGATCCATCAGAACCCACTACAACCAGTACCATAACAGCTTTCTATCGAGAACCGTTCCAGATTTAAAGATAGCACAATCCTACTGATACTTCAAGCAATCCCCAAATGACAGGTAGCACTGACCTGTACAGAACAACTAACTAAGTAACTTTTTTTAATAAATTGAAAATTCTGAACTAATACATGAAATACTGCCCAAACACATGTTGTCCACTGTCCCATATGAGGCACGCCCCTTCCACCCCCTAGGTGGTCTAGCGTGACAACGAACTCCATGTAATATATAATAATATTAATTTTTCAATAAATTATAATAAAAATTAGGAGAATAAAATTGCAAAAAATCATCTATCCTATGTGGTTGAGAATCATTCTGTTTGACAAATAAATGGTCGAGATTCTACGGTAGCCCCCAAACACTCTCCTGATTTCTGTTTGAGGAATCCCATGCTATAACCATGCAATGCCAATAGTACCACATTTAAACATACTGTAATTTATTTGCATTCCAAATGTATTAACTAGAATATAAAATTAACAATTTTGTAATGCTAAAAAAATTGTAAACTATTAGTATTGCAATTTAGTTCATTGTTTTGTATTGTATTGAATTGCTGCTTTGTGGTTACACGGTACACTTCATAAAAAATGGAAAACTCGCCTGAAAATTCAGCTACTGCTAGGAGCACCAATATATTTCAAACCACTAACATTCTTTCACTGGTTACCTCAAGCAGTCATGTAGTGAAGGCAACATCTGCTGCATTGTTGATATTTTATCTACTATCTTATAGCGGTGCTGCATTTGAGCATTTATGTGTTGTGCCCGGATATGTATTGCCACCTAACTTTTGGATTTGGACTCTCGTAACACATAGCTTTCTTCAGCCACATATTTTAATGGTTTTGATCAACATTTGTGTTGTGATACTGTCAGGAAAACTGCTCGAGACATTATGGGGACCATTGCATCTAGGAATATTCTTTGCAATTGTCACATGTTCATCGGCGTTGATAACAGCCTTAATTTATATGGTTTGCTACTACGTTACTGGGAATACCAACTATCTTTTTGAAACCTGTATTTATGGACTTGGTGCATACATTGGTGGATTTTGTGTGGCAGTTAAGCAGCTTATGCCAGATGAACTATTACTACGTTTACCATTTGGTAAAATACGACATAAACATATTCCACTGATATTTCTCACAACTGCAATAACCCTGTCAGTAACAGGCATACTAGATCGACCTTATGCTATACAAAGTGGATTCGGCATTCTTATTGGCTGGATATACCTCAGATTTTATCAACGACACAGCAATGGGAGTGCAGGGGATATGGCGGAAGAATTTTCTTTTGCGAGGTAGGGCAACACATTGCTCCATCAATTAGTCAATGCATTTCAATCATTGGCTTGATGTGTATTAATTGGTCATTGAACTTTCCGTGGACGTTTTAATTCACTCATTTATTTCAAAACTTCCATTAACCATGGCAACCAAAATTTTAGAAACCTGATGTCTGATGATATAGTCCGATATAGTATGTATAATATGTTATATTTAATTTTGCAGCTTTTACATGGCATGGAGGATGCTTGTTGCGCACAATTCATGTAGGCTAATTATTGTTCTATGTCATTTTCCAGGCGAGCCAGCATACCGGGTGCAATCAGGGACATTCTCCGGTTGTGTCTGGTGCTGTGGTTGAAGTGAACTGCAAAAATGAATACTATTGACTGTCCCAGCTACCTTGAAATAATTAATGTATTTGGCCTATTTTTAAATTGTTTTAAATTCTGATTGCTCCTTACATAGTGAAAACGGCATATTTTTGTAAACTGGGCAAGCATGCTACGCATGGTTTAGCATGCCAACGCATGCCCCAAAAGCGCAGGCTAGCCACCGTGCCATGTGAAGCTAGTAATTTAGCAGGCCTAGTCACCTGTATGTCAGAAGTATTTGACACTCAAGTCATAAAAATTCAAACTCGCCAATGGTATCTGCTTCTAGGATATCTTAGTCCATGTTAATGCAGTATGCTATTTCTAACATATGAGAATTATAATGAGAGAAGGTATATTTCATGTGTTTATGTTTCAGCTTCTTTCCTCCTCCGCTAGAAATATTTGTGGCTATAATCTCTAACACCATATTCAGTCTGCTTATTCGATTCAAACTGTGTAAAAAGCCGCAGCGGAAATATGATGTCAGCTCTCCAACTACTATAACTGTCACATTGCCAGGTACTGATCCTGCTGACGCCGAGCGAAGAAGGTAAGCTTCTTTGTGTATGGGCACAACGCTGAGCTGGACACTGATTCTCACTAATATTGGGCTCAGCCTTGTTAGTTTGCTGTTCAGGAATAGCCTACTGGTGAACTCTATTCAGCAACCTAACACATTTCGTTTGTTTAACAAGTTATCCATGCAATTCTTCAAAAATTCGATGAGTTTTTTGTTTTTATCAGACAGTTGTATTACTTGAACTTTGCTTAGTGTAGGCATAGATAAGTGGCAAGGTTTGAATTCTGATTTTTTTTTACATAGACAACTGGCTATAAAAGCTCTTAATGAACGACTAAGTAAAGCTGGAGATGAAGCTAGCTGGCCCGGTCTTGAGGATGATGACGACGACGATGATAATACCAATATTCCGGAAGTGCTAGTTGTTTCTGACAGCCGTGGAGCTTCTACGCCCCCACTCCCGGTTCCAATTTCAATGAATCAGGATACGTTACCTGTGGCAACCGATCCAAGCACTACGATTTCTTCTACCCAGTCATGAAGCTAATCACATTCCTCCAATCTCATACAGCAAATGGTTTACTCAGTTATAAAAGTGAGTTATATCTCATGTAGGGAGCGAAAATGTTTTGACATTTTCAGGCATAATCTTTGCTGGTATCAACATGCTATCGTCAACACAAATTATGCAAACAGACTAGATATTTATTTCTCAATACCTCACCTAATAGAACTAGTAATATTAGTGAAAAGCTCCAAGCATTTATTATCTATTCATTTATCATCAATAGTGGCAGTACATAAGTCCAATTTCTTGTACCTGACTTGCACCTTACACAATTTTCTCAGTACATTATGGTGTATAGAAACTTTAGCATTTCTCACTACCATCTACAACCAGTGTATATACAGAATATGCATACTTTATTGAATGTGGTATTTTGTTCTGATGTAGAAATATTCCCCACCCCATTTCCCGATGTTGGAATACACCCTGTTTAGTGACATATTATAATACTTTCTTGGAAGTTCTATTTATTGATATGATATAACATTATAATATATATTATGCATTATAATAAAATTGCTCATACACCCACCATAATGATTTATAATTTCATCAGAACATCCCAAGCCTGTCCTTCACCTCACCTGGAGTAAAACATCTGAGGGAAACATCAACTAATTTATAGTAACCCAAAACTTCTACTGCATGAAAAACGGCAAAACAATGTATAGTCAAGTATCTGGTGTTGGGGTTATTTTTACACCTCTTGAACCTAGGGCAATAGGATTCTGTTTGATACAAGGTAATAACAGCAGTTATACTTGGTAATGAGGTAGTGTAAATTTTATATAAAATTTCCAACTATTAAAAGGAACAATAATATCATGGATTTTCTAAAAGGAAAAGCTAAATCTATATCAAACAGAACTTGTTAAAATCATCTCCTATACAATAGAATATAATGTGTATTATGAATAAATACAAATTCATAAAGACCATAAATAAACTTCATACATGCATATTGTGTTGATACTGCAAAATTTCAAAAATATACTTTAGCACCTGAACTTAGAAAGAGTGACTAATGATAGGTGAATAAAATAATGTGAATAAATAAAATGAGCAAGTGTTCTTGATGACAAATCAACTCAGTCTGGTAGCTAAGACTGAATGTCTCGATAACCAATGGATAGTCAGCTTAGAAACATTATCATCAGTTATTTTAGAATCTTGCAAAAGGTGATTGGAACTTGCAGTTGTTCAGGAGCAGTATTTGGCCTGATACCTACAACAAAGAATAACCACCATTACACTACCCATTGTGTAATTGTTTAAAATAGTAGTCTAAATTCAATAGCTATTCAATTCAACAATTCAATGACAGTGTGATAATAAGAAATAATAGTATCAGCTATCAGTAGAGCATATACTGTAGTAATAATAATACAATAATGATATTGTTGAGCAGAGAGCTAGAATATAATAACAATTTTGTTAGTTTCATTTTCAAGAAAAAGTTGTGATAGACTACTAGCTCTGACTGTGTTACTACAGGAGATAACATAGTTTCTATAATACAGTTCACTTCCTTCACCTTTTATCTTCTCTTATATCCTGTCATATCCAGCGAGCTCTCTATCACTTCTATACAGAACGTAATGCTGCACTATAAACAGGGTGTCAAACAAGATTGACAATGCACCAAGCCAAAACTTTGCTGGATTCGTAAACAGAGAAGCCCAGTCATCTGCAAAATGTCGGTATAACTCATTTACAATCACAGTTATTAAATTTGGCAGATCAGTATGTACATGTATATAATTATGAAGTCTATTATATACGTAGACATTTAGAAATTGTCCCCTCTTGCATTACAAAACAAATAGAAGACAACTCCAAAGCTGTATACCCCGAACGTGAAAGCATCCAACCGAGTATTTATGGGTTGAAGGTAGACTATTAAAGTAATGGGTTGAGACTATTAAAGTAATGGAAACTGGGGAGACATATCCTGTTTCCATTACTTTAATGTTATGCATAGTTAAATGATTGTGCTGACCTCCAAGTGTATAACTTCATAGCAACAAGGGTGTACAATACAATCACAACACAAAGAGTAAACATGACTCACTAAAGTTGTAAGCTAGGAGAAACATCTGTATAATACTCCCAGTACCACCAGTGAAGTCAAGTAGAACATTTCCAATACTCCAGCCGACTGTACTTTTTCTTCTAAAGTTCATCCATGCCTTTGGAGTACAAATGATATAACTTCTATACAAACACACACTATGATAGTACTATTAGCAGAGTCAACATGATCACGGGCATAGAAAACGGTAAAGGTGTTAATCGTTGGTGTTCAACTCCTCTGAGGGGTTTGGCAGCACAAAATGTTTAATCCAAACCAGGAATACATAGCACAGCCAGAGTCAACGCACTGTCTTTACAAGCAATGACTGAACGATCCGTATGAACGTAAACACGTCTATTGGGTATGAATATAAATTTGGTTACAACATAAAAGAAGTATGAAGTCATTACCATACCTGGGGCACATATTTAATTACTGTGATTCCGAGCTTCACATAAGAGAAACCATACACCATTCCCAGCCAGTTAAAGGTTGTGGCTGAAGGCACGGCAGCAACTATTACTAATACTATCATGGTCAGCAGACAAGCACTTCCAATGGCCATAGCTACTTTGCTCATCCTCTGATCACCTCTCTTCAGAATAATTAGTTTTTCATGCAATACATTATGTAATACATTGCAAACAAAATAAATAGTGAATAGTGATAATTTAAATGGTACCTACCCCAAGTGTACTACCATATGTTTGCAATCTGCCTACTACTTGTTTATGATATGCATGTAGCTTGGGTACCAAGTTCTCCAAATGAATGAGGTCATGATTGACTATTTAACTTCCACAGCCAATCACATTAACACAAGCACATTATTTTGGAGAAAATATCTGCTGGCAAGTACCAGTTCATCAATCGTACTTACAACACATGTCCCACATGTCAGAGTGCACACGTGCATGTGTGTCACCAAACCTACCTCGTATATCAGGGCCTGAAGTATTGTAACTATAGTCAGAACGAGAGCATGGATGGCAAATACTACGTCATTGACCTGTACTGGCAGTACGTCATGTGGATGTGCTTCACGATACTCTTGCTACAATAGAGATCAGTGTAATAATATACATGTACCATTAGAACAGACTGCTGAACCCAGTACTTTAGAACTTCTATAGAATAAAATATGCAACAACTGTTTATTAATTGGTTACAAGAAAGTAATATACATGTAGTCGGATAAGCATTTGACATTGGTAATCCAAGTTTTCAATTATGCTTTCTTTCCTATTAATATACCGACAATTATACCGTAATTGTGTTTACGGTATAACATACCGTAAACATAGTGTTTACCTTCACAGCTGGTATCCAGAATAAGCTGATATTGTAGATGGAGTAACAGAGGAACCCCAGAAGGTTCAGACCAATAAAGTCAAAGTTGAGTCCAACAACACTACAAGCAACACCTTGAATAATACTCTGATGGAATCAAGTAAAATGATAACACATAAGTATGATTACACTCCAATAGAAGTAGGATAGCAATATTGGATGTGAACAAGTCAATTTTCAACCTGCGTGAAGGTGAACTTAGCCCAAGGACAGAGGTTTTCGTTAAAATAGAAACAGTAGAAGTTGTCTTCCCTGTTATAATTATGACTATACCAAATCACCATGCATTGACATTCATAACGTGAGATGCAATATTTTAAAATATTGGAATGTGAGTACATCAATAACTACAGTAAGTAGATAAGAATTAAGTTAAATGTTATGCTCATAGGCCATTAGGAATAAGTACAAATGTACCAGCAATCTAACACAATAAGATAATACCTACTTAGTACATTCAGTGTATACACAGTGGTATATGGTCATATCAGTTAGCTCAGTTTATTATAATCGTTATGTTTGTACCTTTTACGTCTCCAGTTGATGTAGACTTGAGGGTAGAAGCTGACAGACCAGGCTACAAAGTAGATCCATCCTATGACTTGAGACACGATATTGATGGTCTGACTGTGGTAGAGCTGGAATCTGATGAAACTTTCAGACATACTGCAGACAGACAAACACACCGTATGAGTATACTATGTTATAGGAAAGTGGACTGGACTATGTCTGTTCACTAGATATATTAACAGCTGTTTATATGCTGGTGGTGAGGTATGTTAGATTGGTTACCTAAGTACAGTATCTGGCTGTATATCACACAACCTGATGGTCTCTTATGATACGGTTTACATGCACAGATACACGTAGCTGAGGAAGGAAACAAATATCGTAAACATTCTGGGTTTTTTCAAAAAAAAACATGTTAGCACAGTTTTACGATGCACCCTGAGTGAAGTAGTTTTACATGTCCACAACAAGAGTGAGGATATCTGAACCAATCCCCCTGCAAGTAGACATATCACCACTCATGCCACCCATGGTTTGTCTGTAGAGTTATATTGAGGTAAAATCAGTCAAAGTATATGTATATACGCATTTTATGTGGTCTCGATTTTTCCAAAATAAAACGTTAGAATACAAACTTTCCTTGAAAGCCTGGCTGGGCAGTGACAAATTTCTACACTAGCTTAGCACATAAGAAGTAAGAGATAGCCCTACAACTCGTAGATATGTGCCAATTGAATGAGGAAATTGTCATATAGGATGTACAATAATCGTCAGCCTAGAAATGGTAGCAATGGTAGAAGCATTAGCAGAACGGCTTACATGTAATTATATCAATTTATACCAATTTTATACACGGGCACATCTGTATCAAATACATAGAATACATGCTCACATATCATATGTATGTATGTAGAATTTACTGTGCATGTGCATATAATGTTAACAGTAATTATATGCTGCAAACAATAAGAAACAAGTGGGAGATCTCAGCACATCTCTTAAACGTAGGGCACAACTAGTAGAACGATACAGTGTGATATATTATATATCATAGAGGTATAATAGCTACAAACTTGTACTTGGTGCTGGAGCCATTTGCAGCACTGAGAGTTAATGTCACATGGCCAGGTTTTTTAGCATGAGCTGTAACACTCCATGTGGTTGTGGAATCCTTAACTGTAGGGGAAGACAACCCAATAGACAACTTATCCGAGTGACTTTTGTTACCATTGTCTTCATATACAAACGTTAGGTTTGTAGAGGAGGTATATACAGAGCTGAAAAGAAAGTACACAGGTATTACACCATAATATTAATGGAATTTCCGAAACATAACACAGTGCAACCTAATACAATCTAAATTGTATAAGTTTATATGGTACAATGATTTATCTGTGATCATGACTATGCATATGCCGCCAGCATAATTAAAATATACAGTGTAGAATGTAGGCGAATACTCCCTTATCTACAATCAGTCATTGTACCTCATACCCTCTTATCATAGATGACATAGAATGATTACATAACAAGCACTGACAACTACCACAGTATAAAGTGTGAAAACATCTCTTTAAAATAAATCCATATTACTTGGCCCAAAGCAAGGCACCAACTTCACATGCGATACTGAACATAAATTCCTAGCAGAAGTTCCAATTCAGCTGTATATCTCTTGATCATCACAATACGACTATTTGAAAGCTTTCAAATCTCATTTTCTTGTCTCCCTTACACATAGGCAGAAAATAGCCTAAATAATAACCTCAGAACAATCACTGCTAAGGAGAAAGTGGGAAAACCTTTTTTTCGATAACGCCACTGCAAATATTATCAACTACAAATTAATACAAAATCTACAACTCCATCAAAACTAAAGCAGAAGTTGCCCTCTCTACTTACTCTTAATCCTAATCACAAATACAGATCTGAGAACATCAACATTTCTCCCACCAAAATTAAGATTTTCTGACATGGTTGCTACTCACAATTGCACAACTAAAAGACTCTAGCTCAAGTCACACTGTTACAGCCTTGCAGCTTTGGATACTGGATAGTAGGATAACATAGCGATGCTACCAAAACTGCATGTTAGAGTGGAGTACTCACTTGGCTGTTAGTAGAATCTCACTAGAATGTCCTATTTCTATGTTTACATCATTCAGTATATCTGAGTTAGAGGTGGAGTGAAAGTAGAACTCAATATTAGAACTACTACACGATAAGCCTATGCCTAGAAAATAAAATAATAAGTGAATGGATCTTTATGATTGATCAATAACTGGATTTATACACAATAAAACTATTCAACGTGTGGAATATAGTATTTAGTTTGTAGATAATGGTATTGACTACATTGTAAGGAAACACTGTCATGGGAGAAAGTAGAACCTACGCCTGAAATGGATAATCAAAGAAATAGTAAGGATCAAACAACAATACAAAATGTGCACATAGAAGCAAACAATATGTATTATAAAACTTACAAAATGAAAGAAACAGAAGCCGGAAGGTAAACATTCCGGCCAGTGCTGCACTGCTTACTTCTTTCTATGAGCTGGAAAAAAAATAAAATTAATAATAGAGTGTCACCAGTCGCCCTGGAAGATATCTTCGAACCGAAGCTCCGAACTGTGTGTATAACACTACAAAGTTAAGGTAAGCACAGTAGCTTACATAAATTGTGGCAAACCATTTACAGAAAGGTAAAGCTTCAATACTATGTCATAGTTTTCCACAGATGTTTTCACATAACTGAAACATAGGAAACATGTTTGTGTTCCTAACAGAATTATTGTATCAGCCAACACACTTGCCCCAACCTCTGGCATCTTTTTTTCATGCGCAAAAAGCTGTAATCATGTGCATAGTTTACACATGAGCGCATCTTTTACCTTTTCCATATTTACAGGTAGGCCTATGATTATTTACTTTCATCATAGGCTTATATAAGCTACATGTAGCTACATAACACTATGTTGGGACCTTGGTATAGTAGGCTATGCCCTAACAGTCTTCGCCTTTCAACAGTTTTGCACTGACAACTCTTTTACTGCAAATCCATGCTTAGGCTTAGGCCTATTACTTTCCTGTCATCTACTTACTTTTCGCCCACATTTGGTAGAATAGTTAGCTCACTTTTTTAGCCTTTTCATTTTAGCTTAGCATTCCCTTTGACCTAACAAACCTTAATGACTAGAACTTATTGAACAACACCAACACCGTTTTATCAAGCCAGCTTGAATTTAGGGAGTGGCTCACGTAGGCCTATGTCCAGCAGCTGTACAATGAATGCGCTTACTAAGCACATCCACTAGCATTTAGGCTTACCAACTCATTCTGGAAGAAACTCTTCATCGTGGCTTCCTTATTGCGTCACAGCTTTAAAGTGGAAGCTACATGTACGGTGTAAAAGCAAATTGCGCTGAGAGAGTACATAATCAGTGTAATACCTAGTAGCCTAATCATAAGAGTGTCGTATAAGCACAACAAATACAACCAACAAATATTTTTGATTTACTGAATCAATAACTACTATATTATTACTCATGGGGCAAAATAGTTAATTCCTGCATGGTAAACCAGGTATGTACTGGCTACTATTACCTTATGAATATCCTTTATCTAGATATAATTAAATCCGATCTGTAACATATAGAAAAAATTAAAATAATTAAAAACTACTCACAGTTAATCAACTATTATCGATTAAATATAATAATAAAATCATGCATTATTATTATAATTATTAAATCTAAATATTAATATAATTAATATTCATTATATATTAAATTTATTACACAGGAATATATCATAGCCTAATTA
The DNA here is from genome assembly GCA_935421135.1 of Bugulina stolonifera. Taxonomy (NCBI): domain Eukaryota; kingdom Metazoa; phylum Bryozoa; class Gymnolaemata; order Cheilostomatida; family Bugulidae; genus Bugulina; species Bugulina stolonifera. The sequence continues at coordinate 18,327,873 of OW285189.1, read as the reverse complement.
TTATTATATTTATACATTTTTATTTAGCCTATTTTAATCAAAATCTATATATTTTCTCACACTACTCAGCTCTAGTGTGTCTCGGCCTACTCGTACTCTACTGAACAGCTGATAATCAGTGATTGTGGTGATCTTTATTGCCCCGATCCTCGTCTAATAAATAAGTAATAGGGTAGGCCTAATTCTACTCAACTCTGTTGTCAATTAGCTAACTTTGCTAATTTCCATCTGTTTGTTTTACCTGATAGTCTGTCTTACTTACTTACTTTATTTATCTAATTCTATAACTGTTTATAATTTAAATTTATCGCAAAGATTTTCTTCACAGCTCTTCTCTATTAATTAAATTTAAAATTAATTAATAGCTAGAAAAGTCTGGAACATCTTACTCTAACAGGAAAAATCGAGGGTAAGCGTAGCAGAGGCAGACAAAGAATAAAATATATAGATAGTTTGAATAACTAGATATCAGGAGGTAACATTAAGCAAAGAAACATAAATTTCATGAGAAAGGTTGATTTGAGGAGTGAGTGGTAAGACATGATCACCAATGTCTGTTCCAGACCCGGTACCTAAAGAAGAAGAAGACTAAGAAGTATCAATGAAAATAGAATTCAAAGATTGAGATTGAATTTAAATTTTCTTAGTTAGTGGCTATTCTCAACATAAACGTCTTAGTTTCAGGCATCAGTTACCTTTACCCAGGTGGTACAAAACAATAACAGTAACCAAAGTTTATAGAACTTTGCAGTAACCACTGACTTGCCATTTACCCAACTTTATGTCAATGTTCATTCCTTGTAGTAATCACGTGCAAGATTGTTGATCTTTGACTGGTGTGGAGTTATTTTGACCAATGAAAGATAAGTTTTCTAGCGGAAACTTCTTTGATATCGTCATTAGGAAACCATTAATAAAAATAATTAGCTTAATTTCGAGCTCAGCGAATGGGTACGCAACTCCAGTATCGGCCTGGCTAATCTGTTGGAGTTGTGATCAATGATAATATATTATCATTGTTGTGATCCTTGTGCGTCTAACACAACGGAAGTGACATCACTTGGAGTCTCTACAGCAAAAATGTTATTTCAACCAATAATATATCGCGTTGTAAATAATCTATATTGGGAATAAAAGTTCAGGGAGAAAGTTAGAGTTTCTAAACAAAAATTACTGATATTGTTCATATTGCCTCGCCTAAACACGCAGCTGAGATCCATTTACTTGGTTGCTACCATCGATTTGTGCTATTTATAGGAGGAATACATATAGAGTTGATTCCACACAGAATAAATAACAATGGTGAGACTTACCCTGAATTAAAGTTATTAATTTAATAATTCATATCACACCAACTCAGTAATAATTTAATAAATCAATTGAGAGCAAAAGAGAAGAAGAAAAGCAATATCAAAATCTAGCGATCTCTGGTGATGTAAACTAATTACACTATATAGTCTCTTTTGACTGCTTTTAAGCCACCATATATCTTGGGCTTGAAGAGAAGCCTAGGAAGAAGAATTTATTTTCTAATATGCCTAAAAAATTATTAATAAATTAATGTCAAACATAAAATGATGTCATCAAGGAGTGAATTTATTAAAAACTAAACGAATGAGAAAAATGCATCACATAATTATGCTATACCCATACAAATGTTAAGATTGTCATTGTGTCAAGCTCTAATAAAGTATTTGACAAAGCCCAAAAAGCTTTGATGTCCATTGTTTTTATAATTTGTCTTCAACATGTTATGCAGGAGATGTCAAAGTTAACCATCCTATTATCTCACACAATAGTAAGTTGTTATTATCATGCATTTCCAGGGTTTACTAGCTCTACTGAAGAAACTAAAATCTACTCCAGACAAGGAATTGAGGATATTGCTGCTAGGGTTAGACAATGCTGGGAAAACCACTTTACTTAAGTCTTTAGCATCTGAAGATGTCAGTCATATCACCCCTACCCAGGTTGGTCACAGACCTCAAACTTTTCATCAATTGACTTGTTGTTACTGTTATAACTAATTACTCATGTTTCCACCCTCCGTTAGAGGCAAACAAAATGGCATTGTTACTAAATAAATACTTGAGTTATTATTTGGGCATTTATTTTGTATAACCCAAAATCGAAACAGTATTGTGAAAGCTGAGTCATGGTGGGACCTGCCTATTATATGATACAGGTTTCATAGGCCTACCACTTTCTTGTCTGGCCATAGGGTTTGTTTACTATTTTGTTTTAGATTTTATATATGCTGAATGATCATTCTATTTGTTTCTTTAAAGGGGTTTAATATCAAAAGTGTCAACACATCTGGATTTAAACTGAATGTCTGGGATATTGGTGGACAACGAAAAATTAGACCCTATTGGAAGAATTACTTTGACAGAACAGATATATTGGTATGAATTGATTAAGACAGAGATACAATGAAATAATATAAACCTAACATCGTTATTTAGCCTACATCGAGCTGACTATTTGTTGAAGAGATTTTTTTATGCATGTAATTAACGTACAATTTGGCTACAAACAATTGTTATTTTCACAAGAGTCCTTCCAGTTTTCTGACGCTGAAATATATATATATATATTATTATGTACTCAATGGAATAGCATATTGTGAGGTGGTCGATTACAAATGGGAAAGTAACTTTTATTACAATGTGGGAGGATAGTGTGCGTAGTATAATTATGTAGGAAATTTGATTGGTCACTTTTATCTTCTAATTTTTCTTTATTAGGGTACATGCTGGTTGTTTCTTTGCAGATCTATGTCATTGACAGCTCAGACAGAAAAAGATTTGAAGAGACTGGTTTGGTACGTATTAGCACAGTAAAACTGTTTTAAACTAGTGGGTATTTGAAACGTTTGTGTTATCATGTTCAAAACTAACGCAACAGGAGTCTAACAAATGTAAATTAAATACCTGAGTCTAAAGTGGAAATGTGTAGCCTAGACTAGTTTGAAGAGCCAGTGTTTACCTTTAATAGGAACTAAGTGAGCTCTTGGAAGAAGAAAAACTGGGAGGAGTACCCGTGATGATATATGCAAACAAACAAGATCTATTCAGCGCTGCACCAGCAAATGATATTGCAGAATGTCTTGAGCTTACAAATATTAGAGACCGTCCATGGCATATTCAGGCGTGTTCGGCCATGACAGGCGAAGGAGTCGAGGTAAGAGATATCACTGCCTATCATGGTAGAATCAGGAAGTGATGACATCATGAGCTCCATTTTTCTATTTTTGTGTGCATATGCTAAGCATTTGAACGCTGTATGAAGTAGCTTTTGCTTTAAAAAAAGTCCACTGTTTGTAGTTAGCATTCAATATTTAATATATAGTTTGCGTATGTGCTATGCTGTCATTGTACATGATGTATATAAAATCAATTTGTATTTTTGTAGCATGGTATCAAGTGGGCAATGTCTCAAGTTAGCAAGAAGAAATAAAGATTTGGGACTTTACATCTTTGTTTAATACAAGCACCTTTTAATAGTTATCAAGACACACAGCCACTTCAGAAATACTCCTATTATTGAGGTGTCATTGCATGTATAGATTTCAAATTTTTTCCCCTGTCCCAAGTACCTTACTTGATTATTCATCAATCTCACCAAGCGCCTTGATCAGATGCCTACCAACCAGTAATTACCTTGACTGATTGTCACAAATACATGCAGCTGCTGCTTAACCTTATTAAACTATGTGTTGATGCTGGCAGCTTAATATTCCATAATATTGTGTCTCATTAGTGGTCAACGTGACATACATTGTATCATTTCTTTTTTAAAGAATTATGTAGGTGATATGTTATCATTGTCAAAAATTAATAATTATGGTAAATCTTTAGTTTTGATGCACCCAATATTGTTAGTTTTATCTATTGCTAGTGTATATGTATTGAATACATGTATGCAATACTTTCCCGTCCACAGCCAAGATTTGTACATATACCACCAACATCAAGACTGTTGGCCTATATCACTTTATACAACAATCATCCATTTCCTCGTACAATTTTAGTTGTGAAACTATATTAATATTATAGACATTTTAATTTGTTGCCATATAAATCTAATTTTGTATTGTTGAATTAATAAAATGTGTTCTGTAACATTACATTGAATCTTGATTATGTATAGATATTAAATAGACAGTGGATTTGTTCACCAACCTCAGAATATACATAGTATTAGATGCAGTTAAGAGATTATCATTATTATTTTTAGAATATATATTAATATAATAAGTTATTAAATCTTAACAAATCAGAATCTAATATTTCAAAGTATACCATATGCACAACATTGAAAACCAACGGATTTCGGTCAGTGATTTAATTACACAAGTTCCATCAAGGTCGAAACTACTTATACAATCCAATAGCAGTTCACACACTATAAAATAATATACATGAATATATGCAACAATATACCATCTCTCATCTAATATGGTTGAAAGCACTAAAAATAATACATTTTGTGTTCTTCACGAGATTATAGTGATTAATATACGTACAAGAGAACTTATTCTTCTCTTTAGAGCATGGTGGACTACCAAGAGAAGACATGCCATTGTATCTCAATTCTGTAGAGTTGAGTTCCTACAACATCATCCTGTTGGGTGATTCCAGAAGTTTCTTAAACTCTGCCAGCCATTGAGCTCCCACAGCTCCATCTACTACCCGATGGTCACAGCTAAGCGTAACAGACATCACCTGTGCTGACCTATATCTACAAACACAGGCAACGAAATCTGTGATGAGGTGGTGCTGGTATATCTTACAGTAGTAGCATATTATTGTGATATAATCATACATATAGTATATTACGTACTACACTCAAGTCGGTAGAGAAACATACAGGAACATAACTATAGATCATCTGGTATACAATTACCTAGTACCAATCTAACATAATTTAGATGTATAACTGAGCATGTACATATACCCACCCTTCTCGGGAATCTTCATCTACGACGATCCTCTTCTCTGTACCTCCCACTGCTAGTATACATGCCTGAGGTGGGTTTATTATAGCTGTGAAACTCTTGACACCAAACATACCCAGGTTGGAGATGGTAAAGGTACCACCCTGTAAATAACACAATACAAGTGAGTACATGCGAGGCTATTACAACTATTTTTAGTTAAGGGAATAAGGTAACCTAAACCAGGGATCCAAAAGGACATCTAGTTGCGTTCTCAAGTAGTGCCCTAGCAGATGATACTTCAAGGGCAATTTTGTGCAAAGCTAAAGCAAATTGAAGACACTTGAATGCTGGTGAAAAGTTAACAGCGAGTACTTCAAAAATTAACACCAAAAACTTGTGTTTAAGCAGTAAAAATATTTTGCTGAATCAAAATTTGAGATAGGCAAATGGTTGTTACATCTTGACACGTGACATACATGTGTAGTCTACTGCAGAGAATGAAAGCATCATACTATTCGATTTTAATCATGCTAAACTATCAATATTAGTGCTAGTAAATCCAGCGCAATATATATACGATAATACAATAATACTATAATTAATAATGGTATTATTTTAGAATACCTGGAATTCATGTGGCTGCAAACGGCCTTCCCTCGCTTTAGCTGCTAAAGAAGCCACTTCAGTATTTATAGATGCAAGACCCTGCGATAGGAATGGAATATAATATATATACACTTATCATACTTTATACTAAAGGATTCTACTTGGTTACAACAATGTGTATTTATATTAAAACAATGAAGTGATTAAAGTCAAAATACTACAATATGCCTTTGCTTTATCAAGGAAGTAAGCCCACACAATATAGTAATCAATACATAATATTATGCCATCATATATACGTACATGCATAAGCATACTACTATTCCAAGCCTACTGTAGAAAACACCACAAAGTGCAATAACAGGCAGTGAGTAGCAATTGAATAGCTGAACCAACTAAGTAGCCTACCTTTGTCTCTGCTTTTGGTACAATCGGTGTTATCAGTCCACCATCAGTTGCTACGGCAACGCAAACATCAACATTGTTATACCTAAAGTACACGAAAAGACTTATGAAATGCATGTAGAAATTCCTTGCCCAATGGGAGGTAAACTATAGCATAGTTTACCAGGTTACCATTACCAGGAAACTAACAGAGGCTTGGTTATAATAGAGAAGTTATTGAGTATATACTTTCAATATGGCTGCTATCCATTCATGCATATGTTATATCAAAGACGGTACTTTATAGATTTACAAACAAGGGAAGACATTTTCTACTTTTGTTGGATGCAACTTACTGTCTAATGAAGGTGTCCATCCATGCTGAGTTAGCAGCTGGTATTTTCTTGCAGGCCAATGAGGCAGCTTTGATAACAAAATCATTTACGGATAACTTCACACCATCTCCATCAAGCATTTCATTCAACTCAGATCTAAGTCTACAAATTCAGTACAATCAGTAGAAACAGATTGCCCTGATATGTATTCATCTAGATATAAACCATTGACCTACACTGTACATCAGAACATATACATGTCTATGTTGTCTGTATAGGTGTAGATGCATATAAATCTCCGTATTTTATGCTACTGTATAGGTGTGGACAGATAATATATTGTATAGATAGACATGCAAACTAATGTACATGTGTACCAGCTTTATGCTACTGTATAGCATGTGTGAGTTTGTTGCATACATGTGCAATGTACATGTAGATACAAGACTTTACTCCAAGATGCTGAAAAATTTATCGTAAAGACACATGTGCATATACTTACCTCTTGTTACTTTACGTACATATTATAGATATACTTACTTCAAGCGACTGCATGTACATGTATATTATAGATGGTGTACTTACTTCATGATGTTGTCCATGGTGACATCAATAGTGAGGTAATAGTGAGGAACACTTTGCTTAGATTCCGTTAGTCGTTTAGCAATAGTCTACAACAAACAGCAGAGGCATTCCACATGTACATGTAGATAAAATATTAAAAATACACACAATGTAACAGATAATATGAGGAGGTTGAAGCTGATATCAGTAGAGGTTTGGATATGCAAGATGAGTAGAGAAATGGCCAGCAACAAGTGAACCTCTAAGTGAAGCCGTGGTAATGGTGACATTCACAAAGCACTATCTATGTAGTAGGGACAACAAGCAACACCTCTAATATTTATTATAGAGAACAAAATGAGCATCAACAAAAGGGTTAGAGGTGGAGGTTGTGGTAAATAAAAAATCCCTACACTATTAAAGAGACATTGGCACTTCCATTTGTAAACATATTACGATTTCTATACATGTAAATATGCAGAATATGAATCTACGACTGCTGGACAACATAACAACCATCTAATAGTACAATGTAATGTTAGCAATCTAATAAGTGATTGTGGAATTCATATACAATCCTACATTATGCAAATAACAACATAAATATGACATAATATACTAGAATGTTTATATTCATACCTTTCTCATGTTGCTAAGATCTATATCAGTATAAGATGCACCAGGTACAGCAGCAGTAGCTGAGGCAGTAGTAGGCTGAATATTTTGAAGATCTTGGGCTATGATCCTTCCTCCAGGGCCTGTTCCAGCCACGCCCTAAGAATCATATGCTCATAACAGATACATAAGCTAATATTTTACTACCTAGTGTAATGCATAGTTTATGGAGGTCAAACATATAGCCTGTGGACATAAATTCTTACTAAACTTACCACCAGACTAATGCCTTGTTCAGCTGCAAGTCTTTTAGCTAAAGGCGAGGCTATAACTCTGCCCCCGGTCTGTGGAGCTGGTGCAGCAGCAGGTGTAGGAGCCGGAGTTGCAGGTGCTACAGGAGCAGCCGCCGGAGGTGTAGGCAGAGGTTTGGGTGCGGCAGGAGGAGGTGAGGGTGTAGAAGCAGCAGCAGCAGGAGCTGGTTCTGCTGAAGGTTTGAAGTCTTTGAAGGCAGCAATTGCTTCTTCCTCTTCCACCATAACGTATAGTGGCTAAAGATTAGAATAAATAGATAATAGTATACAGAGACAAATACTTCTTAATTTACAGAAACTACTGGCGTGAAGAACATGTGGCCTTCACCGGAATAGTTTAGCAACAAGGATCCACATGACTGTACCAAATACAAGTAGGAGGGTTGGTAACAACGCAGATCTATTCAACATTGACCAAACCTTAGATCTAATGCGAGGTCGGCATGGTTACAGAGATTGATACATACAGTCCCTATGGGGATGTCTTTGGTGCCTGCAGGTATAAGAATCTTAGCGAGAAAACCTTCCTCTGAAGTGTCTAGCATCATCGTAGATTTATCTGTTTCAATCTCAGCCAGGGCATCACCTTCTGTCAAACTGTCACCTAGATTATATAACGGAGTCGTTACCCAATAGTAACCAACCATGATAGGCAATTGATACATTAAAATGCACAAATTATAACAAATTACCTTCACTCTTTTGCCACGAAATGATAGTTCCGGTCTCCATGGTGGGCGACAGATTAGGCATCCCCACAACCTTGTGTTCTGGAAGGTCACCTAAAAGTGAACAAGTTATTCAATACCTTACCAGCCCTCCTTAAATATTTTCCCATTGCTGGGACACCAGTAACAGAAGATGTTATTCATACAGCTTACTATCTTATATATGCTAACAGATGCGTAAACTTTGCTGTTAGACAGAAGAGTACATCTCTACACGAGTGAGTACCTGAACAGTAGAACCGTCTGCTTTCATGACCTCTCTGAGTAAAAGCAATATCCCTTTTCTGTGAAGTCAAAGAACTATAGTATCTGCAAGGAAGGAAATAAGCGTATTTATCCACACCACATGCCATGTAGGCCTAGTAGGCTAACCAAGTAGTAAATGACTAAAGACTTACTACATATATGTTATCAGCCAATAAACATTGCATTTAAGTTGATAGTGAAACAGTAGTACAAGGAAGAGCAACAATAGGCCAAATGTATATAGAGTGGTACAACAAAATAAAAAATATATGAAATGAAAAAAATATTTACAGGTTAATTAAAACTAAACTTACTCTTGACTTGGCATGTCAAACGACAAGTAATTATTGATATTTCTATTTGCTGCGTTGTAGTCTACATTACACCCATTTAATTAAATTATAAATCCATTTTCCATTAGTTTTATTATGTATATGTGAATACACAATTACTTTTGGTGTAATATAAAATATTGTACTAATATGGCTAATATAAATATTAACTATGTAGTAGTAGTGATCTTTATTTTTGTACCTCTAAATGGAGGCAAATTGGTTCTGAAATAAAAGTGATGTGAGAATAAACGTTTTGTACTTGTTACAGAAAAATAATATTTCTTTGCGTGCACCAGATTCGTTTGATTGAGATTAACACATATTGAGGAGACAGCTTCTTAGTAAGCACAAATGCTATTATAATAATTATATCCGCATCGGCATAACATTTATTATAATTAGACACAGGTTGAAAATTATCACTATTTTCCCAAATATTAATATAAATATAAACTACATAAAATAACAACAGAAACCAATTCTTTTAATTTATGGCGTTTAGTATTCACTGATTGTACCCGCTTAATTAGAGAATGTGTGCTATTCCTGCTTCTGCTTGGTACTCATACTACGTAACGTTCCTACTTTTTACCTGGCCAAATGAGCATGAGGCTGAGCTTCAGTGGTAGAGTGGCTGCATATTGCAAAAGTTGATGGGTTAAATCTGTAACATGTTGCAGTTTTGCAGGATCGACTGACTGTCCTAGCCAGCCGAGAAACACCAACAACTCTTTGCATATCAGATATTCGATAGGTAATTGGTATGGAACAAGGTATGATCAAAATGAAGCACAGTGAGTGTGAATTGGGTACACAGAAATTCAATACCGGTTACGCAGGAAACTGGTTGCATGAACGAATAACTTAGCTCGCTAGTACTGTAATGGAAAGTTGTTGCGCATCTACATGTACATGAGCGCACAACCCCGACTGATAGATTTATCAGTAGTTACCAAAACAGTGTAGACACACACGAGAGTTGCCCTACTTTTAAAAAGGGAGGGATAACTTCAAATTAGCCCGATTTTCACACAATATTATTTTTTATTATTCTTCAGTGTTGCACAGTGTGTATTTCCCATATATAAGACATAGGATATGTATCACTTTACACAAGCAAATAATAACACATAAAGCCAGAATTGGGGGTAAAGATGTACACATTGTTCTAAAATATCATCTCTCTCCTAGTAATCTATTAATAAAAATTGCAAAACAGAACAAAGCAGTTGGTGTGGGAATATTATATATTAAACCTCCTGGAATAAAGAGTAAAAACAAGACACCGCAGTAACTTATGCAGCAAAAAACTATGACCACTAACTGACAAAATGGAAGTGACTAAAATATACAATAGTGATATACAATGCACCAGTAAACACTAACCAGTGTGTGTGAAAAACCATCTACTACAACGCACAACAACTGGTTAAGTTTCTCTCTGTGAAGTATCGGTGTGATTTAGCTTTAACAACTTTCACCTCTGGAGTAAAGAAACGTGATATCTTCCTCTTCTTACTTTTACTCCCTTCCGCATCTTCATCATCGTCCCTACATAACAGATCAATCAGATAGTCTACCAAATGCAATCAATAACTGAATACGATTGCCAAAATTGTGATGGAGCAGGGCATGTGGAATCGTGGAAACACAATAATATGTTGGTTAAAAACAATTTTGTCACCCTTACCAATTTCGGCAAAGCTTGCGACAATACAGTATAGTCCTGTATAATATAGTACAGCATAGTATAGCATACTTCTTTATTACAGTCTCAATACCAAAGTACATGTAGATCCATGATCAATGTTTTAATTATAAGATGATTGGTATCATGCTTTAGAAAAGTCTTCTATGAACATCAACAAGAAAATATACATGTATCAGTAGCAACTACATGCAAGTCTTGATAGCATTAAATGTTGACAGGGAATATTGATCAATCTAAAATAATATCAAGTGAAGGTCTTTCGAATTCAACATTACCAGATGTCATTCATAATATTTTGAGCCATCAGTGATGTTAACAATACTTACCATCGTACAAGAGCTGCCTTCCCTTCCAACAACTTGCTAGCAGTCGACCAGCTGAACCGCACTATTTTGGAGAATCCAAATACAGGGTCTACATTTTTAGCTAAAAAAGATTTGGTCTTTGAATCTACAAAAGGAAACCAGATTAATAGTTGTGAGACAAAAGCATCGACATTGTTAATGTGTTGAATGTTCCGAGTTTTCACACGTAATCTAATATTGATTTTTGACATGGGAGGTAAATCTTTCATACATAGCTAAAAGGCCAAAGCCTTTAATCTGCTGCAATGTAGAGTTATGTATGCTCTGTAACATAGATTGAGTGACTCCACAGCACAGCACTTACAGGTCAAGTACATACATATATCTAACAAATACACCTGCCAATCCTCCCACCAGCTAGATTGGGGGTTTTATGGTAACATAGCCATATAAATAAGAAGTACAAACTAGGTCCTGTCTAATGTTTTAGGGATCACCCCTTGCAGGTGACTAGAAGGAATAAATGCAAAGCTTCTATAATTTGCTTACTACAATATACAAAAGCATGTGACACCCTTTAGATAGACATACATGTACTGACTCTATAATATATAGACATACATGTACTGACTCTATAATATATAGACATACATGTACTGACTCTATAATATATAGACATACATGTACTGACTCTATAATATATAGACATACATGTACTGACTCTATAATATATAGACATACATGTACTGACTCTATAATATATAGACATACATGTACTGACTCTATAATATATAGACATACATGTACTGACTCTATAATATATAGACATACATGTACTGACACTATAATATATAGACATACATGTACTGACTCTATAATATATAGACATACATGTACTGACTCTATAATATATAGACATACATGTACTGACTCTATAATATATAGACATACATGTACTGACTCTATAATATATAGACATACATGTACTGACTCTATAATATATAGACATACATGTACTGACACTATAATAGATAGACATACATGTACTGACTCTATAATATATAGACATACATGTACTGACTCTATAATATATAGACATACATGTACTGACTCTATAATATATAGACATACATGTACTGACTCTATAATATATAGACATACATGTATTGACTCTATAATATATAGACATACATGTACTGACTCTATAATATATAGACATACATGTACTGACTCTATAATATATAGACATACATGTACTGACTCTATAATATATAGACATACATGTACTGACTCTATAATATATAGACATACATGTACTGACTCTATAATATATAGACATACATGTACTGACACTATAATATATAGACATACATGTACTGACTCTATAATATATAGACATACATGTACTGACTCTATAATATATAGACATACATGTACTGACTCTATAATATATAGACATACATGTACTGACTCTATAATATATAGACATACATGTACTGACTCTATAATATATAGACATACATGTACTGACTCTATAATATATAGACATACATGTACTTACTCTATAATATATAGACATACATGTACTGACTCTATAATATATACATGTACTTACTCTATAATATATACATGTACTTACTCTATAATATATACATGTACTTACTCTATAATATATACATGTACTTACTCTATAATATATAGACATACATGTACTGACACTATAATATATAGACATACATGTACTGACTCTATAATATATAGACATACATGTACTGACACTATAATATATAGACATACATGTACTGACTCTATAATATATAGACATACATGTACTGACTCTATAATATATAGACATACATGTACTGACTCTATAATATATAGACATACATGTACTGACACTATAATATATAGACATACATGTACTGACTCTATAATATATAGACATACATGTATTGACTCTATAATATATAGACATACATGTACTGACTCTATAATATATAGACATACATGTACTGACTCTATAATATATAGACATACATGTACTGACTCTATAATATATAGACATACATGTACTGACTCTATAATATATAGACATACATGTACTGACTCTATAATATATAGACATACATGTACTGACTCTATAATATATAGACATACATGTACTGACACTATAATATATAGACATACATGTACTGACTCTATAATATATAGACATACATGTACTGACTCTATAATATATAGACATACATGTACTGACTCTATAATATATAGACATACATGTACTGACTCTATAATATATAGACATACATGTACTGACTCTATAATATATACATGTACTTACTCTATAATATATACATGTACTTACTCTATAATATATACATGTACTTACTCTATAATATATACATGTACTTACTCTATAATATATACATGTACTTACTCTATAATATATACATGTACTTACTCTATAATATATACATGTACTTACTCTATAATATATACATGTACTGACTCTATAATATATACATGTACTTACTCTATAATATATACATGTACTTACTCTATAATATATACATGTACATACTCTATAATATATACATGTACATATAGATATACTGACCAGAGGTGTAACCACAGCCGAACCCTTCGCTAATATCAATTGTTTCCCTGAACTTCCAGTCTTGTAACGCTTTATCCCTGCCCACCTGGATTGCAGACGGGTAAATGAATTAGCTTGGTTCAGTATTTAAAAAAGAGCACAATTCTGATCATTGTCACAGTGTCAAAATCTGTATAATGTAACCCGTAACAGACAATTAGACACTGAATAGACAGATTACAAGTAATGAAATTATAAATGTCACCAAGTTGGTTATTTTAACCCTAATACAATATAGATAGTTCAGAAACCAAAGATTGCATTTTATAAAACAGTTTGTTACAACTAAACCTACCTTAGCGCAGATACTGGCTGCACTGACTATAGAGTATGTTGAATCAGCTTTCTTAGCTACAGTAATATTAAGTTGAGGGAACACTTTCTTGAGCTTTGCTTGGTATTTGTCAGGGTCCCCAACTGTGTCCAGGTACACCTATAGAATTAAAGCAGCTAATTATTATAACGCGAAAAGAGTGACTAAAAGACTTTGATGTGCATGAATATGAAGCTGAGGCTAGGTCATACTGTGATGGCATATTGAAATACATGCAAGTGTAAAATTAAAGGAACAAATATCAGTAGACAGAGTATAATAGCTTACCTCTCTAACTTTAACCCCTCTATCGATAACCTTCTGAATCAGTCCTATTGCGGTATCATGTGATAACTCGTTCAGGTTATATTTGGTTCTATAACAAAATGAACCGAATAGAATAAACTGATAACAAAAAACTTCTGCAAGAGCGATCATCAATAAAACCACGGTAAACATTGCAATTAAAAATAATGATCTATCTTATATAACCAATTATAGTCATACATGCCATGAGGCACATAGCAAAATTCTATAACCAATTTTATGCAAATGTAAGCTCATGGCAGCATTATAGATACAGGAATTTAAATTATAAGTTTAAATTCGCGGACTATAGTCGTTGTGTGACTATACCTTCTCAGCATACATGTAGATATGTAATGGGGAGACAGAATATCTATCATCCATCCAATCTTGTCAGGATTATTATTTAGTTCATTAAACATAGAGTCCCGCTGCTCCTCACTCAGAGTCTTGGAGTCTAGAAGAGATATCTACATAGTAGGCTATATCTCCACTATTGTATTTTGCAACATGCAATGAGATCTACAACTGTGCAATATAATTTCTATGCAGAACTAGAATTGATCTGTCAGAGTTGCACAGGCTATTAGCAATATATCACACAAACCTGCAAACCCCATTCTTTTCAGATCTTCCTTGTTATCAATTGGACTATAGGCGATGCCATATACCATAGGTCCTGAAAATCAACAATGGTAGTCAAGAAACATTCAGGTGCCAATCACCCCCTTTTTTTCCCGAAGGAACTAATTTACCAGACATTCACATTGGCATACTAGTTGTGTAATCAATAGTCATAAATAGTCACAGTTCAGCAGTTAATAACAACAACTTACAGCACACTACACTAGGTAACAGATACAATAATCTAATGTTACGCCATCAGGTCATGCTATTGCCACATACAGGAAGCTGGGTGATCAAAATCTCAGATTCATTGTGTCGCCTGGTGTGATCTGATTAGCAATCAATGAACAATAAATAACAAAAAATCACAATCGCTGAATCAGTGATGATGCTGACTGTCTGCTGAGATAATCAGGGTAGAGTCAGGTGTTTTCCATCATCAGATCATCATGATGAGAATCAATAATTTTAGACTTATTGTTATGGACTTTTCATTCAACTGTCATTCCATAAACCTTTTCTGGGTTGTCTAGACACTTGCAGATCTAACTTTTACTTTATTAACACTTCAACTTCTCTTCCACTTTCTCTCTACTTACTCTACTCCACTCCTCTCTCTACTGTATATAAAAATCCCTTATGTATAAGTATCTAAAATAGCTACATGCAGCTAGAGCTACATGTAGCTAACTCCTATTATATAGGTAAAAAAGCAACAGCTTCCCTAGCCTTACAATTACAATACTAGCTTGCAAAAACACTTCTAGAATCTACCACATTCTCCCCTTCTAGATGAGGTGTGGGTATTACCTACACCTACATCTATAAACATAATGGATAACCTGATCATAAAAAGTAGAAGAAAGTTTTAGTATATGTCCATTAGTTTTAAAGCTTAGTTTCTATACAATTGTCTTGTCTGGTCTTTAGCATCAGCGGTAGCAGATACAAAGATATTCCGTTGCCTCCTCAATATTATGGACATCACACTTGTGCTCACTCCGATGTTAGTAGTACACGTCCCACAAATAGAAGGTTAGAGGCTCCTATAGGTTGCATTATACCATTCTACAGTAGACACTGGATACACCATCTGAATATCACACCAGTGCTCTCTTCAATGCAAGCAGTATCAGTCCAACCAAGTAGAGGTTTAGAGGCTCCTATAGGTTGCATTAAACCATGTTAAGCTACAGTAGACCTTGGATATGCCAGCTGAACATCAATATATAGTAGGCAACAGACAAGTACTCCGTAGTTAGAAATCTCCGTTTTTATACCGTTGTCCTGTTTTATCTTTAGCACCATTAGTGGATACAAGTGATTCTCGTGTCTCCTCCATATGTTTGAACATCACACCTGTGATCACTTTGATGTTAGTAGTATACGTCCCACAAATAGAAGGTTAGAGGCTCCTATAGGTTGCATTACACCATTCTACAGTAGGCACTGGATACACCATCTGCACACCACACCTGTGCTCACTTCAATGTTAGTAGCATCGATTCCACAAATAGAAGGTTAGAGGCTCCTATAGGTTGCATTATACCATTCTACCGTAGATTCTGGATGCACCATCTGAACGACGAGATATAACAGGCACCAACAAACAGTACTCATGAAATTAAAATAATTACATAAACTAAAATAAATACATAACACAATAATTTCTATCCAATTGTCATTAGAGAGAAAGTATCCTCCAGCTTCCTGGTTTACTACTCTTAGGTGTAGATCCTGATGAGCTATACACAGCTTGATAGGCTATGGCATACACACCACGCTCACGCTGGACTCTTACAAGATAGTCTACCCTATCCATCTAAGCATGACTTTCCATACGAGTTGTAAGTGTTAGAGAGAAAGTATCCTCCAGCTTCCTGGCTCACTACTCCTAGGTGTAGATCCTGATGAGCTATACACAGCTTGATAGGCTATGGCATAAACACCATGCTCACGCTGGACTCTTACAAGATAGTCTACCCTATCCATCTAAGCATGACTGTCCAAGTCAGTCGGTGTAATACAGTTGTAAGTGTTGAGCAGTTAGAGTGTTTAGACCGGAATCCCACAGCTGCCACCAATGTTATGGATTTTACTGTTCAACTGTCATTCCATAAACCTTTTCTGGGTTGTCTAGACACTTGCAGATCTAACTTTTATTGACACTTCAACTTCTCTTCCACTTTCTCTCTACTTACTCTACTCCTCCTTCTTTCTCTACTGTATATAAAAATCCCTTATATATAAGTATCTAAAATAGCTACATGCAGCTAGAGCTACATGTAGCTAACTCCTATTATATAGGTAAAAAAGCAACAGCTTCCCTAGCCTTACAATTACAATACTAGCTTGCAAAAACACTTCTAGAATCTACCACATTATTTCTAACAATGATCATCATTATGACAACTGATGGTGATGATCTTCATGGGTCATGGTTACCAGACCACGACCATGCTACAACAATACAATACATAATAGATAAAATAATTTTTTTTTATTTGATATTTAATATAATGTTAATGTATACTATTTTTGTAAATTAAAATTAAAATTAAAATAACCATCCAAGTCCAAGATCAACCACCTACCCAGGACAGGACCTCTTCCAGCTTCATCAACCCCGACCCAACAGTCTAGTTCTCTAGTATTCTGGTGTGTCTCACATCCCGCAACATAGTTGGCTGTGTTGTTGCTGATGTATTCATCAATATCAATATTGCTTTCGCATTTGTAGGTGTCTTGCGAAGAAACTTTCGATTTTACCTTACCCGCCATATTTGAAGATTATCAACTAATTGTGTAACCGTGATCACTATGTATATAGACTACATAAAGAATTCCGACGAGACATCAATTGAGGACCCGGGGTTAACAGAAAATTTAAAGCGGTCAAGGTCGTTTATCATGGCACCAAAAAAGAAAAATCATGTGCAATCTGCTGTTTCTGCTGATAACTCTCAAGTTATAGAGCGTAAACTGAGATCTGTGTATGGTATGTATTCATTAAAACAGTGGAACGATTGTAGATTCGGATAATATTTTGACTTTTTTTAAAGAAGTATGTAATACGCATGTAGAAACCCGTTCGCATTCAAACAGAACTGAAAGTTAAATAGTAATAGTTCAATCAACAGAACAATGAATGGGGTTTATTTGGTTGAGGTCATGCATTATCATATTGATGGACTTACACGGAGTTCGTCGTCATTTGAAGCAGTTGGTGGCATGATTTGGGACAGTATGTTATCTATCGGTTCATGGTTTATTAAAAGTTGTCATTTGGAGATTGCTTAGAGACTAGAGTATCAGCAGGGTTTTCCTATCTTTAAATCTCGAACTGTTATTGGTAGAAAGCTGTTGTGGTACTGGTTGCAGTTGGTTCTGATAGATATTGGTATGCCTTTGGTCTGGGCTCTTATTTGGAGGGCTATCTGACTTTCATTGCAACATTGCTGGACGAGTTCATCATAGGAGGTGCTCAGCGTTGAGTGCGAGTCCTCATGTAATAGATAATAGGACGTTCATCAGAAGGTTCACCTTTCAGTTCTTGCGTCTCTCTTGTAGCGGTGGAAGTTCAAGCTTCTGTTTTAGGCCTACATTGCCTGTCTGCTGTCTGGCCTTTAGATTCATGATGGATCTTGCGGCCTGGTCCTGAACATTTTCCGGTGCTTCAATGTCTTTCTTTCCAGCGGAATCTCAGGCAGCAGCTCCATACTCTAGGTGAGGCAGGCATGGCGACTTGTAGGTTGTGTTTTGCACTTTCTGGTACCCAGTAAAGGGTCTTGCGTACTATTCCAAGCTGTCTTTTGGCTTTTTGTATTTTATTTTGGATATAAGTGTCAAATCTCAGGTTCTTTTGGACTGTCAAACCTAAGCATAGAATGTTGTCAGTGTGTTCCAGCACAGTTCCATTTAGTGTGTAATGAAGAACAATTTCCTTTGTGTCGAAGCCAATGCTTTTACTCTTGGTGATGTTGAAGCTCATCTCCCACATCTTGGCCCAGCTTCCGAGAGAATTGAAATTGTTTTAAGATATTTCAGTGTTAAGTTAGCTACCCATAGTTTGGTAGACCAGAGTGTCGTCAGCAAACAAGCTCACCAAGTAATCGACACAGTCAAGAAGGTCATTTATGAACACTAAGAACAAAATAGGTCCAAAAACAGGATATTGTTTTCACATTTAAATTTTTATCTTACCAGTATGGAGAGTCTGGTTATTTTTATTGCAGTCACTAGTATTAGTAATACTAATAGCGCATACAGGAGTAGATAATTCTGATATACCTTGGGTATTGTGGGTAATGTGTAGCCTATATTCATGTAACAACCTTCAGTTTGGGCATTTAGTTGATAACTCCAGCATGATGATATGCTCATGACATGAGTACTGGATATTGGCCCTGCCAGGCAAATATTGGAGAGTATTTGTATTGGATTCACCTTCCAGTATTGGCCTGAAATTGAGCATCATTATGGTCTTGACTCTCAGACTTCGATCAAATGAATAGCTGTATGATACACTCAACTTTTCTCCTCATTGAAGACACAATCTGGTGACACACATGAGAGTCTTATTTTGACAAGTGAGCCATCATTAGTCGAATCTTGTAAAAAATATTCATTCTCCCAGATTGAAGTCCTAAGTTTTGTGATATCATATTTATTTGTAGATTTGCTTGATTATGGGAACTATAAAAAATCTTTACAAGAAGCTGAGAAGGTTTTAAAGAAACATCCGGCATCTAATAGTGCCAAGGTATATTGTTCAACTCTTTTTACAAGAGGATCTGCATGGTCTTTCAATTTTATGACTTGTAGTTCTTATAGTATCTTATCTCTATAATATAGCATCATTTTACATTAATTCACCGATTGTTCAACGGTCAGCCGTGCTTTAAGTCACCACATAAAGCCGACCCAAACTTTAACACAAAGGGACAATGCCACTGCCGCAATGCCAGGCAGATTTAGTATCTCTGCTTGTGTCTGCACTATGTATGCTATGTGCATACATTGGCTGGCATGTGTATAAGATGTCTCTAATAAACATCTGGATAAACAGACAAAAAGTAAGTATGTCATGTTAGCATTGTGATATGTCTGATTTTATGTGCTGCTCATACTTTTTCTTATTTAGTAAGCTATGTTATTATTCATGTAAACCAAGCCGTTTAACACGTTATGATACTTGATAATATCATCAATTTTTGTTCCAAATTTCATTTCAGTTGCAATCACTCAACGTTATATATGGCTCTAATACCTTAACTATTTTGTCATTATAGTCCTTGAAAGGGTTGTCCTTAATTAGACTTGGTCGGCTACAAGAAGGATATGACATCATCAAAGGCGTTCACGCAACTAAACCCTCAGATGAGTCGACTCTACAAGTTCTTACAATATGCTACAAAGAGTTGAACAAACGTATGAGTAATAGTGTGGTTAACTAGTTATTATATACATCTCTGCATCATGACTGAAATGTTACGGCAAAATGCCATAGGCCTAACGACTACCTTAGCTGCTTTTCATTGGCAGAATGATTGCATTGATTTCTCACTGATTTGGGTTCTTTATTTGATTATATCAAACAATTTCGATAGACCTCAGTTCCGTTTTTATATTGAGTTATACAACTAGAATGTTGATTGTTCTGTCTGTAGTGTTACCTGCGTGTGGTATAGCATTGTATTATATCGTTGTTTTAGTATGGCTCATAGCCGAACTGTATGAAAGCGCGGTCGAGCAGTGCCCAGACAATGAAGAATATCTCTCTCACCTCTTTATGGCGCATGTTCGGCTCGGTAACTACAAGAAACAGCACCAAACTGCTGTCAAATTGCATAAACTAAAGCCAGATAACAACCCTTACTACTATTGGAGTATCATGAGCCTGATATTGCAGGTTAGGCATATGTATAAAATGTGTGATAGACTTATTATACTATTCTGCAAGCTTAGCTTATGCCAACGTTACCTCCCGAGGTTGATCACCATTAAATACCTGACTAGGTGTGTAGCTCATAGACTGTACTCTTGTATTGCAGGCGAAGGAAGCAGACCCCAAGCTGGCCACCTCAATGTTGTTACCTCTGGCTGAGAAGATGGCCAGAACTAGTCGACCAAAGCTTGCTACTCTAGAACTCAATGCAGGTACACTTTTATTTTATAATGGATGATGTTATAAACATTGTATGTGACTCAGGTTATGTTTTAGAGCTGTTATCACTATCACCTCCAATTTACATTGTACATCTGCTGTAGAGATCACTTTGATATGCTCTAGAGATCATGTTGGTATACATATTGCAGAGATTGTGCTACTCTGCCTTACCCTGGAGAAACAAGGTAAACTAGCCGAGACACTTGAAGTGTTGAAAGGGGAGAAAGGAGACAATCTTATGACAGACAATATATTCAAACAACAAAGAATAGCCGAGCTTCTGGTCAGCCTCGGGAGAATAGAGGAAGCTAATGCTATGTATAAACACTTATTACTGGAGAGGTAAGTGGGGCTGTACTGAGATAATTTCAAACCTATAAAGCATAGAGATCGAGCAGCAGTGTTTTCATGATAGTGTTCTATGTTCTATAGTGCTCCGTACATGTACCTAATTCCTTGTGACCTATTTGATTAATGTGCCCAAATATTCCTGCACTATCACCTAAAAACATTGTTAGAAGCTTTATTTATCAAACATGCATGGGTAATCTTGGAATTCAGGCTAAATTGGAATACTATTAACGGACAGGTGCCAATACTAGTGCACAATATTCACGTTATTGTTAATTACCGTTGGCATGTAAAGACCGTGAAAGCATAGTCGCTGAAAGCAAATGAACACCTGGGATGTCCCATTTCTTGAGTTGAACATTGTATGACATTGCCTGTCCTAATAGTGCATTCAGGACAATATCTCTGCTGTGTAAACTTACCATTATTTGTTTACAGATCAGATAACTGGACTTTCTACGTCAGCTACATAGAGACTAGTCTACGACTTGTGGACTCATGTAACTCATCTCCAGCAGCCGATCAACCCGATGCTGACCCTCCACAAACCGAACAAACACAGCAGACTGACCCATCAGACTCCCCACCTAAACATAGGTCAGCTTATAATAACTTAAGAATAATCACTATGCTATTACTTATTTTATGCCTGTATTTTTGGTAATATGGTTGTTAGACATAGCACAGTCCATAAATCTGTAGTGATGTTCTGGTGGAGCTCACTGATGGACAAATATCAACAGTTTTTAGTCCCCTAAAGCTGAATTATTGAATTTGTAGTTAGCTTATATACCTGCACGCTTGCTCGTTTATTTTCCCCTGTCGACAATGCGTAGTTTTTATTATATCTGTATTTTTAGCACGGACAAATGTGAACGCACTGTAACAGATGTGGTTGAGTTTCTAAGGTCAAACAGTGCCAATAATAAAGCCGCGGATAAACCACAACGGGCACCTTTGCTTGCCCTCCTAGAAATCTATACTACTCTTAGGACCAGGGCTAAGAATGAACTTGAGAACTGTGGTAGGTAGCCCTATTAGTTTACAACTTTAGCATACAGTGTTAGCAGTTTTCTAATAGACATAATATTATGTAGGATTATTATTTGGGAAGACACTATCCATGGTTGTGTCAAATTTGACCTCCTCACTTTGGTTCTTTTTTAATATTTTCCTGTATTTTTTAACCATCTCAATCAGAAGCTTGTATGAACAGCAGCTAGGCCCTGAGCAAATCAGTTCTTCTACAACCAATGTGTGTAGGACTTGAACCTTTGGTTTAAGCCCTACGCACATTGGTTTACAGATTAACAGGCAAACCTCTATACCGCCCTCAAGTTGTGTTCTAGTACTGCTCTTTATTCCATGATATCTGATTTGCAGATGAGGAGCTGCTGAACTCCTTCCTGGACTATTGTAAGGTGTTTGGTGACAAGTCATGCTGCTATAAAGATATTTCCAAATATTTTACAATTCTTCTCTCTGTGCACTCTGCTGAAGAGCTCCTTGCTAAGGTGTGGAGTGCATTGAGTATTGAGTCGTCTGTAGGGGAGGGTGAAGACAGTCTCATACACCATTATGACAATGTGAGTTCCCAGTCTATACATAGCTCTGTATTTGCTGATTCCTGATTAGTTACCAGACATGTAGCTTGTTATCGGGAGCAACATTAGATATATATAAGCATACCTAAGCAGTAGAACCCAGTTTACTATTCACAAACTCTATTTCATTAACAACCTATCTTTATGATTTTGCCTACATTGTGTCGTGGGGAGAACTAACCTTGACTGATCCGTATTGCTATTTGAGACTGCATTATATTCAATTGGTTTCTCAATCATAGAGTTGTTTCCAATATGTTTTTGCTGATTAGCACCTCGCTAACACCCATAACAGTGGAACTAATCCATGTACTGTTCACACTTCGTCAGTTGATGACCCTCTGCCTTAATACATTTGTTGATGCTGTTGTCAGGTAAAAAGTATGCAGAGACATATACTCTACTGTCAGCTGGAGAGGTTAAGCGGTTCACTACAAGTTAAGCCTGTTAACGACAAGATCTCTACAGCTAGGGAATTACAGAGTAGATTCATAACTGCCTCCTCTTCAAGTTAGTAATACCAGTAACTCCAACGACAACTTGTCACCAATTCAGAGCTGTGCTTTACCTAGTGTGTTGCAATACAAGATTCATTTTGCTGTTAGGAGCTTGTGGGCAAATTGTTATAAAGGATTTATACGTTCTGGGAAGTTGTGCATCATACATTCACTTACGTTTGGTAGCTATGGTGTGTTAGCATGTTTGAGATTTATGCTACTACTTTTCTGTATATAGCCTACAATGTATCTACAACTCCAAATATTTGACATTTTGATATTCCATAGCATATACATGTATATATACATATACATGTACATGTACATATACATATACATGTATATTGAGAGTACGTTCCATTGATAGTTGAGGCGGAGGTGCTGGACACAGAAGTAAAGACATGCGGAGCATACCTACTCCTAGCTGTCCACCTACTAATCGATGTCTATGAACAGACAGGGGAGGATAATTACATTGTAGAATGTCTTGGCTGGCTAGAGCAGGCAGTAAAGTGTAACCCTGCCAACCACGGTTTCTCCTTATTACAGTTGTATCTCTACGTGTCTATTGGTATGATCCAAACTACTTACACATGTATTGTATTTGAAGAAACATTATCAATACCACTGGGTTGTGTGCACATTCCACTCTCGTTTTCTGTTGTATCAGTGTAGCACTGTGTTTAATCAAACATTTCAGGTGCTTACGGTCCTGTACCACAGCTGGTCAATCAAATGGAGATCAAACAGGTCATATTTGACTCAATGGGGTAAGTGAAGTAGATGCAGATTGGTATGTATCTAAAATAGGTTGAATCAAGGTACACCTCCATAAACTTGCTTCTTATACTAGGGGCCCCTGAGTGATGCCTTGTACCACATGGAAGTTATACTGTACATGCATGTGTATAGTAAATCATGTAGGTACACTACGAGTATATAAATGTACACATACATGTATATAAAGGTGTATTATAAATATGGTTTCAGCTACCTCTACAGTGTACAGGCAATGTCTTATGGACACTACTCAACCGCCTGTCTACTCTATGATCAGATGCTCAAGTATTTCAATAGTTCTAACAGGGAGATATCTGATGCTCTCATACAGTGCTACAAGTTTGGTACATTCTCCAAGGTAACTTATACCTCTACCAGCTCTTCTCTTCGTGTGTTGAGCTCAAATAGTCAGTTTAAATGCCATGCTTACACTGGCTCATATTGCCTGTGTTCCTTACTGTAGGTTGAAGAGTTTGGGGACTATCAGAAGAGGGTTCCTAATTCAGTACAATGTGGCCTGGCTATTAACGAAAAACAGATATTAGATATGATATTTGATTGTAAGAGTTACGATACCCTGGCATATACTATAACTTGTATGGAGTATGTACCAGAAACAGGTGGGTCTATGTGTAGTTATATGCTGGTACAGATTACACCATGTAGCTAGTGATTTACTACTCTTTACTGTCCTGCATATCATACTACGCACACTGTGTAGTAGTTCTCTCAAGTGTTTTTTTAAACTAAATTGCAAACAAAATATTATTTTGGAGTTACATTTCTACCCCTAGCCGGAATGTCTGGTTATTTCAGACTGCATAGACATACATTTACATCTACATGTAATTTACACTAATGAAATATCATATTGCATCAAGTTCCAACTCACACTTTGATCTCTCATATTTAATGAGAGATATATTACATTCAAATATACTAATCACATGAACTAGTACCTAAACCATGTCACTTATTTATATAGATACTATAGAGTGGGAGAACGTATCGGATAACAGAGAGGTACCTGTATCGGACAGCTGGGATCAGACCATCTTTACCCCAGAGCATCGATTAGAAACATTCAATGAACAGGTAAGTGTTTAGTGAAGTACTGTCAGTACATACACTCCTCCGCACACTGCAGTAGATTGTAAACTATACAATATAGTATAATATATCTGGTCACACACAATAGTGTACAGTATGTACTGCATTCTCTATCATATCTTATAGAAACACTGGCTGAGAGTAAGAAATCTGACAGTTAGACTCATAGCCACCTCTGTCTATGCTGTGGCTGGGTCAGCTAGCGGCTCTTCAACGCTTCCTGATCTGCTCAAACACTTAGCGAAGGATTTTACTGAACAACTGACCCTATGGGAGCAACGGCAGCAGATAAAGGTACCAGTACCAAAATATACATGTACCAGTACCATAATATACATGTACCTGTACCAAGATATACATGTACCAGTGCCGTAATGTACATGTACCAGTACCGTAATATACATGTACCATATAATTTTAGGCTATTATGTTTCGTACTGAAATGTAGTATATAGTTGTTTTGCTGTACATGTTTGTTTATATTACACCCCATCATGTAGTCCGATTTTTATTCCTATCTTGAAGTAGTCCGACTTTTATCGCAATAGGTGCCACGGTTCACTACTCTCCCTACCAGGCTGGTACAACAGGTGCTCTCAGGTCACCTGCAGCTATTTCTAGACTTGGTGAAGAGTGTCGTGCAGGTGGTTGATGTCAGTATGAACAGCAGCAGTAGCAATGAAGGTGAGTAACTAGAGTCAGTCTCTGAAGCCTATCTGGTATGTTCAATCAATTCCACAGTAAGACGTGCTGTTGAGACCTTAGACACGTTTTTGAGTGAACCTTCTATATCTGTGTAGGTTAGGAAATGTTATCATGGTGTAATCAACAATTCTCCACTTCTCATCTACCATGTACATCACAAGTACTATTTGATCAAAGAATTTGTATGCATAAGGAATTTTGTGTTCAATACAGAGGTGAACAGAGAGGATAACTCTTCACTAACAAACATGCTCACCAGTATCTCTAACAAGTTAGTTGATAGTTGTAAGTCTGTCACACTGGACACTAGCGCTGAAGAGATCAAGCTCAGAGATATAGCAGTATACATCACTTCATTGAGCTCCCTTACGGAGGTGAGTGTTATACAATCAATTTCACTCCAATGTAGGCTCAGTATTTAGTGTCTCATCTGCTGGAGTATCCATCAAATCTGCTACGTTGTGACATTTTTTAGCTGCTGAGCTTTGCTACGATATTCGTTGGAGTCTTGTGGAGACTGTACCTACCTGTTAGACAGGCAGCTAATCCTAGGAAAAAGAAACAAGGAGGGCAGAGTAAGGTTTCAGTGCCCAAGGCCATGGTGAGTACAGTGTGATTGACCCACTTATGCCGCAGGCACCTTAACAGATTTATTGAACATAGGAGAGCAAAGAGAGTTTGTTAAACTAGTCGCGTTTAATCAAACGGAACAAGTGTTTGCTAGTTATTTATCTTGGGCTGTAAATTCACAGCTGATATTTAGTTGAAATGTGATCACTTTATAGTTGGGTTTAATATTTTAACTGGTCAACGTTAATCAAATGGTAAGAGTCAGTTTTCACAACACAACTGAATATTTGCATTTGTAATGTCTGTCGTTTACACAGCGTTCACATTTCAAGAAGTGAATATATCACTCTAGTCCCAAGCGTTGTATAATCTACGCGTAACTCTACGTGACTGCAGAATGTAACATGTCTTCTGTATTGTAGATGGTGTCACATTCTACTCTCAAACTGTTGATCAGTAAGTTGAAGTCTCTTCTAGATGAAGTGTCTGCCAAGTGTGATTCCCTTTCTACACACAGCACTGTGATATCTGGTCTGATGGGACAACTCTCCATCTCAGAAGTGGTAAGCCTACATGTACATGCAGTTTGAATAGTATCTCACAGCTGTCTTGCTTGTAGTAGGTTATCTCGGTAATATTGTTTTTGTAACTTTTTGCCTTTCGATTTTCTTGACATCCTTTATGATGGCAAACTAACTCTAAAGGGTATAATATTCTTAGTGATCTTTAACATTTGTATTGTCATTCGTCAAATGAGCAACACAAGTTCTTCTTGGGAGGGAAGTAATGTGTTATTTATATTTATAATGTTTTAGAATGAGTTTCCTTCATTAGCATCTAAGAATATATCGCTCAGCTATGACAGAACAGCCAAAGAGATAAGAGAGCTAGTATCCAATAAGAAACTATTCCTAGATTCATTGATATCTTCATGATAGAATGGCAGAGATGCATTCAGAGTAACTGGTTGGAGATCAAGTTTAATATATTAAGAATGTGATGAGCTCTGTAACACACAGGCTAGCATGGATTGTGATATACACTTACTATAGGTGGAGAGTATATATATACATTGCATGTACAAGTAGTTGGATTTCAATATTGCTAGCATGCAGGTTCTATCTCCTACCACTCTATATCACAACCTGAAATACTGGAAATGCTCTTTATCGAAAAAATGCCAAATTTAGATTGAAGGGATCTGTTAGTTATAATTAACCGCATCCATAAATATATCATTATATTGATTCTGCTTTCATAAAAATAACATCTGGCAGACAAGTTAATTATTAATTCTAGGCTAATAGCCTAACTTCTAGTCTGTATAATCTTATATGATTAATAATGATATAAATATACTGTAGGGTAATAATTGTATTTGTGTATCCATGACAACTGAAATTGTATTTCCTTCCATTTCACAAAATTGATACTGAATAATTAACTTTGCTTTGTTGTTCAATTTCATTGGGTGTTATTGCCATTCTCTAAAATGTATTGGTTATTACATTTGAGTTAAAACCTTATAAAATAAATAAATGTTCATTCATGCACACTACCGCAGAATATATTACTAACTGCTCATAAACAGTTGAAAGGTTAACCAGTTGCCTTAGGTCTTCCTCCTTGTAATGTGGTCATAGATGACTATCTGAATATACTTGGGGGAGTCTAGCACCACCCTTGTGGAATTGTCTCCTGGTGAAGCCTTTGGGTCAACATTCAAGATCTTTCTATCTCTTTTGTTTTTAAATAATAGCCCAGATGCATTCTCAGCTATGACCTGGTAGTTGGGGGTTGGGTTAGATGTTGAAGTCTGCGTCTCCCAATTATAGAAGCTGAAATAACACAAGTGTACGACCTATAGTATAGTATTCTATGTTAGACTTCAAATTCATTTCTATATCACCGTTGGCTAAAAGTTCCATTAATTAGCATATGACTTTCCAATCATTTGTAGGCCACAATATTCTTCCATGCAACATTTGTGTTGTTCTGGGTGTAATCTCTCATACAGTATTGACCGGTGTGACTCAGATGGAAATAAAAAATAATGGAAATAATTTTATACAACTGTGTTCAGGTAATAAGTCATTCAACAATTTCCACATTGTATATCAATACTTTGTAGACCATTTAACCCACTCAAATCAGGAACATACAAAAATTTACCTTAAATCTGATGGCTTTGGGAGTAATCTTTTCTTTCCACTAAAATACTGTTCAAAATCCTCCGTCTTTAAACGGTGAGCATAGTCTATATAACCTGAGACCTCCTGCCCTCGAGAGTTTTTGTCTCTGATGAATACGATGGACTGTAAAGAGATGGATGCATGTGTATAGATTTCTATACCAAAAAATCTGACAATGAAAGAGATCTGATGTGGTTTAAAAACTTTCGCCACACACTATTTACATGTATAGCATAGTATTCATATTTTGGTAATAACACAGCTGATTTTAAAAAGTCATATAGGCTCACAGTCATTTTTCCACTTCGATTTGACTCTTCTCGATTCGCCAAAGCTTTCAGGAATGGGTCTTTGATATCTTTTCCTTGGTGAGCTAATTGTCTGAAAAATTGTTTTATATTTATCTGATGTACATGTATATACAGTCACAATGTGCAGTTTATTTACAGTTTAAAACTTGAATGTTGCCGACGACTGGTGATCCTCGGTTGGAAAATTATTTTAACAACTCACTTGGTTTTGTTCCGTTGAGCTAAGCGCGAAGCCTCTGCCTGCTGCTTCCTTGCTTCAAACTCTTCTCTTTTTAATACTTCTCCACTCCCCCTGTATCCCAATTCAACCAACTGTCTAGCAAGTTCTTCATCCTAAAATAATTGAGTTCTTACCATAATTCTACTAATTTAGATTTTTAATAAAACAACTAAATGGTCCAATAATCAAGCGTTACATGAACATAGGCTGAGTGATCTGAAATATTGAAAATAGCAACAAAAACAATATTTGAATATATAGATTTGGATAAGTTACAAGAAATATATCAATCTCAACGAAATGTAAGCACCCATATGATCAACTTGTCCAGCAACATTTCAACAACAGCCAGATACAGACTAGAGCCCAGACCAGAGGCATACCAAGATCCATCAGAACCAACTACAACCAGTACCATAACAGCTTTCTACCGAGAACAGTTCGAGATTTAAAGATTGCACAATCCTACTGATACTTCAAGCAATCCCCAAATGACAGGTGGCACTAACCAGTACAGATCAACTTTTAATAATTCCTAAACTAATACATGAAATACTGTCCCAACTTATGTTGTCCACTGTCCCATATGAGGCACGCCCCTTCCATCCCCTAGATGGTCTAGCGTGACAATGAACTCCATGTAAGTCCATGTAAGTCCATGGGGAGCTGAGAAAGAGAACTAAAATATTAAATAACAATAAACTTAAATGCAGTTGAGTTACCTCCAAGTAAAACAAGTCCAAAGGCGTAATTTGAGAATCTAGAAACTGCTCATAATTTTCAAATTCTGTGATAACATTATCAGTACCAGTGGGAGCGTCATCATCCATTTTGCCAAACTCTATTGATAATAAATTCAGAAGATTATTAATCCTCCTCACTTAAACTACAAACACAATGTTATACCGCATAAATATTTACGTATAGCTTCAAAACATTAAAAGCAAAACCAAAGCAGCCTTATATGTATAGTATAAACAATCTATTTTAGAGCTATGTTTATCTTGTAAAGATGCAATAGATAAATGTTTAAATATGTACATCATTATTAAATAAAGCTTTGCCCAACAGCGTATGAATTCTGTTGCGAGGAAACAACTTGACCATGGCCGCAATCAAAGCGGATACAGCATGTATGTTGTTATTTTCACGACAATACGTTGGTTGTTGCTGGGTACGCAAAAGGAGAACTGGAAATTCCACTATATTTGATATCCACCCATTCTCTTAGCAGTTTATTGGGACACAATCAAGTGACAATCACGATCAACAACTCTCATCTCAGTTAGGTCTTGCATTTAGCCTATTGAAATGGCTTCTGCTGAAAGGTTAGTACTTAGTAAAGTAACGTAAGGGTAATGCGTTTAGCTTTAGCTTAGTATTAGTTAGTAATCCATTTGACTAGGAGGCAATGTCACAGTGATATCCAGTGAGTCATGCAAAATGATGAACATGAGTCATGATGATGATAATGATCAATGTTGGTTTATTACCCAATTCCATTCGTCTCAGTCGAAGTTGGCCATCTCAAGAGATGGTGAATTCCAATTCACTGACACTAACTGTTACTGTAGTAGGCATACACTACAGCTACTGCAGTTTTCGGACCAACCAGGTAGCTAGATCGTACACCAGCTGAATAAACCTACACCTGGGCTAAATTTACTAGGCTATGCAGGGATTTATTGGGGTCATAGGTTAAAAAATTTCCGCGGGGAAATCGGAGGTTCACAGGAGTGAGAGAGGAGAGAGTCTGTAAAACAATAGAAGGATAATCATCTCATGCATACAATTCAAAACAGTGTTATTAGGCCACTTTGTTTTGCTCACTGGGGAGGTCATCTTTCCCTTAGACTACGTCTCTGAATTATAGGTACAATTCTGCAATGAGCATAGATCAGCCAGCGGAGCCTAGAGCTCTAAGCAGCTCCAGGTTGACACCCTGTTATTGAGTTGTTTTTATATTTTATGCTGTCCTGACTGGGCTGCAGTTATGTCATACTCTGGTGTAGCTTTGAGGTATTTAAATTGGTTGATGAGTTTAACATATTATCGTCAAAAAACTTCCAACTTCAATTATAATTTAGTGGCCTCAGAATTTTATTGCAGATCGTCTTTAACAGTAACACACCCCTCGAGTTCCAATAATGAAATCCTGGCTCTAGCCCTTCAGATTTTTGCTGCATGCTTATTCAATTGGAATATTTTTGTTGACCAAAACTAATAAAACTCAAATTCATATTATTACCCATTTTCTATGTGGTTTATTTAGTTTTTCTCAGTTGGGATAGTTAAGCCGTGAGATGCTTAGTGAGCAATTGAATTGCTTACTCTAGCCTACTGACCTGTTTTTCACGGACAACACTTTCAGTATCTCAAGATATTGGCAGTAACATGTTAGGTCTATGCACTCATAATGTCTGTAACTGCAATCAACAGAACGCATTAATCATATCTCACAAAAATATAAGTTTAAAAGTACCATATTATTGTGTTACTGTTCTGTAGGGCAATCAATGCTGCAAAGGCAGCTCAGAGAAAATTAGCACAACTGCTAGAGAGATTTACTGCTAAGGATGAAGTGGTCAGCATACTAAATAGCTTAAAAGCTGTTGATGGAGATCAAATCAAGTCTGAAAAAGCAATCGAACGATTCACTTGTAAGAATTATCTTCATTTATAATCTCTCTTATTTTATATTACTACTTTGATCAGCAGCAGTTCTTAAACTTGGGTAATTTTGTACATAGAAAAGTTTTTTCGGGAACAGTTATAATAGTTAATTGTTCCATCTTCTATGGTGTATTTTCGGAACTATTTACAGTCCTGGTGGATGAGTACCAAGAACAGCCTCACCTTGTAGACCCTCATTTAGAAGAGATGGTCAACCTTATCATATCCAAAGTTAGAGAGCCTGACTGTACAGATGGACACATGTATCTACTTTTTACTTGTCTCTATCTACTTAGTAAGGTACTGTATATCTATATGTATATGTATACTCATCTAGGCTACATACTTGCTTGTTGATGTGTTTACGCGGTTTCAGTTGTTAGTTGAATATATAGCTTTAGTGATTGTGGTTCTAGATGAGAGGCTATAAGGTGATAGTGCGATACCTCCCTCATGAGGTTGCAGATGTTGAGCCAGTTTTAGAGCTACTGAACAAACAACACCCAGACCGTGCTCAGGTGAGTATAGATAGCCTATATAGAACATATTATGTTGCATCTATGAGCATATTATGGACCTTGTATTATGTAGGGCCTACATTTAGATAGAATAATATATTGTGACAAGTGGCTGTGAAATGTTGCTATTAGATTTTTTGGAATTACTTATGAGGAGATTATATGCTGATTTCCGATGACTTGTGATACATAAGGGTAACCTGCTATTGTGTGTCATGTTATCTAGACATGGCAGAACAGGTACTGCCTACTGCTTTGGCTCTCTATGGTCTCTATGATCCCCTTTGATCTGGCCAGACTGGATAATACTTCCGGAGATGGGGACAACAAGCTACCTGTCATGGACAGGATACTTGATATTGGCAAGGTATAGTATAATAAACGCTAGCCAAGCCATTCTTTGATTACTCTACTTCTTTGCAGTTATAAAATACCAGAGTTATCTCCCCGTCAGATACCTCTCTTTATGCTGAATGAGTATAAATGGCTCGTTTTGTAGATGTATCTCTGTGTCACTGACAAATCTTCGGATGCCGCAGCCTATATGTTGGCAAGATTTCTCACCAGACCTGATGTAAAGAAACGGCGGCTAGCAGATGTTATTGAATGGGCTATATCCACACTCACAACTATTGCTCGTACGGTTTCTCAGTTAAACTAAAGCTTGTGATATCGATGCATTGAACAATAGCACTGATGTGAATGCATCACTACGCTGTACGTTTTAGATTTATTTGTTCAATAGTTTCATGTAATTGTAGACGATGCTTCAGCTGCCTGGTTTTCCCCTAACACTGTTATTGGTGGGGTGATGAGAATGTTGGCTTTGCTATACAAGACTGGGACAAGAGCTGATCTCATACCTTATGGTTTGTGTTTATTTACCGGTGAAAATTTATAAGATGGTCAACAGCGACTGATTTACCAGTAACATACGTAACACCGGTTATTATTTTTATTTCTAGGTACTGTATCTCATATATCTATACAAATATAGAGTCTACATACATATTTGTATGTATTTTGTAGCTGGGCGTATTCTACATATTATAACACATGAACCAGCTGTTCACCTATCCAAGAATATTATCATCAGGAAGCTAGGGGTGAAGTTGATACAAAGGATTGGACTGATATATCTCAAGTCTAAAGTAGCTTCTTGGAGGTGAGAATCATGGAGCTATTCGCTCACAATTAAATTAAAAGAAATTTTTGTATGTGAATTTTCATAGACTTTGTTAACTTAATCTTGATGGAGTAGTACTAGTTGACAACCAACTGTTGAGGTGCTCGTAGTACGATGATTGTCTCACCTCTCATGAATGGTTAAGAAATGTGCTATATGCTGTGTTTATCTAGTGGCTTGATGTGTCGATATAGATGCATTCTATTACATGTACATATGTAGATATAGTAGAGGTAACAGATCACTAGCTACCAACTTAGCTCGTGCTCCTCAAACAGATCAACAACAGACATCAACCCCTCAGGCTATGGAAGAGGAAGAGGAGGACTATGACCTACCAGATGAGATTGAAGATGTAATTGGTTAGTAAATATAAGTAATGTGCTTACACACAGTTTATCTGTTTCTGAGGTATAGTAAGCAGGGTTCTCGATGGAGACTTTGTGGTATTGACAGCGCCTGCCACACATTACTCATGCCCTGCCGAATCTGGCTAGCATTATGAAAGGGACTGAGGCAGTTCTTTATATGTTTAATTTATACAAAAACCTCCAATGTTTTAACCCTTCGTGTTTTACATCAATATTACTTCTTCATTCTTCTTTAGTAAGTATATACACTATGTCCATGAAGAGCACATGCTGTATTCTTAGCTTTGTAATTGTTATACTTATGAACACGTATTTCAGAGCATCTGCTTACTAATCTCAAAGACAGAGACACAATTGTCAGGTGGTCTGCTGCAAAGGGTATTGGTAGGATCACTGGCAGACTGCCAAGAGAATTAGCTGATGACATCATAGAATCCCTGTTACAGCTTTTCACTATACAGGAGACCGATGCTGCTTGGCATGGAGGTAAACTGGACCATCTACATTATAATTCTTGAATGTGTGCTTTCTAAGTCGAGTCCACACACAGGACTCTATGGCTCTATCAGATTTTACGTTTGCGCTATGATTGTAAATTTATTTCTCTCTCTGTAGGATGTTTAGCCTTAGCAGAGCTGGGTAGGAGGGGGCTGTTATTGCCTCAAAGGCTACCAGAAGTCATACCGGTCATCAAAAGGTCACTAAACTATGACGAGAAGAAGGGGTTCTGCTCTATTGGAGCTCATGTCAGAGATGCTGCATGTTACGTCTGCTGGTCCTTTGCACGTGCTTATGAGCCTCATCACTTCAAGGAGTATGCCAAGGATATAGCAAGGTAATTATTCTACTATGTCAAATGTAGTAGACAGTACGACTTCGTCCTAGTAAATACATCACTGTATTTGACTGTGTTATCCTGTATCGTTGCATCAAATAATGTGAGGCAATCTTTATGTACAGTTCAGATTCTGTGTGCATGTGTTATGCACCATTCCATTGACAACTACCATTCTATTACAGTGCCCTACTCATTGTGGCTGTGTATGACAGAGAGGTCAATGTTAGACGGGCCGCCTCCGCTGCCTTTCAGGAGAATGTAGGGAGACAAGGTACATTCCCTCATGGCATAGACATAGTAACTACCTGTGACTACTTTGCTGTGGGCTTCAGGACCAATGCCTACCTAACACTCAGGTTAGCTGCCTGTCTCTGTTGGCTTCTTCTTATTTAGTTGTATTCTGCCATGTCTTACACACAATATTGTTGATGTCATTTCCATATATTTACAGCAAATTTGTGGCCAGCTTCCCAGAGTACACTAAACCACTGATAGACCACCTTGTGGACTACAAGATTAAACACTGGGCCAGGTTAGTCCAGGATCTATGTTATCTCTCACATTGTCATAGGCTGTTACTACCTCCACTACTACTACTACTGCTACTGCTACTGCTACTGCTACTGCTACTACTACTACTACCGCTGTTTTTACCACAACTACTACCGATACTATTATTACTACCACCAGTATCAATGTCGTTGTAACTGATACTAACAGTGATGGTATGTATAATATATTCCTGTTTTCAGTGATATAAGAATATTGGCAGCTGAAGCACTGCACAATCTTGTATCTTTAGATGTGAGCTATTTTACAACTACTGGTAAGTCATGCATTATCTTATATTCACATGTATTGACTGCATACTTTCGTATTGGCCATTGGTATTGTGCAATCAACCTAATTAGAATTTTCCTCTGGATGATTTACATGACTGTTTCCTGTTCCAGTTTTAATATTAATGTAACCATGGCGATCATATTGGGCGGCTTCTCGTTTTAGTTTTACCAAAGCTCTTACCAATGGCTACAGGGCCTGATCTTAACACCAGACACGGTACTATACATTCTATTGGCCAGATATGCCTGGCTCTATCAGCTAGTCAAGTGCAGGTTGAGACCAGTTATCTTACTGCCATTGCTGATATAGAACCTACAGTAAGTCCCCATGTGTAATAATTATATATTGTATTGTTGACTCATCCAAAAGAAGATTTGCTCGTATTAATTCACCTATTATTTCTGTTGCTAACATGAAAGATTTTAATAAAAAGTGTTTGGTTATTACTAATTGTAAACATTCAAACATCAAGATCATCACCATTTAGTAACAGAATTTTATTTAAGAAACTTCTTGTGTATATATAAGTTTGTATGCACAGTTGCGCAAACGGAAGATGTTACTGGGTCTAGGAGGAGAGTATATGAGGAAGGCCCTCTGTTCTCTTATCAAGGATGTTTCTCAGACTACACTATTTCAAGGTCATGCTATTATTGGTTAGTATGACAACGCCATATCCTGCTGGACAGCTGCAAGTTATATTGCTCACTAAACTTCTAAAGAGTTGTCTATAAATAGTGCAAAATGACGTACAATATTAATTTTTGTGTACAATGTCACAATGGCTAGCTGTTTTAATAAGAGTTGATGTATTGATCGCCTGGATGTAGAAATACACCAATTGCGAGGAACATTGTATTACGGCAATATCTCTCTACTTGTATAGAAAGTTGGCAGATACTGCTTGATGAATGTCTTACTAGTCTTCACCTTGACCTTGATGTACAGGAAGCCGCTAGTCTCTCTTTGCCCCACTTCCTGTCACTGCGTGGTGCAGACGGTGGTGATATTAAAGGTGAAGTGATGATTAGAGTTGTTTGTAATGGCTTACTTAGTTTGGAGTTGAAATTTTTATTGGTGTTTTATTTGGCTGTTAGTTTGCTGAGGTATTATGGTCAGTCCTAATTTTAGATAGACTTACATGTTTTATTAACGTTTTTCCATTACAGAGAAAATTGTGCAGAGCTATATAGAAATCCTATTGGCAGCGTCTAATGAGAAACCGCGTATTGGCTGTATGCTAGCACTGGGTGCATTACCTAAGTCCTTCTTGGTTGGTCGTCTTATTCACGTACTCTCAGCTCTGATTCAGTGCTCCAGAAAATCTTCCGATGTGGACAAGGACTGGGCAGACTCAAGAAAGGAGGCGTTCAAGTCTATAGACAGGTAAGTGAATCTACACTTATATAATGGAGGTTGCTCCTTTCTTGTGATGTGCATATTTACCCTGTTCTATAGATCTTTCTCGGTTGAAGTGTGATAATGCTAACAGTATATTTAATTTTAGTGGTTATTCATAATATTAAATAAGAGTATTCAACTCCTCAGAGTATGTTTTGTGTATTTGTTCTGTACACTCCTACACAGGATAGTATCATAGCTTACACATAATAGTGTATTCCTTTGGAGTTATGTTCTCCTCTGGAGGTAATACTTTGTATTTACACAGATGTATAGTACATGTTTATGTACTGCATGTGTATACATACTTACAGGATATGTACCACTGTTGGTATAGAGGCAGAAGGAGAGGCTAACTCTTGTGTATCGAAAGTGAACATTGAAGAGATATATGAGGCTTATATCGTTGGACTACAGGATTATACTATAGATGCTAGGGGAGACATCGGCGCAGGGTGAGTTCTGGTATCTAGTGATATGGGGGAGTTGTGTGCTCTATTCCCTACCACTAGAGCTAATCGATGGCTCTGCTGATCACTGGTGATATTTGGGAGTTATGTGCTCTCTTAAAATAGCTTCTCAACATAATAGTCGTTGTTATTGTTCACCTCAATAGTTTGAATAAATATTTGTTTATTATTTCATCTGTTCTGTGAGCCACCAGAGAACTAGACTATTGATAGAAACCTCACCTTCCATATTGGAGGTGGTTCGGGCACTGACCCTATTCTCTTCAGATTCACAAGTTGGCCACTGCACCTTCTTACAACCTTAGCTGGTGTTACACTTACAACATAATATGTTACAATTGGTATAATCATTCTGTTTCATTTCATCATTACTGTTATCTAAACGTTGTATAAAACCCAGCTTGTCATGTGATTTCTTTACACAGTGTCAGGGAAGCTTGTATGACTGGACTGCTTTCATTAACCTCTTCAGTCGTCTGTGCTGCACCACAACTCTTGACCCCGGAATGGTAAATAGACATCACTGGACTGTTCTTCCTTCTTTTATAATTCACAGCATAGCAAGTAGTCAAATGTGTTGTGATATACATTTATTCATATCCATTTCTAATTTCTATCCTCAGAGTTGTTCATGCATTATAAATGAGCATTAAATACTGAGTGATTTACAGATGCATAATTGTGTACATTATTGTTTGTGTGTTGTTGCAGTGTGAGTAAGATGTGTACAATGGTAGCCCAGCAGGCTTGTGAGAAAATAGACCGAACTAGAGATCACGCAAGCACAACTCTCTCGTCCCTTCTATATAATGAGTATGTTTACCTGCTGTTCACTATTAATTGTATAATGGTTTCCCCTTTTTTATTATAGAGTTTATTTTGTTATTGTGAGAGTCGTAATACTACATGCATAACTATCTATGTCCTTTCCAGACCAGAAGTTCCGCACATACCCTGTAGAGATGTACTGCTGAGGCTGTTCCCAAGGTATGGATTTCCTGTTTTTGCCAGCTGTCTTTGGCAGCAGTTGATTCTTCAATTGAGTGTTTACAGTGTTGTTGTACTGCTGAAGTTTGTTGTCCTTTGTTGGTCACATTTCGGATTATGGGTAGCAACACTTCACACCAATTAAGGCAAGGAGGGAATAACTTCACGTGAAACTCATCCCCTTTATCGGTGTGAGGTCTTTCTTTTTGCAAGGAATGTTTTATTGATGCAATGTGTATCTTCTTATTGTTACAGGGTTGAAAATGAGCCAATCAACTTCTCCTCTCCAAGCACGACATTCCCCAAGTTCTCTCAGCTACTGGACTATGATGTCTACAGATACCATATACTGCTAGGGTTCACTGTTAGTGTTGGAGGTCTTACAGAGTCATTGGTGAGTAAGTTCCCCCATGTTTTACTCTTTACACTACATTGCTCTCTGTCATATGTGCACACAGCTCAATACTGTTCGCTATGTAGATGTTTGGTTAATATGTCTATATGTACGTGAAGGTGAAACACTCCAACTCTGCACTCCTGGACCACATTCAATCGGATTTCCAGAAGCAGACAGAGAGACTGCAGGCTATCTGTGATGCTATTATACTAATATATAGTAGACACGTTAAAGTTGACAGGTCAGTCCCTCTAACAAGTGTCAGTAGATAATTTAACGGGTGTCAGAAGGTAGTCTAACAGGTGTCAGTAGTTTGTGTAACAGGTATCAGAAGGTAGTCTAACAGGTGTCATTACGTAGTATAACATGTGTCAGTAGTTAGTGTAACATGTGTCAGCTAGTTTAATGAGTGTCACTAGTTAGTAGAGTTTAACTACGTACTATAAATGGTGTCTGTAGTGAGTCTATGATCTTACCAGATATGCTGTTGACACATTTCTATATGCTCAGGGCTTACTGGTTATGTTATATACTGTTTAATGAATGTTTCAGAGTGACTATGCCCCTGATGAAGATGACTGCACAGCTGCTGACTAGTGGTGTGTTTGATGACGTGTCTACCGATACAAAGTATGTACCATTTCCCCCACAGTCATAGTAATAGTAGTGGCATATTTATAGCAGTTGTGTATTATATACGTACATATGTCGATCATTGGTATCAGAATTGTGCGGGGTTGGTTGGCTAGTTTGAAATTGGCAGTGTCTGACCCTAGGGTCTAGCATATCTATATACATGTATATGTACACATTGTATTATGATGTGAATACTTTGTTTGACATCCACTTACCATATACATCATTCTCTTTTCACAGTTTCCAATTTCCGGTACAACTTCTTGAAGCAGTTAAAACTGAGATATCACGATGTGGGGATCCACAGAAACTCCTAGCAGCTAGTGAAGTGTAAGTTGAATTTTATTCTTTTTGTGCATTGCACCTGGTCATCAGTTGCTGTGCAGAGAACCTCAACTAACCAGGTACATGTGACGAATATTCTCTAAATTCAAGACGACTGAACGAATGAGTTTCCTAGGATCTAACTCCACTATATATACTTGTATAATGCAGCGCATATCAAGCTCTACAACTGATCAACTATATTATCATAATGTCATTAGACTTGTAATACCACACTCATATATTGTAGGTTCTGTGGGCTGCTGATGTTTGAGGGACCAGTTCGGGAGAAATGTCTGCTGCAACTCTGCATCTTCCTCTGTCATAAGTTTCCTATTGTAAGTATAGAAATGTCCTGATGTCACATTTGTACATTTACCAAGGAGAGTGCTCATTGAATCATTAACCCAATAGATTTAGTCTCAAAGTCCTATTGGTTTACCTAATATTACCCGAACTAATTCTAGTGCAAAGTCGCTTATTTCTGTAATTCTGTAATGTACACTACTACTGTTATTACAATATGTTTAGCCTAGAGCCAGGATATATATGTGTACAATCATGTAGATCTTTTCGGCCAACTCTTACTGTGGAATAACTTTATGAAATCAATTTTGCCTATAGGCGTTTATCCTTAGTTTGTCAA
The DNA here is from genome assembly GCA_935421135.1 of Bugulina stolonifera. Classification (NCBI taxonomy): domain Eukaryota; kingdom Metazoa; phylum Bryozoa; class Gymnolaemata; order Cheilostomatida; family Bugulidae; genus Bugulina; species Bugulina stolonifera. The sequence goes on along the minus strand of OW285189.1, from coordinate 18,287,090 downwards.
AGTAGGTATGATATAGAATGGTCACACACAATGACACAGGTATTTAATGGTGTTCACTGTTTCTGAATGCAAAATATTTGAAGCATACTTTGTACTGATTGTTTATCATACCCGTATATTTTATTGCATATCAGCTACTAAGTTTATAATAATAGTTTTATTCATGCGCATACATTTACAATATATTTATATATTTATATCTCTCTGTACACGTTGCAACAGGTTCGGAAGACGACAGCCAACAGTTTCTATGAATGTCTGATTACAAACGACGAACTGGTGTCTGAGGATAAGTTGGAGGAGGTTATGTCTATACTCTCTGAGAACGAATGGTATGCTGGACCCAAGTGGTGTATCTGAATTTGTATAGTTGGAATTTTACTACGATAATAGTACGCCAGTATGTTGCATGGGTTTACTGGTTTACTAGAGTATATAAAGATATTACTGGATAAAGGTTGGGATATTTCATTTGTTCATACTTATAGGGATGATGTTGTGGAGAAGCTGCGTCCAATCAGAGACAACTTGTGTACCCTGCTTGGAATAAACCCACCAGTTATCAGGTAAGGGGAAGGGCCCTTGGCTATGGCATGTATAGATGCCTTACATACACACCAGTCATTTCATAATATGAGTTGATGGCTTGACCAGAATTAAACTTGCACGTTTAACTTCAGTTTCATGAATTCACCTGGATGCAAATAGTAATATGTAAATAATTTCTGTTATTCATAATTCTGAATCTGTCTTGTAGGAAGAAATAAGTTCTAACTACAAATATAGCTGAAGAAGTTCTTCTGGTACTGTAGACAAGACAATCATGGAGGCACATATTAGCACTCTCTACTTTATAGTGGGTGGGTGGGTGGTCTTGCGTAAATCATTGATGATCTTCTACATAATTCTGCTGAAATTTTAGTCAACATTAGCTGACAGTCATTGTGTTATAACTGAGAGAATCTTGGTGGTAGCTTTAATTTATTATCTTAGTGAACTGATTGATGATTGTTATTACTTTCCTACTGCTGATTTGTTTACTCCTCTGTGATATATTATTTTGTTCTGCTTTTAATAAACTGTAGTTATTAAACCTGAAGTAAAGTTTTCCATCTTGTATCATATGCTACTGCTACTACTACTACTACATCTTACGATACCTTATGTTTAGAAATTGCTCCCTTTCCCAGACCCCTCTGTTAACTTAGACTGGGGAGGTCTCATCATATGCAGTTTGCTCCTATAACTATTGATGAACTCCAATATACATGTTAGAATGAGAATGTGAGCCATGATTGTCATTTGTCAGTAAAAGGTGTATTCTGCATCTGCATCTACATAAAATTATACATAACATACATTACATTGCATGTCCATGTATATTGGCAAGGTGACACAGTGTTACAATATATCTAAATCAATGTCCATACTCTATCTTGTTTAGGATACACCTTCCTAAGTCCTGCACACACTTCTCCATCGATATACAATGTGTTGTTCTTAGTAGTCAGGTCAGTCTCTAATTGTGATTTCTTCCTCTGCAAAATAGTGCCCATGCTAGATGCTATGCTATGCTATACTGTGCCACGCTACACAACACTATAAACGCTATACTATGCTAGACGGTGCTATACTATTCGGTGCTATGCTTTACTATACTATACTACACGTCACACTTCCCTTATAGCAGTGTTGTACACATTATTGGAAATAGTTCGGTCAATGGTGTCCAGGATTCAATAGTACATACTGCCATAAGTTAAAGGTATATACTGCATAGTACCAACTAACCAATAAGGCCTGCAGTTGATCTTCCACACGTCGTATCTGTGAATTCAAACTCTCTATAGTCTCATCTATCTCATAGATCTGCTGCACTAACCTATGCTGACCAGTGTCTCGACATGCCTCCATATTCGGTCTACGTAATCTACCTTCTAGTCTTGTAGATGCTAACTATAATCATACATGTACATAATTATAAAGAATTTTGACGTTTCTTGCCTGTTATCTAACAAAATAGGGCTATAAAACTAGTTGAACCAATGTAAATTGCATCCTCGTACGTGCATGTAATTGGTTGAATTCAAAGGATATAAGAATATAATGGGAGTGTTACAAAAACAGTTCAGTGTATATTCTTACCTTACGAGGAGCGTATTTATCATTCATGGACTTCTTTAGTAGTTCTATGCTTTTCTCTGTGTCAAAGATTTCTTGCAAAGTACCAGACAGATGGCGCTCTATCTTATTCCTAGCGTCTATTGTCTCCTGCTTCCTTCTTACCAGTTCTGTGTTCACCTGCTCAAGAATTTGTTACGCACATCTTTGAGAATAGTGGCATATGATGCAATCAACTGTTATAATCTACTATTTCTATTCCTACCATGTTTTTATGAAACTATCAGTGATACAATGAAGTGAACACCAATCTGTCGAGAAGATATGATTTTGTAATGCAATGATAGTATCAAGGCAAACCTTGTTCCATTGCTTCCAGAGGCTATCACTGGCCTGCCTAAGGAATGTTTGTATATCATTTCTTAGGTTTATAGAAACATTTCTCTGGGTATGGGAGTGTCGCACATTGTTGTTTGTGAAGTCAGCCCATGTTTCGGGTACAGATACCGTATTGTCTACCAGTTCGATACCTTTGTATGATGCTACACCTCTGAAAAATGCAGTAGAATAATAATTATTATATAATATTCAAATAGAGCAACCAAGTAAAGCTACTGCTACAGATGTTAATTGTTAAGATGGTATTGTTGTGATGTACATGTAACACATCCTTTGGAGATAGAAAAGATAACTCTTTATTTAGTAAAATACCACAGAACCTGCTTCAGCAAGAAAAACCAAATAATATGACGGATAGACAGGAAGTAAAGAGCTGTTGCTATTTTAGTTACCTGGATGATTCAGCAGTACGCTGTACATTATAATCGATAGCAGCGGATACATGTTTGTCTTTGCTGTCTTTCTCCATCTCGTGCTGTGCTGCTCGATTCATCTCAATCTGACAATTGACTTTATTTAGTTGGATTTCTGCCAACTGCTGACTTTGCTTGGTTAACTCTATTTCTGCTAGCAGTGCCTGTTCTACTGCATCATGTACCAAATCTATACCTGTGTAGGTACAATGGGAATAAATACCCGAGTTAAACAGATGCTATAAGCAATATATAATGTACAACTCGGTAATATACTAAAGGGCTACCACATGACTCACCATGACGTTTCTCTCTTTGATACAGGCACTCTTGCGCAAGTTCTATCTGTCTGTGTGACTCTTTAAGAAACAACTCTAGTGCCTCTTTAGCTTTACGCAGCTTCTGTGTCTCATCAAGGAGTGAAGACGTTTCATTGTCCAACTCTGATCTCCAGAACTCAATATCGCCTATCCTACTGCCTAGTTTTTTATCTACAACAGAGTAAACCTCTTTGGCTAGTGCACAAGATAGAAATGTGACATTTAGTTACTCATTTGCAATCAGATTTTAAAAGCTACTTTTTAGTGCTCCAGTTAAGATCTGCTAAAAACTGGCTGGTGAAGTTCAAAATCGTAAGTGAGAAAAACAGAGAGCAGCTCTGTGGTGCATGTGGTTTGACTCACTCTCAATAATGTACAGCATATGAAATAATGTGACAAGGCCCCCGAAATTTTAAATGGCTTCCACTAAAATGTAAACATACCAACATCGGCTGTTGTTCTTTTAGTCTTTTCATCGAGTTCTGAAGTTAAATGATAAGATAGATTTCTCAGGCCCTCACTTGCTACCCTTACCTACATGCATAGTGGTATCTGCATACAATAGTTAGTGAAAAATAATACTCTCTGTTTAAGACTAAAATAGTTTGTACACTTAGATGTAGATTGAGTCCTTAAGACGTAGAGAATCTCAATATTAATTAGTACGCCTTCAAGTTTGGTTCTATCCTTAGTAATGTAATTAGTTTAAGACATTTTGTTTTGCTCGCCATAATATAGTGCACATGTAAAGACTACTGGTAGGCCATCCAAGAATGAATTAAATACTAATAATTTTGTTTCTAAATTAAAAACTTACATGTAACTTGAATCTGACATATGGACATGAAGACAACAATACTACGTATCAAGATTATTCAGATTGAGCAAAAGGTTGACTCGTGTTTCCATATGTAATCAACAATGCATAGCACACCATGGATACAATGTTGCAGCATATCAATACAATATAATACAACATAATATTGTATATTATACAATTTAATATCATATAACATACCTGGTCAGCAGATATACTGTTTTTATGTCTCAACCAGTCTGTAGGTGTATATCTGGTATAGAGTGATGTAGAGAAGGATGGAAGCTTACGGGGATTTGATGCTCTAACAGGTAGGGATAAGTGATGATCACCTTGACCCAGGTGGTTGTCACGAGACATTTCTTCTAATACTTGTTTCACATTTGGTACATTCCGGCTACCTTGAGCTGTGCTAATTAATGTGATACAGAAGGTAATCACCAACTAAAGCACAGCAGGCCAAAAATTTTTGTAATTAATGTAGAAATGCTTCAATTTGTTACTATCTCTTCTACCTTGGATGTATTAGACTTATAATAGGCTGGTAGTTAGTTTACAGTTTAGTTAGACACACACCTTGACCTACCTGCAATGGACGCTGGGTGACCAAGGTAATGTAGACTGGTATCTCCTTAGTGGAGATGGAGCAGGATATGTATCGTACGGCTTCCAGCTTTCACGCAAAGCACCCTGTCCTAATAAACTCAAACATACCAGAACAATAAAAACACATGGTGGTAATTCTGCAAAGCAGTTATTGTATATACAATGTATATTGTATATGATCAACATCATAGAATTGCTCAATAATTGCAGAATTTTAGATGATTGGTTAATGGGTGATGTGGAATCTAACATGGCTCAAATCTGATAAATCAATTTTTTTAAAAGTAAGTGCAGTATCCGCAAACTAAGTTCCGGGCCAATAAATGTGATAATTTTTTGTACGTTAATGTAATATACAGATTGAAGGCAGACGTCCAGCTATGAAACAGACGATTTCTAATTTTACCTGGCAAGTATGAGGAAATGGCTGAGCCCCCGATTTCGTAATTATTGTGAGATGGAGCTGATCGTCTGCTTTTTTGATATGACATAACTCCAGACTATTGTGCACTGGTAGTTAGTACTCTAACCTAAAAAAAATCAAAACCACTATGACTATGCGAAATCGAAGTCTTCTGCTGTTACAAAGAATACCAAGATAAAATAGAAATGTAATAATTATGCAGGAGATAAAACAAAGTGATACATACCTTGTACATTTGTAGCATCACTTACTTGTTTATATGCCAAGCTTGTTAGAAACTTTGTCTATTCAATGTAAATACATTATCACTAACTAATATGCATGTAAAGTTATGATAAAGCCTAGTCAACAATAGCTATTTTACAAGAATGCAATTTTTAAGACACCACTGATAGCAACAATGCTTACCTCGTTATGGTGTAACAATACGAGGGAAGTTACTTCCCTTAATAAGCCTTTTGTTGGACATCACGGAGTGTACGAACGAAACTATTTACTAACCAGAACAATATAATATACAAAAAAGAGACCCAAATAAAACCTTTGTTGGCAGCAAATGCACAATTAGATTATGCTTCATGTCACATAGCCAACCATGCCATAAGCATGGTTAAAAACATGATGCTCTAAATCAATTTTCCTATGTAGTTCAGCTGGTCAAAAACATATTTCTCACTAGTGGCGGATTCCATTGGCTTAGATGCAGGTATTCAAAAGGGTGTGATGGCAAAGTTCATAACCTAAAAGCAGAAATTTTTAGCAGAAGAAAGTTTGGCGAGTTTGCTAATCCTGAAGCATTAGATAGAAACATTTAGTCAATCGAGAAATTTGTTTAAGTCCCAAAATTAATGTTTAAGCATATTTCAGCATTAAAAACAAGCTTAGCTAAGCTGTATATTTACTCAGATTTAAACCCCACTTACACTATATAGAGCAGGAAGCTCACCTGTGAGGTAGAGTAATCACCAAGCTAAATAGCTGCATGTAGGGTTCTTTAAACCAGTAAGTATATAAATCCTTTTGAAAGCAGAATTTGATCGCGTTGGAAATTATTCGCTGTTTCGCTAAATATAAGTATCTGCTTTTAGGGTAGTTGGAAAGGAATAATTTTTTTTAAAATGGCAATAAACTTCATATATATTTAGTAGGACCACAGTCACATAAGTGATGTGTATGAAATAAAAATTAACGGGATTCTACCAAAAACATACATACATCATCTTATTCAATACACAAATTGGCCTATTAACTGGCAAATACAGATGCAAACTGTTCTAAAATTGATTGGTCATGGTGTTGTTTTGTCACAACCTTGAATTGATGAAACCATGAAGTCTATCGCATTTCAATGCAGATTATCTGGTGTACCAGAAGTGTCAACTGTACCTTCCGAGAGGATATTACTAGCATTACCAGTGGGAACATTAGTGACATCTTTAGAAGGAAGTTCAGTGGCAATATCAGATGGTGTATGTACAGAAGGTGTATCAGCCATTGCCTCGGAATGCGTGTGTACAGATGGAGTGTCTGCAGCTACATTAGATTCTGTGTGTCTCAATGGGATATCGGCTGCAACATTAGATTCTGTGTGTACCGTTGGGATATCGGCTGCAACATTAGACTCTGTGTTCTCAGAAAGGGCTTCTGCTGCCACATCGGATGATGCATGACCAGAGGAGGCATCTGTTGGAGCATCAAATGGAGTGTTACCCTTCCCTCCTTTGACCCTATTCTGACTTTCATCTAGTGTCTTTTCAGTGAGTTGATCAACCACCAATTCCTGTAGATTAAACTTTCTGTACTTTGAATAATCACGCAAGACAGAAATGCAGCAGACCTTCTTTAGGATGTCCACACATATACAGACAAGAGGGTCGTCTAAATCTACTTTCCAACTACTGTATTTGCTGCGGACAGCTTCCCCAACTGCTTTAATAATGGCTTGTTGTTTCAATTCTGTGTCATTATTGTTCCGAACTTTTACTATGCACTTGTAAGATATTTCAACACTCGTTGGTACATCATGTTCAAGATAAATTTCAACAGCATTCAGTACACAATCTCCAATTTTAGAAACATCTGCACGACATGAAGATAAAACGGGAAGGATTCTATGTAGAGCTCTGTTCTGCTTTTTCAATTCTCCAATTCGAGCATCTTCTAAAATATTGAGAGAAGTGTTGCAAAAAGGACACACAAAGAAGGTGGACTTACAGAAGTGGCACCAATAGTAGAATATATAAAAATATATAATAGATACATGTAATTAAATTTCATAGAACACAAAATAGTTCATCTATATGATTATATATGGTGATATATTGATCAAAATGCTAATATATAATGGAAGTAAATATGCAGTAACATTATAATAATACTATCTTTATCTAACCTAGTATTTTGTAAGTTAGAGCATTATGGTTCTTCATCAATGCTTTCATGAACATTATCTGGTTAACACCGGCATCTTGGTACGAGAAATATTCTGTCTGCTTACGTCTGTCTTTCAGTTTAGTTAGCTGCTTATCCAAAGCAGCATCAATATCTTCTTCACTACCGTTATCATCTTCATCACTGTCATTCTTAAAAATAATTAAATTGTCGTTTGTTTTACGAAAACTAATGCATCAGCAAAACACTAAACTCTGATACTATGAAGCACTCTACCTGTTTGGCTAGTTCTTGACCAGGCATATCTGCAGCGTAGCTGTTTAGTAACTCATATGCTTCATTTTTAGCCTGTCTTTCTCTGCCTCTAACAAAGGAAAAAATAAAACCAACAGCTCCTTGCTGCAGCTCTGCACCTTTGAAGCGCTTTGCATTGCCTGCATAGTAAGACTTGTTTCTTTTTCCCATCCTGATGCTATAAATTATAGAAATGGAAACAGCCTAATTGGATGAAGTGAAAAGCAAATGCACACCGTTGATATTTAGGTCTACATGCATCTATATGGCCACTCCCAATGAGATTTGTCTCCAAATATCCAGTGCTTCTGTAGGATCCAATGTTACATCTTCCATTGTATTATTCTTGCGATATATATACCATAATTATGATTAATAGAAAACTAAATAGTTTTCCCTAAGGTACCCTAATTATATTTGCATTATAATTATCATGGATTACTAATATGGTTATGGGCACATGGAGGATTGAAAGTAATTTTTTAACTACAGATCGAGAAAATTTACTTGACTCTAGAATAAAGAAGTCAGATTGAGATTCTAAAGATATATACAGAGAATTCCAATTTGAAAGAAAGAAAAACATTTATATTTACGATAAGATACGATTAGATTATGATTATCATTGATTATCTAAGAGCAGATTAGCTTTAAACAGTTAAGGAAAAGGGTTGGCATAAAATCCCTGCAAGAACGAAGAGGAGAGGCAAGATTTTCACTTTTTTTCTAGGTGCCTGGCAGAAGGCATTGAGCCATCTTTTAATTAAAATTTAAATAAAATACACAAAACAAGACAGGCCCTCAATACATACACACCGCACAGTACAAAAAATTTTTTATTACCCTTTTTGGCCCAGAACCCTTAGAGAGCTACACTCTGGATTTATAACCGAGGCTAGTTATAATACATATAACACAAAACAAGCAAAAAATAGCACGTATAACATAAAACTTACAAAAATAACTGAGTTCTCACGATTTTACACACACAAGTGTGGTCTGTGTGAGAAAACGCAAAAAAACACGAATTGAATGAACATACATCAGATCAAGGAGTAAGAGAGAAGGAGGCTCGTCTATGAGGATTTTGTGTTCGATGTGCTCCTCGGTTTAAAAATATGAGCACATGAGTCGCTGGCATTAAGCGAGTAGACAACTCCGTTGAATCGTGATGCGCTTCCTCATTGCTAAACAGCAATGCACATGTGCACGGCTCTGGCGCTTAACACGTCACAGTTATAGCATCCAATCAAAACCATTTCTATGGAGAGATAAACATTATTGTTTATTGACATAGTCTATAGTTTGAGAATCTATTTTCATTTAGTGTGGGCATGTTGTAGGGCCCACAAACTAGCCTACCAACTAAAATGGTATCTGAACTATACACCATAAATCAAATTAAGTATATGGAGTCCTGATGTTAGAGAAAAGTGTTGCACAAATATGCTCGTTTTAACCGCGATTTTGGCGTTTGTACATTTTTTTTATTATGAAGGAGCAAAGTTTAAATTTGGATTTCAACTTTACCAATTGCAGCAAGTTTAAATCTATCAGTATTATTTTTCCTAATTTTGTTGAGCTTGTTGGTATTTGAAAAAAGTGTAATTTTATGTTGAGATAGGCCTACACATTTTTTTCCAAATCTGGCGAATTTACTTGCCAATATCTATCGTATCCCATTGAAATATGTAGTGTGTATATAGTCAGCCTGTTCATTAGAGTGTTATCAATTGTTGACATTGTTTATATTTTAATTTCAATTGATCTGATGTGTGAGTTTTACTTTTTTAAAAACATTCATCGTCTTTTTTTCTGACTTTACCAAGTACCCGAGGCGCACATCGAACACCGGAAGCCCATTGTAGCATACATACAGGTTTTCATGGACGAGCCTCCTTCCTTTTCTCTTACTCCTTCGTCAGATCAACAGAACATGATGATGATCAACATGGTACCTCAACCCACTGGGATCACTCGCCCCGCTTAAATTCTGAAATTCATTGCCATTAGCTCAGTAAAATACATTGAGCAGCTGAGTGAGTTGCAAAATTTAGCAGAAAACAATTTAAATCATACAAATAATTATTTTATAGTAATAATATTAATTTTATAATAATATAATTATTAAATGCAACCCATGGGGACCGGATATGCAGTGGTGACAGCAAAATATTGAATTGATATTATTAGCTTTAAATATTTAGGTTTTTCTAGCAAGGCTGATTTAATATATAAATAATAGTAGAACCCTTACTACAATAGCTCGGTATGCCAAAGGTCAAGGGCTAGCCAATTTGATTGGATTGTTGTTAACCAATGAGCTAGCTGCATCAGTTAGTTGCAGTTTCTGTTTCATTACAGCTACATGACTATATAAAAGTCCCTACTTATTTTTAATTTTATAAACTTTGGCTGCATTGAACATTCCTTTCATAAGCTGGAAACTTACTATTTATTTAGTAGTATTAGATCGTCTAACTTTCCTTTCTTACATTTTAGCTTATTATTAATATTTAAAATTATCCAAACTTTGTTTGCTCTACCACATTGACATTGATTTTCATTTTGTTCCCCAAGCTATTATTATATTATCAATTAACTATATTTAATATTATAAATTATTTATTATCATGACAAAAGTAATTATTAAATTATTGTCATTGATTATTGTGATTATCAATCCAATGTTAATGTTAGACATTTTTATTTAAATTTTGATAAATTATAAATGTACAAATATTATTACATAATTATTATCTATAATGATAATATTAAATATATATTACAGTTATTTATTATACAACAATAAAATAATTATACATGTATTATACTAATTTAATAAAAATGAAAATATGAATGAATAATTATTCAATATTATATATCATTCTGAATAATAATATTGATATATAAATTTCTATAAAATATTTATGTTATGTTACTATTAATTGTAATCTCTGAACAGCCGTCATAATCATAATACATGCAATTAATGGATAAATTAATTGTAACTATTGTTGTAGTTGGTTCTGTCAATTTACGGAAATGCAAATTGGAGCATTATTAACAACAATCCTTTAGTGACTTTGTGTAAAAATTTGGTACTACTTGAAGGGACATGTAGTATATACCTTCTTACGTACATGACTTAGTCCAATGTACCTTAAATCTTGAAGTGTTGCATTCTTGAGATAGCGTAATTATATTGGCATCACAGGAAACTGCTATATAGAGGCTTTATATAGAACTTTACACAATGCACTATGAGAGCCTGGATACTTTACAAAGAGCTGTATGCCAATTAGCTGTAGGCCAGAGCTTTATAGGCGAAGACTCGAACACCTGTCTTTGTGAAGTTTAGTCAGTGAAGGCGCGTACAACGTCTATCAAATGTGTGCTATTATGAAAGTACATGTAGTTGCTTTAACTTTATTTATATGTTAATACATGATGTATCTATTTGTTATTCTGTAGCTAGGAGTGTTCTTAATAAGGATCTGAGGTTACTACAATGTCTACAGGACTTTCTGCTGAAGATGTGATCATAAATATAGACACAAGTAGCAGTCACTCACCAAGAAGGGATCACAGACATAGTATTAAATCCTTTAGACATTGCTCAGACTTTGTGTTCTGTTTTGAGTTTCCAGACTACTGTCCCATTTGCAACAAAGATTTGCTCACTACCCCCTTGAAGGTTCCCCCAAGTATCTATCAGTCACCGTTCGACTCTAATAATGATGGACAATTGGCAGTTGTTATAAAACCTTCTCGAGGAAAAAGTTTCCTGCATGACTATAAAGATGGGGATTCGTTACACTGTGGCCTCGTCGACAAAGATGGTATGAGTTTTACATTTTAATGTAGGCCTATTCTATAGCCATGTTATATTACCGTTAATAGCCCTACTCCTGATAAACACCAGTCCAGGCTTTCATTGGCTAGTTCCTGTCATATTTCACTAAACAAGTTCCCAACAGATAACTACACATCGGCCTGCGTAGTTCTATATAAATATATTGTTTATATACATGTATTATATTTGAATTAATGTGTCTCCACAGGTGATGTCCATGACTTTGATGAGAAGGGGTTGCATCACTCCAGTGAACCTTGGCTGAACTGTGTGACTGTGCCTATAGATATGGGTGACCATTTTATCCCTGGAGCCCTTTCACTGGAGCAGATCAAGCAGAGCTGGTCTAGGCAACACCCTACGTATGTTCACATATAGTTTAAATACTAATTGCCTTGTTGTCACCCCATGTAGGTCACAGAGTCTATTATTACATTTTAAGCCTCTTCCCTCATGGAAGGCATGGTAGTTTTAGTACATGTATAATCAGAGTGCTATTGATGTTATCAATACAATGCACTGGGTATATTGCTGCCTATATAATGATGTATATATACATGACATCAGTATAATGCTGTCTTTGCTTCCAATCAAACTGTCTTTTTTTATAGATATGATGCTGAACAGGCCAACTGCTTCACATTTGTGTTATTCTGTCTGAAGGCATTGGGCTGTTACACAGATATGAATGATTATGACTTTATAGCAGCAGTTATTATACCTCACACCACAAAGGCTGCTCGATATATATCTATTTACAGAAGTTTAGTAGCATCTGGTGGTATTCATATCAGTAACACCAACAAATAACCGGCTTTTCATCTGCTCAAGTAAAATATCTAAACAGTTATACAGCATTGCTCAATTTTCATATCATAATTTGGAGTTTTCTCCCTTATTCTTCAAAAGTGCCCTATTTTTATCCATATACATGTAGTTCTATTTAGTTTTTATTTTTTAGTGTATGTTATTAATCAGCATGTGTAAGTGACAGTATGCTGTATCTAGTGTCTACACTACTAGTTCTATGACTGATATTTATTCATATTTTTTCTATAGTATTGGTTTTACTATACTGTACACACGATATTTTAGAGTCGTTTGTTATTCATGAAATGAAAAAGGTATAATCAATAATGTGTTCGGTGAATATCATATTTTATTTGCTCTTCCTCTCAAATTGTAGTTTTGACTTCTCAGTCAATATTATAGCTCATACAATAAATACCTTAACCTATCAAATTCTTGTACCGAACTGCATCGCCCAATTAAAATAATGGCACTAAACGATGTGGTCAATAAAAGTACTCCAAGATAATCTAGCCCACTGTAGATCACGTCCACAACAACCATTGTAGATCTTTGCAAACATGACCTTGACATTCTGTCAACTCGGCATCAACTAGCATTGCTACACATGAAATGATGACATTTAATGTGATAGCAAAGCATGTTTGGTGTTTAGTTGAATGTACGAGATCACTGCATGCGAGGATCTGCCCTGGCCGAAACCGAGGATGAGGTCTGCAGCGGGGTAGATCTCATTGTGGACCTACATCCAGTTGCAAAACTCGAGTCGGTGGTATCTCTAGCTCAGCGTTCACCTTGGAGTTAATATACTGGTGTAGCAGCATTCTTAGCTCGGCATTCTGGGTCCGCAAAGCATCCGTCTCTGTCAACAGGTTAGCTCGACTCTTCAACGTATCACTGTAAAATGATACCGTACATATATTTATATATGCAGGTGGCATAATGCAACACAACAGTTTCACCATTGCTACATTAAAGTGATCCTGCTTTTGCTTCAAAAACCATGCCATAACAAGAAGCAATATACCATTATACAGTTTGTACAATGCATAGTGACAGGTATAACAGCTGCCATAGGAGTCCTGCATCAATTAGTTACTTTTACACAGCACTTTTTGAGTATTCTTTGCTAGCGTAACAGCTAGAAATTCCTAATTCTGAGCATTACTAAAGCTGTGCTGTGTTATTTCTAACCAGGTACAATATACGTACATGGTACTCCATCCCATAGTTACTAGGTGTCTTCGCGACCTAAACTTCAGACCCAGGCCAATTTACGAAAATATTTTCCAGCACACATCCATCACAGGGTCGCGAACACACCTACTAGCAACAGAATTTCCACGTATCAATTTGTACAATATTTAGCATCTGTTACCTGTATTTATCAAGTGAATCAATTAGAGCGTCCCACAGTTTCTCCTTCTTGGGGTCAATAACCTGAGTGTATCTCCGCCAATATGCAGCATCGTCTGTGCTATCTCTGCCATTAGTGTTTGTAATCTTAAACTGAGGCTGCTTTCCACTATTGGTCCTACAAGAAAATTCATTGTACATATTACATAAATATATAAGAATTTACAATACTATCCAGTAACGTACATGTGTATAATTATGCAACTTGGATTGCCAGTATTATATGCATTCTTTATTATTATAACATCTCAAAGTAATGCATCAAGATATAAAGTACATACTGTGTAGTCCTGGTGTCTTCCACAAACGCTCTCAGACTACGCAGGCAATCATTGGGATGTATTAACTGAGCAAGTAAAGAGTCACTAGTTGCAGAGTGTACTGACTGAGCATCTGTACCATCAGTTAACTGAGCCAGCTCTCCATCCATCTCCTCATCCTAGTATAACACATGGAATAGGCATCATTTGTAAAATAACATATACCGTCATGTCTATTCGACCTTAAAACTGCTGGAATTCATTTTGTAAAAGGTATATACAATTGCTTTCTGTTTAAAAGCCGTAAATATTACATATTACTTCTATCATCGGATAAAGTAGTCCTTGAGACGTAAATATAAAGGTAGCTTATTGTTACCTCCACAACACTTTCTGTTTTTTCTTCACCTGCAGCAGTTTCTATGGCATCAGCAGACGCTACAGCGGCAGGAGTCTGTTTTCCACTCTCGGAATTCTGTGTGTTATCAGTGAAGTAAGTAGCCAGTCTGTAGATATCTTCTTCATTATCAACATGGAGTGCAGCAAATATGGCGTCTAACTTCATCAGTGACTGGTCATCTTTATTTAACGGAGCCAACAGCTTAAGTAGTTTAGACTCAACCAGGAATCCCTACAAAGTCAGTTGAAATGAACACTACTGACAAATTACTTAAAATATTTTTGTAAAGATACAAAATTTCAAACTATACCAGGTATTCCTTTACACCGACTCAATTAGTAAAACTTTTAATTCCCTCCAAGCAAAGGTGGACATAGCCTGGGCTCTCCACTATATACATGTATGATGTTACCTCAGCTACATACCAAGAATTAAGGCTGCGTAAATTGCTGTGCTGCACCAAATTAGCCAAGTACATGTCAACCCGTTTTACAAAATAAACAAGGTCAAGATATCTATCCCTAAATCCCTTACCGACTCATCACAGAGTAATTCAAGGATAGCTTTAATTGTATTCGCTGAAAACTTCTGCATAATAGTAGATTTCCTTTGGTCTGCTTCGCTAGCATCATCTCCTGGTTCAGTGCCACCAACCTCAGAGCCATGGGACATGACTTCTCTTACTACAACAGAGGCAGGTACACCTCTATTCTTAGCTGCTTCACTCATCACTGGTCCAACGTTGGTGGTAAACTCACTACAAGGAGCATGACATAAGACTAAATACCAGATGAATGTTGGAGTTATCTCCACACCTCGTCATGCCACACATTTATTTGCTTAGAGGTGTATTGTATAAAGCTTAAAAAACATCATAGAATACACACGCAAGGTGTACCAAAAGACAACTTGTTTTATTACTGAATTTATGATGGAAATTAATCATTGAGAGGGTCAAGAGGAATACAACTCTAAATATTATTGTTCTCTGTGTATATGTATGAAAATAAAATTTACATAAAATTCACAACTCCTCTCTACTATCCAAAGTAGAATTATTAGTAGCCTCAGCCACTGATCTCTATAGTGACCATATACATTGTAAGTTGACAAGTCTGTAGGATCAGGGTTTCAGTGAAAGACAGTTCATTGTTATTTGGATTATATGTAACTAAGCTTAGTCTACATGTGCAACTACACAGTTCTATCAACATAGAAAATAGACTACTTCCTTTTCGTCGCCTCAATCAGGTAATAATAGATCTACAAATGCTATGCATATACATTGTACATGGTCTCTCCTAAACATCGGAGATCAGCAAATACAAAACAATAACCACAATAGTGGAATGTCTGCTACACAGCAGAGAGAGGATAACTTACAGGTCTGGCTCCTGATACTGTAGTCCTAGTTGTTGTTCGTGGATTAGTCTGTCTTGGGCTACAGCCTTGAAGAGAAGCTCTTTAGACTCTTGCTCATTCATTATCCACACGTCTGTAAACTTCTTTGCATCAGCTGCCATGAAATGCCTGTGCAATAAAACAAATCTAATTGACATCAGAAGCTTATAAAGCTGTAAACATGCCTGTATTCCAAACCCAAATCATATCTAATCGCCTACATTTCTGTACCATTGAAGCAGCAAACCAATGTAGGCCTAAATGTGATAAATAGCAAGCCAAACCTTTAACACCAATTTTCAGATATGAATGTATTTTTCTCAAGAAGAAAATGAAACTGGTGAGTACAGTATACTGTACACTGTAGCAAAATAACCCATGCTAAAAGTATAAATAAGTGCACAGAAAATGAGTTGAAGTGTGAATTATAGTTTATGTGCAATCTAAGAATTCTACGGAGGAAATAATTTGCAATCTTACACAAGTTCAGGGTGATCAGACTCCAAAATATTGCGACGTAAAAGAAAACAATACAGCACTCAAGTACATGTAACAAGAAGTTGTGCTCGCTTACAAAAATAAGCATCATCATTTATGTGCTCTAAATAATTGTCTTTCAGCAAAATTTGATACATATTATGACCGTGGTGCAAATAGCAAAGTATACTAGCACCGTCAACCTACTTGAAATCCCTGCCAAACAACAACAACAAAAGTTTAAACAACGCCCAGAAATTTACAGAAATTCACCATAAGTTTACATGTACTACACATTTGAAGAACTATGATAGAGGATTTTGGTCAATGAACATGACTATACACTCTTGGTGGTAGATAGTAGATACACCAACGACAATGATCTGAGTCTCATATAGGGTTTCTTTAATATTAAAATAAATCACTATAAAAATTATTAGATTACCATTGAACTACTCGCTCAAGGACAAATAAATTTATTCAAGTAGGAAATAATGAACAGGATGATATACATGGTTAAAGAGGTATTTAACATTATACATACTTTGATTTCTTCTGTAACTCTCTAAACTGTTCAGTTACCCTCTTGTAGTCCTCAGTCAGCTGTAAGTTCTCCTGCTTATACTGAAGCTCTTGCTTTTTCAACTTTATCTTCAGGTTATTTAAAACATCTTGAAGCCTGTGAAGTTACATGTCACATAATATTAGATAATGAATTATATCAGCCATTGAGAGAAAGGTGCTGGTAAACAAATACACGTACCTACATGTAGGTGCTGGGAATATTTACTAAAGCTCCACTTGACTACATGTACTATTTCAGAGAAAAACTGTCACGCGCATCTAAGCATGGAGGCTTTATGAGATGCATTAATTAATGTTACCTACAACTAAAACGCTACATTACATGGGGTGACTATGCAGTGCGTAGGTATTATGAATACATATTGCAAACACATGTACATGTACATGTTACCTGCTGTGTGTAATGAATTACATTGCTTATCATGCCACTAGTACCTCGTTATTTTCCGTTTCTGCTGGGATTTGGTAATTGTGTTCTCTTCATCTCTCTTCTTCAAAACTTGGAAATTATATTCTAGTTTTTCCTGATTCAATTGGTAAGTCGCTCGCATTTGCTGCAACTGCTGTTCTAAAATCTACAGACACAATCACATCTTGCAACAATGTCAGCGAACGTAACTACTTGTTACTAATTCAAATTCAAACAGGTGGTGGATTTACAAGTATAAAAAACTATTAATCAAATGTAAATTCCCTTATTTCTGCAACAATCTGCCACAATCTCACCTGCACATCCGTTTCTAGCTTAATCTTCAACTGATTGTACTCCTCGGCATCCTTGACCCTCAAATCTTGCAAATCTTTCTCGTACCTTTCTACTCTTTCATCTCTTTTCTTCATGTATTCCTCTTCCTTCTCGGCTCTTCCTCCCATCATCCCCTCCCATTTAGACTTGTGCAAGTCTAGCAGCTCTTTCCGTTCGGTCACAAATGCATTCTGAAGAGTATCCATTAAATGCCATGCACATATCTCCATTAACCTACTATTTATTATTATTACTATTTCTATTGGCGGCATATATACTAGTTTATAAAACCACGGTATTGACTGTAATTCTGCATGAAATGTTAGCCTCATATCACGAAGTTTGTCAAGCGCAAATACTAGGCTACAGTACATGAAGAAAATTAGCCTGTGATACCTCAATCTGATTGAGTTCATTTCTGTATTCTCTAGTCTGACTCTTTACTTGTTCATCCATTCTCTCTATCATCAGATCAATATCTTCAGCTTGCTTCTTCAAGTCCTTAACATACTGATCATCCTTGACCTTAAGCTCCTACGGGACAGGAAGAAAACACTATATGATCAATGGCTAACAACATTTTGTCAAAATTACTTATTGAGGATTTTTTTGCCTTACTGCCCACATAACATGCAGTGTGCTTACATGCTCAAAGTCACCAATCAATTTATTCTTCTCTTCAATCATTGCATCACAGGCGTCCTTCTGCTGCTTTAGCATCTCATACAAATCTTGTGGAATTTCTTTTTGCAGTGATGTTTCCCATTTCTTTGTGATCTATAGGTTAAAACATCAAACAAAGGTAATTCAAAAACAAGGTATGTTGCTATTACATGTGTATTTCACGATATTTAGTACTCTGGCAGAATATTTTGCAACTGTGTCCATGTATTAGAGACATAATGCACACTAAGAGCTACCTCCTCAAATCTTTCTTGGCCGGCTTTGGCTTCAGATTCCAACTTCTCCCTTCTTATTCTCTTGGCTTCTTCCTCCTCCATTCTCCGGGCATTTTCTCTGGCATCACCTGCCACTCGTATACTGGTTACTAGGTCAAACCCATCATTTCTGAGCTTTGTAAGTCGTAAGCGACTTTCTTCCATTTGCTTTCGTGACTTGCTAAGCTCCTCCTTAACCTCATCCTGTTCCAATCCATCTTGGCCTAACTCCGCCCTGCAAAAGTAAACAGATTCTAGTGAACCTGAATATGATGCAGCTGTATAAAAATAACCTTTTCTCTTCGTATTATAGCCTATTTGATTAATGGCATTCAGATATAGTAGGCCTTAGATTTCCTTGATAGCTTCAGCTGGCATACCACCAATATCCCAATATGCAGTGTTCGAAGAGGAACGAATGAAGTGGGTACATGGTGAGATTTGAACTCAAGACCTTATGAATGAGTGTCAAGCACTCTACCACTACACTATCAGGTCCACAGTGGCTGTATGCAGAAAACTAGCTATTAAAATAAGGGTACACGCCTGCTGGCTGTATAACCATTAAAATTGAGGTGAATACACACCATATACTCCCGTATAACCACATCTCAACCACTGCCAAAACGAATATAAATTATAAGAGTATACCAATAATATTTACGAAAGTGTAATCATACAGTTATACCTACACAGTGTATATAATTTATCCAGTGGAAACCAAATTTGACCTTGTATCAAATAGTAATTAGACTGAAAAGTGTCATTGTGATTGACTGTATCTGCATACTACTGCTATTTTCTTTTTGAGTTATTTGTGCAATCTTCATACCTAATATTTTATTACTAAAATTTCTATAGCCTACTTACCTGCATTTATGATAGCTATAATAGTGGTAACTGAAAACTTAAACTGCAACTCTTTCTAAGAACATTCAGTGAGCTTAATTTGACAGTTATATCAGCAGAGCAGCTTTCTTTATAAATAAATTCTTTCACAAAATGTAGACTATCAGCAAGCTAAACTAAGTGTATAAAAAATCAGTGACCACATTGTATATACAATAGTATACTTCACTGTTCTAAATCTAATTGTGTTTTAGCTGAAAAAAACTCTGCTCAGACTGCTACTACTTGCCTTCTCAAAGCTTCTACTCTTTTTTGTATTCTGATTCTGCGTGCCTCAATTCGTTCATTTTGTATCTCTGAATCGACTGATGGACCAGTGTCTTCCTCTTCCTGTTTATCGTTGAATCCTGGAAGCATCATCATAATTGCAAATCTTAGTGGGAAAAGTCAAATTGCGAATCTAAAATATTATCTTCTATTACTTTGATCAAAACTTCTAGCTTGTTGTTACCATGTGTTGCTAGGTCGATCTCGGTCTCGCGGTGTGTGTTGATTTAGTCGTCTTACTGTTTCCGGTTCTTTTTTGATTGGGTCTAAAATCATGGCGGTGAGTAATTTTTCTATATGCTTTTTCCAAATCTTCAATCATCCACCAATATAGTACTCGAGTGCTCTATGCAGTTGTGCTGTGAGCTCTTTACATATTTAGCATCCATTCTGAACAATAAGAGCAATGCTATGACTGTATGATCTTAAGAATTTTGTCAATCAATCTATCGCTAGCTAAAGCGAAAGTGTTGATCTGGTGTAAGGCTTGCCACTTAAACAAGTTATATTGTGAATGGTACTACCTGGCGTATTTTGTACACTAGAATATCGCTCACACCAAGTTTGGAATTAATTAATCCTATAAGACATGCATTCCGATTCTCACAAGGTAATATAATAATAATAAAGCATTGATAAATAATATAATTCATGAACCCATTGCGTTGTTGGTAGCATGTTATAATTTTTTGTTTATTTGAATTTCAGGACGACAAGAAACCAGTCAATCCCATGAAGGAGTTGCGAATTCGCAAACTCTGTCTCAACATCTGTGTTGGAGAATCTGGTGATAGGTTGACTCGTGCAGCCAAGGTGTTAGAACAACTGACTGGACAGCAGCCTGTATTCTCAAAAGGTGAGTTTAATTAATTAACAATATAACTCATAAATTTTATAACATTGTGATTGTATGATATCAGTATCATTAGTTAGCCATGCCTCAAACAATTACTCGGTCGACTGATCTTTCAGTAATGAATCTCTAACATTAACATGATAGGCCTACTTGACTATTTCATCGGTGCAGAGCAATGACGAAACCATGACGGGCGGTCAGAATACTTATGTTGATTAGTCACATGGACACCCGTACAAGTGTCCACTGAGCTCTGTTGCATTGTTATACTCTCTAAATCTCAATCCCTATTTTGGTTCTTTTGGTGGAACTATATTTGTTATTGTTGTTATAGCCAGATACACTGTGAGATCTTTTGGCATCCGAAGAAATGAAAAGATCGCCGTACATTGTACAGTACGTGGTGCCAAGGCTGAAGAAATCCTTGAGCGAGGTCTGAAGGTTAGTAATGTTCGTTGGTTGACCGCTTTATGGCAGTTAGCCGAAAGGAGCAATGATGAAACTTTGGACGGGCGGTCAGACTACTTATGCTGATTGGTCACATGGACACCCGTACAAGTGTCCACTGAGCTCTGTTGCATTGTTATACTCTCTAAATCTCAATCCCTATTTTGGTTCTTTTGGTGGAACTATATTTGTTATTGTTGTTATAGCCAGATACACTGTGAGATCTTTTGGCATGTCTGTACTCTTTCAAACAATAAGTTCTGAAAGAACTTATGTGAACAGCAAATATGTTTCATCTGCAAAACCTAAGTGCAATTAAAATAAAATTCATATGTGAGTTGTGTTCTCCCACATGTAATTTGCACATTTTCAAAATGGGTGCTTTCCAAGCGAAAATTTTCGGAACGTCACTATTTGTATTAATTAAAACACCGGGGTGCTTGACGAGTGGCTAGTGATTGTTAAACTGTCAATACCTACTGCTTACTGTACCCCAATTTTTTTTGTCGCTTGTGAATTATTTGGCCTAAACTAAACTTTCTCTGTGTATTTCTTTAATAAGCTTGTCAACAACCATATTTCTTCAAGCCAATTTACTGCAAGCAGAATGATGTGGTTCTGGGTACCATGCATGCAAATGTTTTAATTCGGTGTACTTTTTCCAGGTCAAGGAATATGAACTGAGGAAAAATAACTTCTCAGAGACTGGAAACTTTGGCTTCGGTATCCAGGAACACATTGATTTAGGTATAAAATATGACCCAGCTATTGGTATCTACGGAATGGACTTCTTCCTTGTCATGGGTCGTCCAGGTAGGTTTTCCACTTCCAATACACAATTATGATGTAGTCTTTGATTGCTAGTTGGTGTGTACTTTATAAAGTGTTTGTCAATATAATATATAATAATTGTTTGTTGGAGCAATGAGGAATCTTTGGACGGGCGGTCAGAATACTTATGCTGATTTGTCTCATGGACACCCGTACAAGTGTCCACTGAGCTCTGGTGTGCATATCAAGTGCTGTAACTGTGTCTCCGTTTCATTCTGTAATATATCGTTGTTACCCGTTGGACAGGCTACAGAGTGTCAAAGAGAAGGAGGGCAACAGGTAAAGTAGGATGCGCACACAAATGCAACAAAGAGGAAACGATGAAGTGGTTCCAACAGAAATATGATGGCATCATTCTACCAGGAAAATAAACTATTTAAATACCTTTTTTTGTTATAACATCACCAGTGAAAAGGTTCAAATATAGACCAAAAAACGATCCAACTCATCTTGTTCTAGTAGTTGGTATAGTTTCATTTGATGGCTTCTCTACCAAGTAATGAGAGTTCTGTTTAGATTGTGTGAGTTGAATCACTGACAGCCGACCATCTGCAGCAAAGCTTTGTGGTCATTTGGCATTGACTAAATCTATCTAGTCAGACATGAATTTTGGGTTGAAGTGGTGAAAATGGACAACTCCAAAAATTTTATGTCTTCGAAAGCATCAACTTGTTCTTTTTAGGCACATAATATTATGTTGTGCAATTATGGTAAAAATCTAGTCTATACATGTATCGATGTTGGCACTAGACTCTTAGATATTATATCTCCATGTCTATGCGGTATTGCATATTAGTAACAGTGATTACATACATGTAGCATATAAACAGCACATTGTACAGTGTCCACTGGCCAACCATGTAACACCAAATTAGCTCTTGTGTCAGTGTATAGTCTCAAGTACACACTGTGTTGTGTGCCTTCATACCAAACTCTGATATACTTAGAGTGTTGCTAGCAGCTCTGATGAAGTAAAAAATGATAAATGGGTAGACCACTGTAGCTGACCTGAAAGGCTGGTTTCAGTGGTCTACACCACTTTGACATGGTATCCCAAATCGTTCTGATTTCCAAGTCAGGCCGAGTCATATTGTTGTGTATGTCCAAGTCAAATTAATCTATGACCCAGCTCCGAAAAAGTGGTCCCCTCTCATGTTCATTCATGCACCAGGAGAACAACTTCATAAATAATAATGGGCATGTATGTTCTCAAACAAACACTTGGGAGAGCAGAGACAAGTGGGATTCTATTACTGCCTTGGCCACATTTATCATTGAACGGCAACTATATGCTAGTTGCCACACATGTTCTTGTACAAAAGATCTGTCTTTGCAGGTATTATACTGCTGACTCATGAGTGTAAAACTAAATCTGACTTCCAATCCATAATAACATACCAGGCTCCAAGTGTACTAAAGTTGTTCTCTCTTGTCGCATTTTCTACACTTGAAAAGCGAATTAATGGACACAGTATGGGGAAGTCCCAAGCATAGAATTACCTAGAATTCTATGGTCCCATGGAAGATAGCTATGGGAAATCCAAATTGATTTCCTTACTAGCCTGTGCTATTAGTTAAAGGAATTTGTATCTTGTACGATCTATAACGGGCTATTGCACATCACGGTTCAATAGCAACATTGTATTCTTTGCCTTTGGTGGTAATAATATTTATTATTATTGTCATCAACCAATCTGTCCCAATAGACTTTTGAATAGTCATAAAAAAGAATTAGAATTTATTTTTGATTTGAAGGTAAAACCATAGAACTTAGTATACAAGGTTATGTAAAATACTTCATACTCTCCCGATGAGCCTGATACTAATACCATACTAATACTGATACTCGGTATCATCATGAGTATGAGTATTGAGTAGGCCTATTAGCATGATTATGATACTCGTTCTCGTATGATACTGCATACTGATACTGATACTCTTCTTAGCTTATTTTAATTTTAATTGATAATAATAATTGTAAAAAAAACACAAAATTGAATAAATATATAATATGAATAATTTTACAAAATTAAATGCTATTAAATAGCATATATTTTCTTGGTTATATATTTTATAGCCCTATATAAATAAAATTGCAAAGTTCAGTTGTAAAATACTAAAAAGTAAAAATAGCTGATGAACTATTTCAATGTTCGATAGAATAAATAAAATTTAGGAATCAGGGATGTCTGCAACCTTTGTTGAAAGCTCAAGATAACATGGCCAGCTGTTCAAGTCACTGATCAAAAATTTCAAGCTGCAAATTAAATCTTTAAATGTCACCAGAGTCTTATTTTTGTCAAGTTATCTAAATCATCTACAAGTCAAATCACAATTAAATTCTTTCATTGCCTAGCTAAAGTTTCTTACAGAGTTAAATTGGGCTATTATTTAACTTTTGGTAAGATTTTGTAACTAAATGGTGCCCAGAAGTTTAAATTTTAAAACAAAACCTTACTCTTTTAGTGGAAGGTCTGTTATAATTTCAGTAGAATATTTCACCTATTTTTGGTTGTGGTTATTTCTGCATTTAATGAAAACTGGAGTTATTGAATGATGTGCGAGTTAAGTCTTTGGTCATTGCCAAGTAAATCATAGCACAAGTTACAAGCTTTTGATAGCTGTGTATTTAAACCATGAGTCATTTTAATGAACCGCAAAATATTATCCGATTTAACTCGGGCGAAAGTCTTTAACTGGAGTGTAGCGTCTCTGGCATGAATAAAGTATGTATGGACACAACAACTGCAAGATAACTCAAACTCATTGACTCCCACTCCTTCTGAACTCACTTGTACCTTCAGGATCAAGTCATGATTCACCAAGTATCACTTGATATTTACAGTAACAGTCATTCGTCTCCCTTCTTCTGTGTGAAATGTAAAACATCAGAGCTGAGGTGAATCTCCTAAGGACGGGTATCAAATTTCATTAAATCATTTAATCACTAATCATGATTTGTAATCTGTGTTATATGATTTATGAGATTATACAATATTTGACACATATAGGATAGCATAAAACTATGTAACGTACACAATCGAATGTGATCAATGTGGCAATTCCTTGACTTTTTCACAATACACCATTATAAGTACTGCTGAATGATCGAAAACCAATACTATACTTAGGGAGGTTTTGGGAATGCCAGTTTGAAAACATATATGCAGTGAAACTGAAAGAAATAACTTAATTTGCTGGGTAGGTTTATAGTGCATATATGTACACAATATATTATCAAACATGTCTGTACACATATTTATGTGGCTAAACTACTTGTACAATACTCATACAGCTATCTATATTATATTCACAAACTAACAAGCATAATCATTAACCTAAATGTAAAAAATAGAAATTATAAACGGAATTAATCCGAAAAATCTCAGTGCCCAATTCACTAATCAGTACCTGGTTACAAACATCTACCAAAATTGTGGTTTGACTTTTTTTGGCAATGAACATTAAGGTACTAAAAGGATCATCGGTTGCATTGGTCTTCACTGCTGTTTACCAGTTCATAATGCATGGATTTGGCATATTGGAATGAATTTTACAGAACTTTTTATAGAAATACAACCCAATTGGCTGCTAAGAAATTTATGCCTGCTATCCTTCAACTCTGTTGCTACATGAACTTCATAGAGAATCACAATGAAAAAGCTCTAAAAAGTACCTAGGGGGTTTTTGATTGATTAAATAACACCAAGTCAGTTGGATTAATTTTTAATCCCTGATAAACTTTTAATGTTTTTTAATTCTGAACAATTAAATAATATCAAGTTTATTATAAGATCAAAGCTAGCACCACATGTAATAAGGGCGTCATCAATAAAATCAAAATATAGCATTTTTTATTTGTAAGTTGTAACACCATTTAGCCAATCAGTGCTGTATTTGACCATTGAAAAGATTCTCTCTCATACACCTGTGTTGTAATGTAAGTAGACATAACCTTTTGAAGCACTCCTCTGGCGGATATATTGAACTCCAATATTGTAGGATTTGCTGCTTGGCTATCAAAAGATTGATAACGAACAGGAAAATTTTCAACATCGACTTACCAACCTCTCTCCTGGAAATCCCCTTTACTACAAGGGAATTTCTAGCTTTTTGTTATTTCATTAAGCAATTTTGGCATTCATACTAAATTATGAGCAGCCATCTCTTTGAATTGTTTCTTGTTGGTATTTTTATGCACTTTATAAGAAAAATACTTTTAATAGCAGATATCCTAATGAAAATATTTGTATTGATCCATAGGCGTGTCTCGGCAAACACCAAACCAAAACTGATAAATCTCACTTTAGTTCCAAACAAAAATGTCCAAATTTCCATAACAAAACGCTAGTTGTGCACAATATGTGGAAATCTTTTATCCACTATGTGCTAACGATAGGCCACTCGATGTTTACCGTACCCTGCTAATTGGTACAGCAGCCAGATGCTTTAGACAGTGTTATTTTATCCAAGGTTAACAAGTGTTACATGTTGTAGAACGGCAAAGCTGTCTCATTATGACCTCATTCACCGGTTCCATTGCTATGTCTCACTCAGACTCCCAGTCAGACTCCGACAATCTCTCTCTTTCAGATGAACTCGGTGCTGATCTTACTGACTTCAATGACCAAGGTAGACAGTCAACTATTACTATCTGCTGTGTGTCTAACATAACAACTAGATCAAATATATTATTTTGATGTAGTCTAAAACTATAGCTTCCATGCTGCGTTTTTTGGTAATAGGTATATATGCATTTTATTTTTGAGCAACCTATTGTATTGAGCAGAAGAGCAATGCTTTTACTTTGATGAAAGGTTGAGCTCCAAACAGCAGCATAGCACATATCGAGCATGAGGTTATTTAAACGACATCAATTATTGCATTGATATGATACAGGAGTGTGTTACAAAAATACTAAGCAATGCTTAGTAGCCTACAATTTTCAATTCTATGCCACTAGAAATTTCTAAACTATCACACCAGCTCCTCAGACAACACCATAAAGGGCCATTCACAAAGGTTTTAGTCTACAGGTAAATTAAATTTGTACTCTCTGAAACCAATTTAACATAGTCAAGCATAAATACAAAATACCTGTGAATACTTTCCCTAATTTTGACAGGGTCATACTGCGAAATCAGTAGTCATCTTAAGATGTACCATTTTTGTGATGGCTCCACTAATTCATTTGGCAAAGTTTTTTGAATTGAGGCAAACTAGTATATAATATGAATCAACTTTCATACTCCTGAAAATAGACAGTGGTTGTTATTATGAAAATATGGCGCCCAGATAGGTGTTTTTGCATCTTTCTACGTTTTTCACCTGTTTAATTGATTCAATGATGTTGCAGGAATTGTTACACAGCCAACCAGTAATTCCCTGCCAACAGATGCCAATCCTCGCACTCTTCATGGTTACCCATCACTGCCAGTAGTACATGCCGTTCCCCCAGAGTCAGCGGGGTTTGCTAGGTTACACCAACCTGAAGAGCTGTAAGTATTACATGTTTACTGTGGTCTGATTCGTCATAGGCACAATTTGAATAAATTAAATAATTACAAAGGTGGTTTTTGAAAGCTCAAAAATTTGGTTTGGGGATTTCTAATAATAACTAAGTGATTTTATTACGTACATGTAGGTGTCTGTTCATGCAGTTAAAGGTTGATAATTCTCAACATTCGCATAAAAATCCGCAACCTTTTATTAGAATTTGAATTTCAATATTAGCAAATAGGCCATGAGTATGAGGAATATACATGTAGATGTATAATAATGTTTCTACCTTGGTCTGTCCTCGTGGAGAGTATGAAGTTCTCACAGTTTATTTTGTCAAAGTGGCTGTTAGATCTAGGCCTACAGCCAGTGTTCGAAGTGGAAAAATTGAGGTGGGTACACAGTACATGCAATTTTACAGATTAGTATTGTATAGCTATCCACTCAATCTTATACTAGCTAAGAAATTAGTGGATTACTAAAATGAAAAAAGTTATGCTCTGGTGAGAATTGAACTCCAGACCTTATGGGTGAGTGGCAAGCACTCTACCACTAGTCCACTACGCTATCAGGTCCACAGATTTCTGGCCGTATAACCACTAAAATTGAGGTGGGTACACACCGTATACTCCCGTATAACCACACTTCAAACACTGCCTACAGCTCTGAGAAAACCTGATGTGTTTTACATATTATTACGTCTGTAGAACACAAACTGAGCTATACTTTCATAAAACAGTTTTACAAAGCCTTTATACTTCATGTTAAAATTGTTTTTCCTAAACTCTACATGTACAAGCTACTTAATATAAAATAAATACATGTTGTTATGAGTTGCTATCTGATAGGCTCAACATGAGAATATTATAGTGTTGTTCATCCATTTCGTATGTGTATCTACTGAAGGGTCAAATAGTTATGTAATCTATCAAGCAAACAGAAAGATTTATTACTGCTATTAATCTGGTATTAGTAGAACTTTGAACAGAAATGGAGTTTGCAAATATACATGTATGCACACATAAGAATATGCTAGGCCGATATGTCTACATGTAGGTCAATATAATTATACAATATAAATATAAAATGTGTGTGGTGTTTCTTTATGTGATAATGTCTTATAAATTTTGTCTGACTCCCCCTGTAAGTACTGTACTTGCTATTGCTATACAGACTTATGCATCTATATTCTACGATACTTCTAGATCTTCATTTAGAATACATTTCATGAATTTTAGTTGTAAAATTGGGTAGCGAGCATTAATTTAAAATATGACATAGTATTTAAATACTCACAAGGTTGCCCACTGGTTGTGTTGTAGTGAGTCTATGTTGGTAGAAGACGGTGCAGCTGCGTGCTCACGGTAAGTTTCTCCCCTATCAACTCCGTCAACTGTCTACTAGAAGTTATACAATAATAATGATAAATGATGTCCAACAATATACAATTCAAGAGTAAAATCCCTAGCTCAGTTTTCCAATAGTTTCTAGTTTTGACCATGTATGGTGTATACAGCGTTGTTATCATTACTGCAAGTTGATTCACATCAACATCAATGCAAGACTCTGCATTGTTCTAATAAATAGGGAATTTTCACACTGGGATTTCCAACAAGGAAATTTTCTGGTATGAATAATGATTTTGAATGTTAGAATGAGCTGCTTGCATTTTAGTTTTCATGTTGGTAGCAACCAGTGTTAGGGTGTAGACTCTTCTCTTAGCCCAGGAGTATAGATAATATTATTATAAATGACTGGCTTTCTCCTCTCTTGTACTGTTAATTCTCTGGAAATGTGAGTATCTATAATAATGTCATTCTAAAACACATAAGTTCTCACAATGTAGCAGGTTAGTGTAGACTGTGAAGGAGAAGAGTATATTATTTATACTGTATAGTCAGTAGTGTTAGTGTACACATTATATGTTCATGTTCTATTCTACAAGTTTATAGAGTAGGCCTACATATCT
Organism: Bugulina stolonifera; assembly: GCA_935421135.1. Classification (NCBI taxonomy): domain Eukaryota; kingdom Metazoa; phylum Bryozoa; class Gymnolaemata; order Cheilostomatida; family Bugulidae; genus Bugulina; species Bugulina stolonifera. Next base: position 18,257,639 of record OW285189.1, on the reverse strand, counting down.
GTACTTTCTATGGTATTCCTGAAATTAGTGGTTTTATATCCATTACAATGTATATATTATCATCTAATCAGGGTTTATATATTTTATAGGGGAAGTAACTTGGAGAAAGACTATATGAGTAAGTAATATCTGCATGGATATACATGTCACTAAGGATACCCTTTTAGAATTACAATCTGTATAATATTTAATATAATGTACTATTATATGACTTGTGTAACATGCAGCCCTAAATGTCTATGCTGCATAAGTAACCTTATTAGTGGTATGTCTGTATATTTGCTGATAAAAATAGGCCCAGAAATACTGTAGGAGTGTTAGTAGGTGTTAACATTGGAAAACAGATGATATTACTTCTATTTTCACCCAATTCTATGAATTCGCTGGAATAAAGTGTACATGTTTAGCTAATATTAGTATTCAAACACAATACACTGGATAGCAATACACTAGATAGCAATGCTAATCTTTGATCTCTACTTGACTTTCACCATTCAATGTTATCAATATTATCAAGGGTTTGCCTGGATGCCCCTTGCTGTTACTTGTACAATCCATTGGTAATTACAAGGCTAGCAACCAGCTGCTTGGTTTGGTGTTACTCCTAATCCTTGTGTGTGATAGGATTTACTTAGGATTAGTGATTGGCTATTTATTAGAAGGAAATAAATGTACCACTTCTTGGAATCCATGGAAGAAAAAGAAGAGGGAATTCCAATATTATAACTTCCCTCTGCTTTGTTTACCCAGTTATTGTTTGTATTCAATGGACATGTTACCACATGAATGCAAGTTACATAATGTATTATTTGCATGTGGGTACCATAATTATTACTAAAGACTTACCTGCAGTCTACACTAGTTGATGCTAGCAGTCTCTAGTCTACCCAGAGGGAGAAGCTTGGGCTCCATAGAGTATCCCTCAAATGTATACACTGTGTCAGTAGTTATCTGCACATGTGTTTTGTCAATCTATTTTGAGTTCATCAATGCTTTTTTGTAGCTGATGATCCACCTCCTTATAATTCTCTCAGTACAGTCTCTAGACCACTACCACCCGCTCAAAGTGTTAGTGGAGCTTCAGGGGCCACGGCTGTATCTGCACAGACTGATCCTTCTAGTCCCCGAGTATCACATGGGGATTCCCATGCAGGAGCCAGACCCAAACAGAGGCAACCCACTGCAGCTGCCACTTCTACACAAACTCCATCAGGTCAAGGTGATCCTTTACGAAGACAAGGTCATGTGGCGGCGAAAGACGTTCATCCATCACCAGCCGATGTTGGTAATCCCAAGCCACCAAATGCCATTGGGAGTCTTAGGGTCGACTTGCCCTCAGTTAAGTCTGTGAAATCCAAGCCTAGAGTGAAAGATAGCAGCACAAGTTCTATGGACTCCAAGTCTGCCAACCGTAGTGGATCGAGTCGACGAAGTAGCTCAAGTAATAGACTTGACACCTCGAGTACTTCAAGTAGTGACTCAAGTTATTCTAAACTAGATTTGTCCAATTCAAGTAGAACATCTGCTGCTAGTAGTGTAAGTACTTGATATAAATGTTCCACACAATATTCGTATCAGTCTTCTCTCATAATGTAATCATGTAGGTCTATATTATAACATCTGTAATGTAGATGTATTATATTGTAGTATGTATGGCTACATGCTGTAGGACTATATATTTTAGTGTGAATGTAAACATACAGTTAGGAGTGGACATGGTCAACACAGCATATATACTTGTACACACCATGATGGCCCTAACAGAACCACATCATACAGTTTTACAGCAAATGGTAAGATATGAGAATATTACTTGTACATTCAGTGACTATACTATTATAGCTAATGCAATCACAGTATATACTATATATGTGTATAATGATGAGGTAGATATCCTACTAGAGGTAGACAGCAAGGATAGACTAGTAGTGTAGTACGGAGTTGTGTCCTCGCTATTCTATTTTAATGTGTTATGGTAGTATGCAATAACTAGAAATTGTGTGCTCTATGTGGAGGTGTAACAGGTTTTATTATGTATTTGATATCTGCAACAAGACAATATGACACAAGTACAATGTATTTCACCTATTAGGACTAGACATCTGTGTAAAAGCGGTAGAGGATGTTTGATTATTCACAAGTTTAACATCTAAAACTACCATAATGAATAGCATACAGGATACACCTGTTTGGAGTTGGTATTTGTTGGCTTGTACCATGAGTGCTATGTGTACATGAGTATGTATATGTGTCTGTATACAAAGATATTCACCGCTCTCTCCAGAGTCTAGAATGTTCTCTTACAGTTTTACAGCTAGGATAGAAGGATAGAATTAATACACATTGTTTACTTTGTGTGAGATTCATCATTGCTCTCTAAACAACTTTATCTTTGTTAGCTCCATAACCTCATTCTTATGTTTATGCTAACTAGTATGGGGCAGTTGGATAACACACCAACCTATTTCATAATTGAATGAAAATTTGCATTAATTTTAGTTGCATTTCATTATGTTGGAGATAATATTTCAAACTACAAGTACATGTAGGTGTTAGTTAGGTGCGAACATACACAGAGTGTAGTGTACAGTGTAGTCATGTAGGCTACAGTTTCATACATGGAGTGGTAGTTTAGTATAAAATATAAACTGCATGACTTGTAATATGCATGTGTATATTATGTGGGTGTACACTGTAACATGCATCAACCAGTTTTACATGTTCTAGTGTTTTCCATTGCTCTCCATGCCTAATGTACTTCCTGTCAGCCAATTAGATATTTGATTAAAGGGAGTGTCCGTTATATACTGGTATTCCTTGTGAGCTCTCCGAATGGGCAAATAACTCCCACTGACTTACTGTTGCATTTCCCTCTTTTTCAGTTATAAGACAAGTGACAAGTGATTTGCTTATATTACATACATGTAACTAATTACTGTAACTATTGCTATGTTTTATTGTTTACAGGAACTAATACAATAACTATAAACAACCGTATCAACATGGGGCATAGGCACCCATATGTTACTCAGTCTACAAAGAGATCTTCACCTAATCTCAGTAAAGTAAAGATACCAGCTAAAGGTTAGTTCCACTGAGAGATCATTATTTAATCACACCCATACACTACAGTTTATTATCCATACATGTATATGCAGACTCTATGTCTATGGGAATATGTACCCTCTGTTTAATGTAATATAAGCACTAAAGTCTGTAATGTATATACATGTACATAGTAATATGCTGTAAATATCTACATGTCATCTTAGAATAAAACTACTGAATAAGCTACGTTTTTTATTCATATTTACTTGCTCGTAGCAGGTTTTACCCAACCCTAATAAGTCAACTCCCATGCATTGTGGGTCTATAGGGAATACTCTTGGGAATCTTATAGGTTCTAAAAGGAGACTGTCTACAGAAGATGTAGAAATACTAAGCAGGGAGCTAGGAGACTCGTGGTTCAGAGTGGGGCTGTCTATTGGGGTTAAGAAGGGGGTGCTAGAGAATATCAGATATCAGTATGAGAGAGACAGAGACCAGACAGCTATGGCCAGGGAGATGTTAAAGAAGTGGCAGGCTAAATTTGGGCGTAATGCCACCATAAACTATGTAATAGATGCCCTCACTGATAAAGACTTTGGTCTGTATGATGTGGCTGCCGCTCTGCCTGAAGATTAGGATTTCAGTCTATTTTTCTACAAAACATTCTATATAAAGATATACATGTATATATTTTTCTATCTATCTGGGGCTGAGATTGATTATGGATTTATAATAAAATTATCAGGATTATGGTGTATGTTAAAATTTGCTATGAAATAAAAACGTTACTATATCTGTCCTATGTGAACTCATATTATTATGGTGGCTAAAACTTGATACCTCATAGCCCACACACATTATATAATTATCTTGGTTTAAATAATGGCTTTAAATGATGCTAAATTTTACATTTAGTATTTTGACCAATACACCAAATTCTGTAACGAGAATAATGTGTTGCAGTCTGTAGGCCGAATGACAGCATGTGCATTCATGACTTGTCTAACATGCAAATATCGATACTGTCTCAACAGTAACAGTCGGTATATAATCAGAATCAACTGTTAGTGTTCAGATGCTGTCAGCCTTTTTCTGAAAACTGAAATAATATTATAGAAATTGAAATAATTTATAATTGTGATGATTATCTCCATTATATTGTTTGTAATAACGTGTACTTCAGCCTATAATTGCAGTATACCTGCTGTTGGTAAAAGGCAGTTGTCATGAATTGTGTTATTAACAGCTTATATATAACACTACTAATCTGAGTGTCAGAAATTAATCTACTGTGCATTTGTTTATTTATTTCTATTCAATCCTCTTTAGGTATCAGTAAATAGTGGAAATGCCAATTAGAATAATTTAGACAGCAATTGCTATCAAATTATTAGGATAAATCTGTTGACGCTTGTCTAGACTGCTGCAGAGTAATGTGGCTTCTGCACCAAGAATTTTATGATCTATAAAGAACAGTAATATCTGGGATTAGTGGAATATTAATATATAATATACCAATATCATGCTGGCCTTCCATTAGACAGTTGGGAAGGTTAGAAGTATTGGAGCCCAAGCTGACATATTACTAACCCATTGAAATAGTAGCATGTGAGTTAACAAAATAAAAATGCTATCTATGCTATTCATTGTAGATATTGGCCTACTCAGTATTGCTGTTGATGTAATATCAGCGTATTGTATATTGAATCCACCTGATGGCAAAGTTAATAATTGGACACTAATAATTTAATACAGTGTATCTCATTACTGGAGGATATTAACTCACTATCTGCTACATACCTCCACAAGTTGTAGATGTCTAAAATCATTCTCAAGGCTGAATAAAGAGGTCATTAATTTAATATTGGAGGAGACATTCATAAAATATTAATAGTATTTTTGTAAATTATCTTCAAAAATTGTTTATTAGCCTATACTGGGTCAGCACCTTTTTAGAAGTTCTCTAACGGAAAGTTTTGTCTTGTTCCATATATATAATATATGCAGTGAAACAAAACTGTGTGCATTGCAACTTCTAAAAGATTGATTATACATGTATATAACTAGTGCTAGGCATACAGAATTTGAATTCAAAATAAGTGGTTTGATTGCAAATGCTGTAGAATACTTGAACACCAATATAAGTACACACTGCATTTATAAAATAGTGTACATATATGTATATTAATGTATATTATGTATAGGCCTATAAACGTACTATGTATATAAATTATTTACATATACATGTATTATTATCATTTATATTAGGATCGATTATAACATGTTGTTTTCATGCAATCAAAATGTATACAAATAATTTGCATCGCAATCTACAAGCTTGTTTGCTGAGAAACGTACGAGCTAGTTGTTGCATATATAAATGTCATAGCGGAATTCTAATTGATGAAACACGGGGCAGGTGACATTGCCAATGATAGTAATGATCTTGCATATAACTTTATAGTAAGTTATCAATATTTGCTTTTGTAATCTGCTATGATAATAATATCAATATTATTCAAATAAAATCAGCACAATCATCCTAATACGCGTCACATAGGTGTTTAGAAGATCAGGTAGACAGTTGGGTATAAAACAGTCGAGTGTTAGAGTAGTCTGGTTAGTTGACAAACAGGAATCAACAGATACTCTAGATTACCACCGCACCGCAGCCGTAGACAATCAACAAAGCTATACAAAACAACTCAAAGACTGATTGCGAACATTTGTCAATCTACTTTTTGACTAAATATATTCCCAGGAAAAATGTCTTCAAAATTTAGCGTATTGGTATTGTGTATGATTGTTACTATTGTAACTGGATACACAGCATATACCAAAGATAGAATAGAGACGCTGTTGCTCGCCAAATGTAACCGTCTCTGTCGAGGTGAGATAGAGAACGATCAGCTGGAGAAGGTCTGCACATGTGAAGGTAGTAGAAAAGCATTTACATTTGGTAAACGAAATGACGAGGGTAAGACTGAGCCAAAAGTTTATAGTAAGTTCCAAATAGATGGCGTCGAACAAGAGCTAGAAATGCAGCCGATAGAAAAACCAGTAAATGACAAACAAGACTTCCGACAACCCGTAGGCCGAAGAGATCTGTTAGATCTTCTAAATGGTATGGAAGAAAAAAAGTCTACAGAAGCAGTAGAGCAGCAGTCAGAGGTACCCAGCTATATTTCTCTAGACACTTCAACAGGAATTGGCAAAGCGCTCGATCAACTGTTGGAATACGAGCAGAAACTCAAATCTAAGGGTTCGACTTTGAACAGACTTTTACAGAAGAGAGGGGAGCAGCGAAGAGTGACCGATGGAGAGCAGGAGACACTAGAGACAGCCCTGACTCTCTTTAAACAAGACATGGGAGTAGACATTAAATCGGCTACCCGAGATGACTTTCTAGATTGGGTAGAAAAGGAAATGAAAGCAGCCGAAAAAAGACTGATAAAGTTAATGAAGTTTTACGAATATATTCTGGCAACCACATCAGAGCTTGACTGAGTTGTCCTTCTTATATACAAATATCTCTGTGGTAGTTATTTTGTGCTGACAGTAGGAAGCCTGGCTTCCATGCATGGCGTTAATATTACCGAAAGTGTGTGGTATTAATCACACCAGTGAATCTTTTTTATGTACTAACTTCCATTGGAATTCACATGACTGTGATCTTTACTGCATGTTGTACTATATAGTAAAACATTTTTGTAATAGTAAAACATAATATATTTGTCGTAGCAGCAAAATTTTTATAAAATTAAATCGAGGGCAAATACATGTATGTCATAGTTACTCAGCAGTACGTACAGGTAGAATAACCAAAAACATAAGTTGATACAAAATTTATATGATTTACAAAAAAAGCATTTTGTATGTTACAGGTCAATGATGAGATATATGATGTTGTGCAATGTGTAATAAATTCGTTTGGTTTGATTCATAATATTTCATTTTCTTGCATCCCCAATCATTCATTTTAGGCTACCTGATGTTTCATAAAGCTTCAATGAAATGCCAGACAGTATTCTGGAACTCAGACTAGGGAACACTAGCATATTCATAGTAAACACCGCATTTTATTGCTGCAGGCAGGCATGAATATAATTGGGCATCTGAAAGGAGCAATAACAAACCAAGTTCAGTATACTATGACCTTGTCCATGATTTTTAAGTAACATTTTCCACCAACCAGTATTAATGGGTATAATATATAAATTATTCATGCTGATGCATGCATGGTGGAGCAATAATATCTACTGGCAGCAAATTAGCATGTCAATTCCACTGATATTTAATATTGCTAGTTTATGTAAACTGCTGATATTTGATGCACCCTTGGGAACTGGCTAATAAATAGTTCACTTGTGCTATGAAATAATTTAGTTGGCCTATGCAATAGTACTGCTGTTCATGATCGTTGATATACCAGTGACTTTTATAGGGTTGTTTAGTCAGATTCTAACAGAAAGAGTTGAAGTAAGAATTACACCAAATTGTAGTAGACTCATTTTTATGCCAATTACCAAAAAATCAATAAATTAAATAAAATATCTGCTTAACTGAAACTACGGTGTACGTCCTCACTATAATCATTGTCAAACAACTTTCAACAACCTGTTTGTACCAATGATCATTTTGATTCTGATAAATGTAAATTTGATCTAAGGCCAACAATGCAATGAGCTTTTAGTTATGGTACCAAACATGGAAGTTTTAGGTAGGTATCAAGTACTTATTGATTCTGTCAGGAAATGCAATAAAAGCTAGGACTATTAATATAAACAATATTATGAATTATAACATGACGCAAAAAATTTGCATACTATTGATTTCATAGTATTGTCATGCATATTACAATAATTTGCATGCTTTGAACATCATACCTGGTAAGTAAAATAAGTATACATGTGTAAATAGACCGAGGGTGTATGCAGTAGGCAACTATGGCTTACACTTGCACATGCAAACGGTCTTGTATGTGGCAGATAAACCAAACAGCAAAATTGTACACAGTTGAACAATAATTATCATACAAATAGTGTATATTATTATGTACATGAACATGAAAATGTGCATGTATGTATATGTACATTCAAACATAATAATCATACATTACATATGGATGTTATGTCTATTATACATGTACTGCCATGCATGTACTAAAAACTGCAAATTAGGAGAGTAATTCTTAATTCTCCACTCTACAATAGGATCGGCAGATATGTACTTACTGTATAATATGTGACTAAATGGTAGTAGACTGCATAGATGTGCAATCAACAATCTCACACTTTATTTTTCATTCCTCAAAATCTGGTTAGCTGTTAATATATTTTACAGTCATGTAATGTGCAGTATGTACAAATAAATTATTAAAACAGAGTTGCCTCTACAATCTGAATGGAATCCATTACATGACGTAACAAGAAGCTGGTCATATTTACATGCAAAAGATTTGTTGGTAGCACCTGTAACTGTGCGAATGCATTCACTTATTACATAAAGGCAAGGTGAATAGAATGATGACCTTAGCTTCAGTGAGAATAATCCCCCTATAGCCTCCAATTTTTTAGATTCTTATATTATTTAAATTTCTTGATTAGTAAACTTTAACATGTGGAGTTATTCTTTTCTGCATGTACATGTATATACTAATATACTATAATATTATTATGTACATGCATATAGCAGAGCTCTCCTTAGATGATGTAGGGTCATTCCCTTGAGTAACTGCGTTATATGCATCTCACAACCCTTCCCATCTCCCTTCCCATTTACAATGCACAGCTTGCACAATGTTACAGTCAGGTGGGGACTACTGCATACGCTCTGCAATAAATAAATCATAATAATTATAATATAATAGTACTCATATATTATATAACTTACATAATAGTGTGGTGTCAACTTCTACCAACACATACTATATAACCGTGGGAACACATCATATGCATGTGTAGCCTGATGAAGGGTTTTATGAACACTAGTAGAAATTGAAATGCTCAGAATGTTTACTGCACTCTACAGCCAAGTTAAAAATATGCAAAGCTGCATACCTCACTTGTCATAACCTTTTGTCAAAAATAGGGTGAGACTCAGCATCTGAGTGGGCGGGGGGGGGGGGGGGGGGTGTACTGAGTGTCCAATTGAGGGGTACTGGTATATGGTACCGAGCCTTAAGCTTATATACTGTAATGGGAATACCCATAAATTACATACAGGCCCAGTGTGCGTGCCTACCTAATTTGTTCTACTTTTAACACTGGGACATGGGAGGGGGAGTGAGAGTCTTTAATTGCCAAAGGCAGGGGAGAGACTGATTAAAGAGGATAGACACATAAATGAATACAATGTGATTGCCTTATATTATATAACTATTGCATGTACTGTGATGTACAGAGTACAGTACATGTTAATATTGTACTGTACGTAGGCACAAGTGGAGTAGAAATGGGTTGATTATAGCAGTCTGTCAGGAGTTATGGGCACTCTTGTTTATAGGGGAACAACTCCAAATTGGAAAGCAATGTTGTAGTCTCTCTAACGCGCTCCAGTCTTTTGAAGTTGATTATCTTGAACCAGAAAACGAATTTTGTTCGGGGGTTTTGCACTTACCTCCCACAGCCATCTCTCCAGGAAAATGATCATCCAGCTCAGGTGAACCAGGGCGTTGTGTAGCCTCTAAAACTCCAATCCTTTGTTATTGATTGGTTTTGTTTGAAAAATTTCTCATTCATTGAAAACACTCCAGTTTTAAACAACGTTTGCCCCGTTCTATGGATAATTTGACATTTTAATATAAATCCAAAAGTGTTCAAAGGGTAGAACTATTACGAATACTAGTAGATGCAATACATACTCGTTCTGGTCGACTTACTCTACGAGCTAAAACTATCGCCATCACATTCACATTGACATTAACATGGCTTCTTTTTTCCTACTTCAACTTTTACTTTACTTACTATTACTACTATACTACTTATTTTTTATTACTTAGGTACTTAAGTTGCTTAAACTTAATTCTCTAAGAGCTCTCTCTACTGACACTCAAGTCACGAAGTCAACCATGCGGCCATGCCCATTAGCCTAATGATTAGGAGTCTGGGTTGATGGATCATAGATAGGCCTACTACTTTGATAGCCTAATAAAAATCAAAACCCCTTTGCCGTGGGTTGGAGACTTTTCTAGACAAGGCTAGACTATGAGTGCCTATGATTATCCACCTTATCGCTTACGACTGAGTTAAAATATTTTTAGCATGGCCTATATGATAGGGTTTAATCATAGGCTATTAATAAAATAAAGGAATTGAACACATTTTACCTGTTCTTACCTTTTACCATAGGTCTATGTAGAGCTTTATGATTGCTTTAAAATGATGGAAAGTACTAGGAGGCTTCATTATAACATGTAATAGACAGTTATTAACACCTATATGTATTTTATTATGTTATTCTTGGGTAATAGGCCTGCACTTGGCCTACAGTGTCTCATACTCAACTCATATTTCATGCTCATCTATAGAATAAACAAACATATTGTAGCAATATACAGTCACGCCGTTTTATTGTAGCATTCACATATTTCAATGTACATTGTATTGACTATCTAGAGACTCAATATGCCAGTATCACCACTGAAATGGAACTTACATGGTGCGCCTGCTATGGGTATGGAACAAGTGCTAGAACTTACGTATGGCACAAAACGCAAAGTAGACAGCATGGAGGAACAACAGACCCTGGGTGATTGCCTACCCTACTCGCCCGAGGTACCTTTCTGTAGTATACTCTATATCACTGTTAATATTAGATTCTGCAAGTGTGAGTTATGTTTAGAAATAGGCACACCACCACACCACCATACATATAGCCTAGGCATATGAGGTGAATGTAATTGAAAGTTTCTGTGCACTTCTTCTTTGCAGTTTGCCAACAAGCGACTGTGTTTATGGCCCCAGCAGAACCAGAGTGTTGGTGAGCAGGTCATATGCCACGGTGAAAAACAGCGGAAGGTATGGTAACAGAGTAGAGTATCAATGTAGTTTCTACTGTTGGTTAGTGAAGGACGTTGCACGCCATCAGTGTTGTATGTCCAATATGACCTGTTGCTATATCCATATGTAGGTAGAGCCCACAAACGCTGACATCAGTGTGTCGGTAATGGATGGCATGCAGACAACCGAGGCAGGTGCCCAAGAGCAACATGGGGAGGAACCTCCTATAGTTCAGGTAGAATACACCTATTAGCTCAGACATCAAATGTTACAATCAGCAGAAGCGCTTGTAAAACCTTCACGATATCTTTTTATCAAACTTGGTAGAATTATAACTGGGTTACTTGTTACTATTTGGCCATCTGTTAGGTCCCTAAGTATACAAAACAAACTTCAACATAATGTAGCTATGTGGAGCTTCTGTTCACCTGCTGCCAAGCTACATCTTAGGTGAAGCTTTTATTTGCATGGAAATATTTCACTAATGGAGTTATCTCCCTTGTATCAATGATATATGTAAGTCTAGCGGGAACTAGTAGTTAGCATTAGTTCTACCATGCATATTTTAGCAGGAAGCGGACTCTGTATTTCCACCCACACATTCAATGGATATAAATATGGATGACGTGCAGGACTATGCTTCAGCCTATGATGCAATGGATGGGGAAGGAGCTGTTGATCCAAACCAGTACGGCAGCAGGTCACAAGGTCAACATGAGCAGCACTGCTTGTAAGTTTTATTGGTGTTTGCAGCATAATATACCCAATCATTGTGAATTTGTATATTACATCTACATGTAATATGCACATCCATTCTGATAGTGGTGGTGGTATTGATGTCACATTACTCTAATAGTAAGTTCTTACATAGCTTTGTATTAAGTCTGTACTTTGCATAATATAATATAATCTATAGGGACATAAACACTGACATTAGTGATGTTCTTTTATACAGCGGTGTTGAAATGAGCCCCAACAGTGGCAATGCTAGATGTTACTGCAGGCCCACCTGGGATACAATGCTGAATACCAGATCTTTCTATTCTGATATCTACTAAAATACTCCACCTGCGACACATATTTCTCAGACTAGGTTATCTCTGTTGAGCAGGTCACACTGTAAATCTCAGACTACACTTCCCTGTAGGTAACTATTGGAAGCTTTGGAGTTGTCTTTTCTGTTATGTTAGTTTTGTAAATTTAAATCTAGTGTTTATATGAACAAATTATTATTCAGTATTTCTACTTTTATGAATTTATGTAGCTGGATTTGAAACTTGTAAATAACAGTTTATATCAATAATTAGTGATTCCTCGATTTATTACCTCATATCCATGACCTCTTGTTTTGTGACCAACGACTTCTATTACATCTACCCATTTGGAGTTGTCATCTCAATTTTCAGTGATGTATGCAGTCAATGAATGACAGCTCCAGGTGATTGCTAGTGAAAAGTGGATGAGTCGTCGTTGGTACCCAAGTTTTAGTATGGCTAAAAATATCACCACCATGTTGTGTTCATTATATTATTGTACATAGTATAACTATTTTACCTTTATGTTTGTTTACATGTGTAATGTATCTGTATGTATATATGTATATGTAGGCCTTAGGATAATTGTATTTGTCTGTTCTTTCATGCTTGTTTGTAGCTAAAAATGTTTTTAGTTATTATACTATTTTGTTTCAATTTCTTGTATGGAGTTATTTAGATTCTGATGGAGGTATTGCTATTAATATCTCTACTTGATGTAATTGGGAGTTTGCCATGTGGTATTCATGTAAATATTATCATACGACTTTTATTCATTCACTGATTGTAGATCTCTGTAATACATTGATATTTTATATTTTTGTCACAAAATACATGTAAACAGTCAAACAGAGTTTCTTTGGTTGTGGCCTTTGTTGTAGAAACTGATGCAAATGTTATCACCTGCTACATATAAGGTTGCAGATAGATCTCAAGGGAACTGCAATCTGCCAAGTATCGTGCTAAAGTAGGCCTGATACTGGGGAAGGGGAAAATATAGCAGCAAAGCTGTCTTTGTTAGCAATAACTGCAAAATGAGCATCTTCACGGGAGTTGTCCTTTCACGAATCTTATTTCAGCTCGTATTCATTCACTTTCGTATATATTTTCCTTTAATTCAGTGCTACAAAAAAAAGTGGTAAGAGTCCATGCTGAATTTAAAATACAATTTCATGCACACATATCTATCTTTGATGCACAATCAAACTTACAAATCAACTAGCTGTTCGTAATTATTCGAAAACATGGCGCCCTATTCAGAGACACAACCAACCAATTTTCTTCCACCAAAATGATGAATTATTTTAATATTGATATATTTATTTTGTAATTGTTGACAATAATATCAATAATATTAAACTAATGCTTTTTCCACTTAACTAATCAGCTTTAACTTAATTAATTGATGAGTGTTCTTGTGATTAGATAGTCACAAGGGTCCTTAGTTTTAGTTTAGTTTCGTTTGAAGTTTCAGTTCAGTTGCTTGGTAATGTTTTAGTGATAAGTTGAGCTGAGTGAGCCACGGTCATTGTGTGTATGTGCTGTTATAATCGGGCTAATAGGCTAATCACAACCGGTCCATAACACTGAGCTTTGAATATATAGTAAATTATATTATTGAATAGAGCAGCAGGCCTATAGTAATAGTATAAGCTATAAGGCTAAGTAATCGACACTTGTCGACATGACAAATATCAATATGCTAAGTGAGTGACATGGTGTTTTTTTGGAGAAATGCTAGCAAACAGTACAGGAGATATAATGCAATTAACTGGTCAGGGTGTCCTGTCAGGTGCACCAGAATAGTAGAGAGATTTGGATGACCTTAGTTTCATGTTTATGGTTGGGGGTTTCAGGATCAACCAATAATGTATAGCGCAGGCAAACTCTGCTTCAGTTTTTGGTGAAGAACACCAGCTATCTGAAATTTCTCCCATTGAGGATCTAACTCAAAGTACCAGAATGGAATTAGAAACTTTTAAGTGTGAATTGATATTTTCAATAATTTTCTCTGACTTTGTGCTCACTCCACATATCTGTGATAGTTCTTGCTAGAAAGCTAGGCCATGGCACATATGGGTTGGTTCATACACTGGCACAGTTTTCATCTAACGGCAGATTTAGTTAAGTGGTGAAATTAAATTGTGACACTATTGCATGATATTGCTGATAGTGTTGTGCTGGTCTTCATCTTGAAAGTATTTTATCGAGTGGGTAACTCAATGGATTCTTAATCAATCTTTGAGAGATTAGAGTTGTCACTCGAACCCAGCCACACTCATGCTCTCATGTTTTCTGAGTTCGCTGATTAATGTAGCTTCTCGGTTTTGGAGTCAATTACTAGCTTGTCAAGACATGATGATTGACTCATTCAGGTTTGCATAGGCTAGTGTGACTAATAGGCTTGTTCAGTCTACGTGGAGCTTGCCTGACAATGACGTGTATGATTGATTGTATAGATAGAAATATAACTACAATCATGTACTTTTTTTCTAGTATTTGAGCGATTTGCTGAAACTGATTAAGCATAAATTACACTGGGGAAAGTGAAAAGAAGATGCCTGTTGATAAATATCGGAGTCGGTGAGTTACATGTACAAATATCACAAGACATTTAAATAATTGTAATTATTATATTGGTTGAATATTATTACAAGGTTTACTTTGTCCAAAGATCGGTACGTTTATAGGGAATACAACGGATATTGACTGTGAAATCCATGTTTTACCTCTAAAGTGTATATGCCTAGTTTTTTTCATATTTGCCAACACAGAAGGTGTATTTAAAGGGGAAAACCACAAATTTTGAAGTGATTCTAAAGTGATAGTTCGAAATCTGGCGGTTCCAGACGTCATTTCCACAAATACCAAAATCCGCGTTTTTATCCAAAAAATCGGTTTATCTGATTGGTCATGGGCGCATCCTTGTTGGTAGTCTAAGATCTGCATACTTACACCGATATGCGAGGTGATTAATATATGCCCCGTTAAATCCACTATATTGCTATAGCCGTGCTGTTTCCGGTAAGTTTGCGCATTCACAGTTTACTGGTTTGCGACAGCCACTTGTGTTTTTTAGTAATTTCCAAAGTTTTCTGCTACTTGCACTTGCTTGTTTTTTATACTGACTAATATAGCTCACGGCATATTCTACAATGCATATTTATCCGTCGGTAAGAAATCAAATCAAGTTATATTATAATAAGTATTTGTTCATTCTTTTCTAATCCTACTAGATTATTTCCCACCGACTCTGACTGACAGTCACTGCAGTTTCACTGAACTATAAAAAACGCTAGTTTCAATTTGTTTAAAATAATTATTTATCATCAATTATGTTTGTTTTTATTTACTTATGCACGTAATTAATTAATAACTGTTCTACCATGGGTTTCATTGGTAGTTCAGCGGAGCTAGCAGTGACTCTCAGTCAGATACGGAGCTAGCAGTGACTCTCAGTCAGATTCAGCTAGCAGTGACTCTCAGTAAGTTTCCGTGGGAAATATAACATGAACTCAAGCTGCAATAAAATCACTTTTATTTCTTTGGCATCAGATTGCTGTTGACTAGACACAAGACAAATGAATCACCAGTTACTGCTTACTTGCCGCTGTAAATTAATGATTAAAAGTCAAACGATCAATTGAAGGCAATGCAAATCAATATAATAATATATCATTCAATTTATTTCGTGTGTTGCTTTTACTAAAACAGGCTAAATATAAATGATGAAAGCTGTTAGTTGGAAATGATAAAGCAACATTTCCAAAAAAAGACAGTTCCAGCAGGACGTTTCTCAACTGTGTAGATTACATTTATTAGAATACAACTCGCCGATAATTAAGTTTAATTGAATGAAAAATTAATATTAAAAAGGAAAATTAATGGGTGGGGTTAGGGGTTCAAACTGCCACGGAGAGGTTTAGTTTGGAACTGTCTTTTTCCCATTGTATTGGATTGCAGTACATCACTTCACCTCCATACTTTCCTGGTGTTCTATTTCTTTCTTTACTGCCTATTTTAATTTTATTTTAATCTTGCTAATTTTCATTTCATGGCGTGCGTTCAGATAAATAAAATTAAAATAAGCAGCAGTAAGTAAGCCCAATGACTGAAAGAAAAAAACAGAGATGCCAGACTCAGTTAATTCAAGCAACATTTTATGGCCTATTAAAAGACTCGTTTCCAAAATAAAACTTGCAAACATCTCTGGAAAAAAACTAGTATCATATGTATGTTTGTGCAATATTATGAATCTGTTCCACAATGCTGACCATTAAGAAATTTACTTTAGCTTCAGTGACTGTGCCAAACCCTATTGATACTCTTAACTATTCTCTATAATGGCATAGGCCTATGTGACTAAGAATATTGGGCTTACACTGTGGTGACTTGGTGACTACTATATCTAACTACTACTATTCCTATTGATAATTCAACTTCTGTTGATTCTATTGATACTGTAGCTACTACTGCTACTACTGGACCCTCTGGTACTACTGCGACAACTTACCACTTTTCTACGACTAACTATTATTGTAACCAACTACTACTATTACTACTGCTGATTTTAACTACTTGCATGATTACTACTAATGCAACCTAACTAACTACTGAGATCACCATAATAATGCTACTACACTGCTATCACTTTAACTTACTGCTAACTACTACTATAAGTAACTACTCCTACTGCTAATACGAACTACAGCCAACACCACAAATGGTTCTTTTATTTTGCTAGTAAACTGCTGCTGTGACTACTAATACTGACGATAGTGGGCATACTATCAATGTTGAGCTGATACTAACACATACAGCTTGTTGACTTGTGTTGTAGGATGTTGCACTGCCTGCTGCAGTTGGGCCACCAGATGCTGATATGCTCTCTTACTTTATTCTATGAGTTTGTAGTACTGAAGCACTAATGAGTTTTACCATGCACTAGCCGATGCTTTCAAGAAAATGCAGTTTCATATCCATATAGCTCTTCAGGTAGGTAGTTGTATGAATAACTACTCGGAATCCTGTATCTTAAACATTGATGCTTTATCGGCAAAGAAGATTTAGAATCTGATACTCCTTTGGTTATTATAGTAATTACACTTACATGAATTATTCATTGTTACACATGAAGACTGTGTGTGTAGGCAGATCTATGTGCAAATGAAAGTAATACATGAGACAGTCATTTCTTGGTTGCAGATAGATTTTGGTAAGATGTTCCAGACAAAATGTTATAGCCTTGGAATGTCGCAAGAGACACCGATGGAGGGTAAACTATCCAGTTCAACAGGAACAACTTTTGGAAGAAACCTCATTCATCATTGCAGTTGGTCTGGTATCCTTGCTGGCAGTCTCCTTGAGGTTAAATATTTGTCCATTGCTTTTGCATGTAGGTGCAGTAGTGGTGAAAGCTAGATAGACCTCCTTACTCCTTAGTTGGGGTTTTGGAGAAGGGGAATAAATCTAGAAAAAGCGATTTCTGTTTAAGTTTTACTGAAAAACAGAGGTTATCTCAAATTTCTCCACTTCTGCATCTAAACAATTATTGACCTCCATGGCCTGAATCTTGCAACCATTTGCTATCAGCCATTATGTTAGCTGTCAACATAATATGGTCAACAAGGTCAGTCTATAACTGTAGGGCTTGCCAGTGACCTCTACCTCACCAACTATGCAAGTGTTCAACTGTTGAAACCCAGGCAGTGAAGTTGAAGTTTGATCATAACACAGTCCACTCTGCACTCTGCTGGAACTTCCTCCACTTGTACACCTCTGCTCTGACTGCTCAATACTCTCTAGCACAATCTGTTGGCTATGTTATAAAACCATAGTAGCACATAAGTGCTACATGGTGGTAATCATTAGTGCTTTGCCATAGATTCAGCAGTTAAAGCTATCATAGAATCCACAGTAGCCTAGCCACCTGCAGTGTAATATTTTAATGTGTACTTTTAATAATACTATTACCAATGTTTTTCATGGGTAGCAAAGTGTCAGAAATTATTTCCAATGATATTGTGTAAACCTTTTATACATGCATGTATATGTAGATATAATAAAGAATTCGTGATTACATATAATGTTTATACAAATACAGTGTGTTGTGCCATATGGTACTTTCAGCATGTACATGCATGTTTATTTGTCATACATAAGTTTTATAATGATAAAATGTATATTATATTTATATTACTGATACATGTACAGGTATAAATGCATTTGCATTGTTGGCAGACGATGCTAAGGTCTATGTGATTGCACTGCACTGACAACTGCAGTCAAGAAATTGAAATGAGAGTAAGGAAAACAAATACATGTATAATTAGCATAGCATTATGTTATACGGATAATAGTATAAAGTTATCTCCCCAGGAATGGTCGATCGCCGGAAACCGTAGTCTCACAAAATAGTATGCCGAAATCTCAAAAAGGAGATAACTCCAAATTTTTCAATCGTTTAGAAGGAGTTTTAATTTCACTAATTGAGGCATAAAGAGGGTCATAAAATACAAATCCTTTGTTATTAATAAGAGAACATATGTTGATTTAGTATACTGTACAATAATTGTTCGAATATCTTGTTTGGAACAGTACAAAAACTAACTTCAAAGTAGGGCACAATTTGTGAATTTCACCTTTAACGCTAATTTAATTGTATGATTATCTGTTGACTGGGTTGATAGAAGAAGAGACTCACCTCGTCGCCGGTCCAGGAGTCCGCAACGTAGAAGGTCAAGGTCACCTCGCAAAGACTCACGAGCTAAAAGTCCTAGACGCTATCGCTCTCGATCTCGACAAAAAAGTCCGAGAAATGACAGGAAGCAATCTCCGAGCCCAAAGCGTTATCGGTCACGTAGCAAGAGTCCTGACAGAAGCAAGCGTCAACCAAGCCCAGCTAGGTAAGATTTGTTCCTTCAACTTACTATCTGGTACTTCTACCGTAGGATATTGGTCGATAGCTTTGAACAAATTATTATATTGTAGATAATGTGGAGATAAATTTGCATTACAACGTCTTGTGTATTGTAGTTTTAATGATAGCTATAATAGCTATTTGATTACTCTTTATAGAAGGGATTCCAGACGGTCAACCTCACAGTCAAAGAGAGGATCCAGGTACTCAAGAAGCAAATCAAGGTCACCTGTTAAGTCAAGCCGCAGGTCAGTTGATAAGCCTCAGTTATATTGTATGCAATGCACTTTTCTATCCTAACAATGTAAGGGCATTTCATCAGCACCAACTCTCTACTGTGTGTGATGGATTGACTGCATCTAATTATACAAGCTTTGGCTACTTTCAAAACAAAACACAAACAATGTAAATGTGGTTTGATAATATTTTTCACATTGTATGATATATGTATTGTATTGTTGTGTGCATGTAGTGAGTGGCCTGTGCACCTATGAATGTCTTTTTAGTGAGGATGTAAAGCATAAGAAGGGTGCAATAAACAAACACACACCGTCTCCAACCACTCTTGATGATGTGCTGATGAATGAAAGACCCCTTTCTTCCTCCAAACACAAAGGATCGATATACGATAGATATGACAAATATGATATAAATGTAATGAGTATACACAATGGTGGCAAGGATAAACGGTAAGTTATAGTTACCACAAAAAGTCATCTACTCACCTGTCTGTACATGTCATTTTGTTCACTCATAATAAGAGTAGGACTGCGATTTCATTTTTGTTTATAAATGTAGGCCTACATATAGTATTATGTATCAGATGACTACAACACTCTACATATACATGTGCTTAGGTATATCTTGATGTAATAATGATTATAATGTGCAGGTGGGTGTTGCTTAAACTTGGTAATCTGATTGCAGGTTTATACGCCTAGTGTCAATAGTGTTATAATCGCATGTACATGTAAATCGGGAGTTGAAGGACCAGCATTGTTTTAGTTCACGCAGAGATGTAGACAATGACGGGTCAGCCAAGGACTTCTCCCCTACAGATGTCATTGAGTTGGTCCATGAGTTGAACCCCAAGGGATCGAGCAAGAAGAAGTCAAGGCCAATATTTGACAGGGAAGAGATCAAGAATTTTGTGGAGGAAAAAGTGGAGACTAAAGTGATCAGAATAATGCCGTCAGATGCTGACATGAAGAAACTGGAGGCTAAGCTTAGGTAATGCGTAATGCTGATACCTTGTAGATATGTAGCTGATACCTTGTAGATATGTAGCTGATACCTTGTGGATGTGTAGCTGATACCTTGTGGATGTGTAGCTGATACCTTGTGGATATGTAGCTGATACCTTGTGGATGTGTAGCTGATACCTTGTGGATATGTAGCTGATACCTTGTAGATATGTAGCTGATACCTTGTGGATGTGTAGCTGATACCTTGTGGATATGTAGCTGATACCTATTAAGTGCATACCCTGGTAGCATTGTATAATTCAATGTAAATATTTCCAGCAAAGACAAACCCTCCCGACACAGATCTAGAGAGGAATCGAGTAAACAAGAGAAGAAGAGTAGTAAGGATTCTAAGTCACTGTTAAGGAGGTGAGTGGGGGAGGGGGTCACAGGTGTCCATATGCACCGCACCGTGTAGAAGATGATGTTAGATTTGCGCTTCTAACGGATATACATGTATATAGTTATTATACTGGTGTACAGATACTATGATTGTCATATGCAAATGCGTAGGTACATTTATCACTTGGTAGCCAATAAATATAGTGTAGAATATGTCTGTTTGTGGTTACTTGTGGTACTACGTCTTGTTGTTTACTTATTTATTTGCAGAGAACCCGAGAAGAAGAGATATGAGGTCACAGATGATGACCTTCTGGAAGAGGCTCGAGATAGCCCTAAACCCTCACACCACACATCCAGGTAGGCTAATGACCAGCAACACCCTGTAATACTCGGTGATATAAGGTCAGCTCTAAGGCTACTAATGTAGATTGTCTACCACATATGATTATACTGTTGTTGTATTTTATGCGTCCAATCTATCTTCTCCTTTTGTGAGGTTTTTGTTTCAGTCCATTTAATCTCTATTTCTAGGCTGGAGAGTAGTAAACCAAGCGGTGGTAAGAGGTCAGTGCAGGATAGACTAGGGAATAGTGAGCGTGATGACACTCATAGACGTATAGAGGAGAGGTTGGGGCGTACACCAGAGCAACCGTCAAGGAGGGACAGAGAACCTATAATACGATCTACAGATCTAAGACATAGCTTATCATCTAGACTCGGGAGAGATTCAGAGTGAGTAACCTTATGTAGACATCATTGAGCTGCTAGCTAGATTCTTATTGGCTAATCTTTGCTATCTGGAGTAGATGAAGACAGCGTGATTGCAGGATATAAAGAAGGCAAGCGGAGTAGAACCACTTGTTTAGTATTATTATTATATAACTACATGTATAATTATATACATGTTAGTGATTGAAAGTTATCCTCTCTTGATGTTTTAACTAATTGAGTGAACAACTCCCTTCTAATCTAAGTGATTTATTGTTAATAACTTTGAAATATTCCAACTTGTGTTAATAGTATGACATGCTCTGATTGACCTTGGTCTATACCTATGTTATTATTACGTATTTATGTGCCGTTTGTGAGTGCCTCCTCTTGGCTGGTTTAGTGAGTCAATTTCTCCCATATTTCAATTCTGTGGTTCTAAATAATTGATGATGATTACCCCATTGTTACCAAGAATTACTACTAGCCTTGTACAATTCCTATATTTATAGATATAATGAAGCCCCACTGGTTCGAGACTATGGTCATAAATCTCTACGAACAGACAGTGCGTTGGAGAGGGAGAAAACTCCCGACTTCTCTAAGCGACCAGGTAGGTAGAGTAGCCTAGGACTGTGCTGAGTATATTTGTTCATGTTTCTTCCAAATTTATTTTACACATACATGTTAATGTAGTGATATATATGGCGTACTCTGTGGGCTAGTATATCACTATGCAGTACACAGTATTGCACTACTAAGTAATACAGTAATGCAGTACACAGTAATACACCAGTAAGTAATACAGTACATAGTAATACAGTACACAGTAATACAGTGTACTACATTCATGTATTCTACTGTAGTATTATAGTGTACTATAGATTCTTTCTTCTTGTTGTATAGACAAACACAAGGTTGACATGATGGAGATAGATCCTACATTTGTACCAAGGGGAGGTAGATATGATGTGAGTATAATTATACTACAGTCACCATAGAAGCTAATAAACACTTTCCGATCTTTAACGTTCATGAGAACATTCAGGGTCAAGTGCTAAAATTTAGAGTAATTACAGTAGGAAAATTATGAAATTCGTCTGTTGTGTGATTAAACTCTATAAGTTGATATATTGAGAAATGTTAGTGTGGGCTAATATTTTAATTATAAATGGTAATACAAGACGCATTTCTATTTTTGATTTGTTTTCTAACATTTCAATGCTCATCCGAGCGTCATCATCAGAAGATAAATAAGTTGATATGTTTTGGTTTTATTGTTAAATTCCAATCACCTCACGTCGATTGACCTTCACTTCTTGTATTTGATGACAAATGTTAACAGTGTCACAGAGAACATAACTCCTTATAAATAGACAAATATTGAATTTATTTCTAATGTTGCTAGTTCAGGGAGGACAATTACTATTAAAGGACTTTCAATGTCCTAAAGTGGATATCAGCTTATTTATCTGTCTCATATGGTTTATTTTTATATATATTGTTCAAATAATTTACATGTACACGTATACACATTAAAGTGTCACACAATGTCATAATATACCTATGCAATGTTGTCAGAGCTGACTGGCTCCTAGCTCTTACTCATGTTTTCCTTTACGCTTGACAGCAACACGACGACAGAGATGACTTCAGCAGATCTGAACCGTGGGATGATCCCAGGGGTGGATTCAGACCTAGAGGTGCCATGAGAGGGGGCTCCAGGGGCGGATTTAGAGGTCGCCCTAGGGGAGGGTTGAGAGGCGGCTTTAGAGGTGAAAGAGATTCCCGCCGTTTTGACTCTCGGAGAGATGAGTACAGAAACCCAAGACCAAACCGTAAGTTTAGCTCTAAATTATATTACATGGTATGTGTAGTACAGTGTATATTATGTGTAGTACAGTGTATATTATGTGGAGTACTCCGTGTATGTTATGTGTAGGACGATGTATGTTATGTGTAGTACAGTGTATGTTATGTGTGTGTGGTATGTTCTGTGTGGTTCAAATTATTAAAATATTAGAATATTAGTTCAAAATGAATCATGTTTTTTCAACATTATATCCTTGAATTGATTTTGCTATAATTGTGCTGGAGGTACATGTATATTATTTATGTTTGTATTGTGTAACATACAAGTGTAGTATTTATATATACTTTCTGTTGTAAGAAGTACTTGGAATAGTTTCTATGGGATGTGATTTACGTCATTATTTATCATTAAGATTTAATCCGAAAACATGCTACCAGTGTTAGTAGCACATACCCTCCCCCATGTTTACAATCTCAGTCACTGGACTGTCCAGGTGCAGTATGTATTACACGTCCAACTCAATCCTGTTCAGGTAAATCTGGATTTGCAGTAGAGACTTGGAAACATGACAAGTTTGATGAACTGGAGAATGAAAATGAATTGGAAAGGAAAGCTGAACCTTCAAGTACTACGGCTTGAGTCACCAACACTAACTACTTGTAATGGTCTTAAGTCAGTCTTCAATTTCAAGTACTAGTATTTTAATCACTTAGACTATATGCTGAACCCTTCTGTATATAAAATTATTAATTTCTGCTCTTCTAGCTTTGGCTGGAAATAAATATAACTATATAATTTTGTATTTTGCTTTCAGATTTGACATTGATTTTATTTCATTTACTGGTCTTGTCAATTCACATTGATTACATAATGCAATAGTAATTATATTAGCAGTTTATTCAGCTGCTTGGAAAACAACATCCTTGTTATTATTATGACAATGAGTTCATTTCTACTTGTAAATAGTTTCTCTCTGTACTTAAGGTTGTTGTGCCCTCAGTGTATAGATTTTAAATATACTGGATTATTAAATACCTCGATACAGTTATATCTTTTGTCTGCAGCTGCAGGGTATGAACTCTACCATTGTATAGACTAATCATAGTTACAAAGACTTGGTATGCATTCCATATACTATGGAATCTTTACTCTAGAATTATTTTGTTGAGCTGTTATTATATACCAGGTGGACATTGACTACTGATAATCATACTGATATGTCTATATTATCAGCTCTCTTTACATCTCAGCTTTGCTGTCCCATAAGGTAGTGTCTATTTATTTGACACTCTACCTTCTATTCACTTAGTTTGTACTCTGCCTGTAGCTATTGTTTGATCAAGTATAATGATAACAATGGCTTATCATTGAACCAGTAACAGCTATTTATATCATTCAGTGGGTGGAAAAGCCAATATTACAAGTCACTTGGGCAGCCCAAGGGGTACAGCTATATCATCACTAGTCCCAAGGTGCAGGACTCCAGGTAAGCATTCTAGTATTATTCTTAGTAGATATTAGTGACTGTGGACTTGTATAGTCTGTATTTTATATTGAACAGGACAGAGGTAGGATGCAATTATATTTACACTATATTGTAGACAATTTGCTGTTTGAATTTGAAGTTTGAAATTACTTTACTAGTGTAAAGCTCATCTTAAAACTACATGTAATGCTAATATAGTCACATTGAGAATGTATACTTGACATTTAGAGCAACATGTCTAATTAGGTAGCTGACAAAGTATAGCCTCTATTTGAGAAAATTTCTTTATCTGAGCATTTTGAGCAAGTGTCAAATGAAACATAAATGTATGAACTTTGTATAATTAGTGTCAGACAATAATGCAGTGTTGGCATAGTTTCATCTAGATTTGGGGTTTAGAATAAAGTAAGAGTAAAATAGAAGTAATTATAGTATGCTGTAGTATACATCTGTATTGTGGGTTGAACATCTCTGAGCAGAGAGCATGTGAACTGCTGAATTTTACCAGATCCAGTATTAATCAACATTATTCTCTGTATGTTAGCAAAGTATACATGATTTTAGGATGGAATAATTTATAAAGCTCATGTTTCATATGGTGACCATGGTGCTTTTATTTGCAACAAATACTGTGTGATACAGTCAAATAAAATTTAATTATTATCGAATGGTAATGTCATGTTTGTAATAGGATACGTGGAGTGTGTTTATACAGTTTGCACCCCAAGTGAGAGAGAGAGTCTCCATATTTATACAATGGGGAAGGTGAAACATGAGATACCATTCTTTGGTTATGAAACATGTATGTAGGTAATCAAACATTTGTATTGTTGACAGAATGACGCTGAGTGATGACTAAGAGTGATATTGCTAGACACTTGAGACTTGTATCTTACAAACAGTCTGAAATTGTGTAACTTGGGTTTTTCTTTCAATGGAATAATGTAGTTCAGTACTGTGAGAATAAAATAATAGGTTCTAACCATTAACTGCCTTACATGATATTTACTTAGCTTCTCACCTCTTATCAAATAGACAAACAGTATCATCTGTAACTTTAGTATAACAAGAAATAGGACATTAGTTCCACCCAGGACTTCACATAATCTATAATATGTACATCGCTTTATCTTTTAGGGCATTGTGGGTACAGAAAAGTCACTGGGAACCTACCCTACACAGCCTATAGGCCTATCTACTATGTGGTGAATGCTTTAGTATTATATACATTGTACATTCCTTTCGTAACATAGACTTCTTCCTGATGGAGGATATTGTAGAATATAACTTCAGTGCTGAACCCTCATGGATATCAGACACCATAGAGTTTACTGACACGGGAATAGAGATCAACTTCAAAAAGTTGAATGACATGTGTTTGAATATGAAGCTTCCTTCACGGATATGTGTCGTGTTGGAAGGAACGCCATCTGCAATGTCTGAGGATGGCAAATCTGCTACAATAACTGATACCATATCCACTATAACTCCTAGTCAAGATTCTTTTAGAGGCTCTGTTGATATCAACATAGTAGCTAGTGATGCCACATCCTCTACAGTAGGTAGTGATGCCACATCCTCTCCAGGAGTTAGTGATGACGGATCTCCTTCAACAGATTTAGGTAATGATGTCATATCTTCTCAAATAAATGTTGGTATCAGTGACGCCACACCACGTTTGACTGCCAGTGCGGAACACATTGAGGTTACACCTAAACAGGATGTTCAGGTACAATCAACAGGTAAATTTTCAGTCCACATGCATCTACACATGGCCGACTTACTCAACTTTTCTCTTCCTCTTGTTCTTTCATGAATGACTTTATCCAATGAAGTATTGCCACACAATGTTTTTACTAAAGTTTTTATTTAGCGGAATGGAAAGTAAGGAAAGCTAAAACTTTTGTTGGCTTTATTGATGAGTTTCTTCAGTTCTATAAATTTGATTTGCTCTCCATCTACTGGTGTACAACGTCTTCACTCCTAAATACTTTGGCACTTACCAGCTCTCTAGCTGATGTATCGAAATTTTGGCAGAAAAGGAGAGAAAATCTGTCAAATTATCACATGTCAGCGTTCTTGTTTAGAAACTGATAGCGGTAGGATTGCAGTCTCTGCAGCTTCCACTTGAATAATCTCAGGAATAACTGCACATTTACCTGTATTGCCTATTTACCTGCAGCTACCTACTTCAGGAATGATAGATGAATGGAACTTGCATGTATCTTTATTAAATTATAGGAGTAGGGATAAGATACATATATATATATATTATATTTCACATGAAGCAAAAATGAAAGTTTTTACTGCAACATTTGTCAGTGTTTAAATTCAGATATTGTTTATATGATCGTCCATTCATTGTTAAAACAATTATGCACAAACAACGTTTACAGTCTTGCTAATTTAGTATAGACCTACACTTGACTGAACTAGCACAATGCTACCAATGCTGTGTGCACCTAACCCCTAGTTCAAATGACTAGCAGCTATTTCTATATAAAGACTGTTTGTTATCTTAACCTAAAACCAAGAAGTAGACAAAATTCTGAAGTCGCCTTGTGTTCCCATCTTGACTTGTCATTATTCGATGCCAGCTACTATCAAAATAATAAAATTCTGCCTTTTGCTACAATATCTCTTATAATATTATGTTAATATCCTGTATGCTGTCGTTTTGATTTCAGTTGCAGCAGTATCCATAGGTTCTGTTCCAGATAGGAGTCTGACAAGTCAGCCTAATGTCTGTGACAATGAGGACAAAGTTGAGCCACTACGCAACGTCAGTAAAATACTACCCAATTTAATTTCTGAACAAATACAACAAGCAACTACACTGCCAGCAGAGCAAATATTAAAACACATTTGCTATCTATCAGTCATATGTTACTTTATCTGTGTATCATACATACCTACATGCATATGTAAAATAAACGCTTCCTGTGCAACATGCTGCATAACCTTATAATAATTATGTATCTAGAGAGAGAACAACTCCCCAAGTGGGACGAAGAAAAGGAAATCTGTGAAGAGGTCAGAGAGTGTGATTGCAAGAGAGATTAGACTGCAGAAGGTTAGTATGCTAACTACTAACTACCTTGTATTATGTTAGTAGTAGCTGGCTGCCAGGGTGTGGGGGTGGACATTGCACTGTGTATCAGAGATAACTTTACACCTTACTTGTCTATGTAATCTGTGATAGTCAATAAATATGTCAGATTAGATAACATGTACATATATATACTCACACCAATCATTCCAGCTAATTATTATTGCAAAGTATACTACACGGTTTCATTGCTATTATTAGTGCTATTATATACGTACATACTTAGCCCTCATACTTACATTGCACTGGTGGTGTAATCTGTATGTACATGTATGTAAATTTTTTGGCCAATCTCCACTTTATTGTACTATTGCCAAACTCCCAGAGATAGAGAAAATGTCTCATAATTGTTACAGGAGAGAGAAGAAGAAGTGAAACAAGACCGGCAGCAAGCTCTGAGACAGCATATGCGACGTAGGCTAACCAGGGACCACAGTCTAGACTATGGTAGCACGAGCTCTTCTCCATCTTCTAGCGCTACAGAGAATAGTAATGAACACGTCGTTAAAAGTGCAGTAGACTATGAACATAAAATATCTAGTCAGTCAAGTACGGGTATCAGAGCCACCCGCCCTTACTCATCCTTCTCTGTACAGGATAAAACACTTTCAGGTTCTGATTCAACAGACTTGCCTCTAACTAGGAGACATATTTTACGGAATAAAATAAATGCAGGTAATTTAAAATATATGTACATCTAGGTATATTATCATACTACTTTTAATATACTATATATTATAGCGACTGGTAGTTGAGAATCTCCATTGTGTGAGGTTTCATCTTATATGTACCCTAACAGCAATTAGTCATTGTAATAAAATGATTTATTTGTGTAATACAATCAGAAATATCTCATGCTGTTTGCCAATGTACATGGCATCTCAAGTATGTAAGTGAAACATGCACATGTGATACACAAAACACCACACAAGTGTATACACTACACTATTTACATAACTATATATTTCTTACTCATGTTCTGTATTTGTTGTAGGAGCCACAGCAACTGCTAGCTATGATGACGTATCCAGTAATAGTAAAGTCACATCCAGTCATGCCAGTGACTCCACGAATAGACTGTAAGTATAAGTAGTACAGCACCAGTAACTAACATATCAATGTCCTTCATTGCACACTCTATGCTACTCTATCCTACTGGCAATGCTCCAGTACACTTTAGTATTAGTAGTTATCTGTCCTTTATTACTGAATGTTGTAAGAGAAGATAACACTTGCCCATTGCATATTGCGTTGTTGCATCCAGTACATGGTCACTCATAAGCTAGTGATCATAATTAAAATTTCTTGTTCAAGTAATTGAGAGAGGACAACTTCTAATTATGACCAATAGCTTGTGAGTGCCCACTATTCTACATCAAGGTGTGCACGGTGTGTTCACATAGGCAGCTAAATGATCATCTAACGAAGTACATGTAGTGTAGGGTACTGCTAAAACATTCCTGTTCCCCTGCATTGATAAATATTACTCTTCTTGTGACCTTTTTTTTTAACATGGCAGTTGACATTCTCCTGTAGAAATGGGGTTAGTGGTTATGATGATGGTAGTATGAGCCAACAAGTTCATAAACATACACCCAATGAAGTCATCACACTAAGGAAACAATGTGAGTCAGTGTATTAAGCTATCAGTCAGCAAGTTGTGTGGTATAATATCTAGCTTTGTTCACAAGTAGTTGACTTGCTGTAGCTGCTCTATTAGGTACCATTAGTGTGCACTGTTTACTCTACTTTTATATGTATTTACTGTAGTTCATACCCACACTCTTTATACCGTTATGGTGCAGAGAGCACATTGCTGGGATCATGCTTTTGCGGGGTATTTAATGCACTGGTAGTGCTAAAGTCGAGTGAGAACATAGAAAAATATTTCATTTCGGGTTTCAATTGCTTCATACTAGGTCAGATTGGTAGAAATGATGAATGTTACATCTTCAACTCCAGCTCATGGTCATGTGGTGGTTATGCATTAAGCAAATGGCAAATGGCTCTATGTCATGCAGGAGTAGTTCTAATGCGTGATAACATATAGAAGTTTATATACACATGCACATGATAGCTAAACATTTCTCTATTATATCTAGCCTCCTCTTTGTTCAAAGATCGGTCCATGGAACAAATACAACAGGAGTTATCTTCTATCAGACTGCGTGAGAAGGAGCTGAGGTTAGTTGAGTTAATCACATTTATTATTATTAGATGAAGAATTAGGGTTTTTTGTTGATGACATTAGCTGTATATAGTCGGCATGGTTTGAGATCAAGCTAATGCACAATTGCTTAGAGTTGTCTTCTCAGAAAATTATAAAAGTGGTGTTGAGAGAGAGAAGGCAACTCTAGAATCACAAAACTTGTGACAGTCATTCCTCACAAGAAGACAACTCCCCACTAACAATTACTTGGTCTTATGAACCTGTTCCATAGAATAGTTTCATTTTTACATGAAATTTTAAACTAACACAGCCATTTTTGTACATTGACAGTGTTGTAGATGCATAAACCAAAACACGGAAATAATTATATTGTATAGTAAGTAGAATCAACCAATCATATCAGCTCTTGCTCACATTGATTGCTCTTCCCCCTCCAGCAAGTAACTAGGTACACTACCCTTGATTCCCAAGCCAGCCAATCTGACAAGTGAGGCCAATATGCAATATTGAATTAGATGAGTAGTGGTTAGTTCTGGTGTAATGGATATCAGTTGGGATAGTGGCTCCGTTCCAAATCTAATATCCTCTTATATGAGATGCATCCTTGGTATTTGTAAAAGTAATTGTTAAATTGATTATTGTTGTCACCGATATAAAAGCCAAACAGTTTTTGAAAGAAATTTGGTGGGCTTACAGTATACCAAGAGAGGCCAGTTACAGTCATTCACATGGTTATGACTTATAGAATGTGCATGCCGTTTTCAATTCAAAACAAAGATAATTTGAGTATAACTTTAATTGGCTTGGAAGTGATATTCAGCTTTTGTATTCATATATATCACAATTTTGACCCAAGCTGCAATGAAGACTGACCAGTTCTTATAATGGGAATTTTCTAGTATAGTTTCAATTCTCATGATTTGGACAGCTTGGCAGCTTGAAGTTGCTGCAATGATGTTTTAAACTGTTCATTTCTTGTGCAATATTTCTTTTAGGCATTTGGGAATAAATGTATAATTCAATCTAGGAGAGTGGGATATTTCTTAGAAATAGAATGAAATGGTGGCTTTGATACTAGCTGCACATTACCTGGGTTGTGGACTATGGTGAATATATATCGTTTTCTATCAGATTTTACAATCTTGTCATTAGTTTTGTTTTCAGTTTTTAAGAGAGATTGATATACTGGTGCTACTCATTTCAAGCAAATAATATGTTGTTTTATTTAGAGGCCATTCTATAATGGAGTCCAATTTTCATTTATTACTTACTGTATGGAAATGCACCTGTATAAAATATTGTATTAAGCAATGTGCGCTATTATATTGGTACAACTATAATGATGATAAATGCAATATAGCTCTATGGATTTAGTGAACAAAAAGTGTCCTAGAAATTCTTTCAAATAAGTCTAGTTGATGGTTTTTATGTAAGTCAGAAGTCTGCTGCTTGGCTCTTTCATATCCAGTGTTTTAATAAAAATACTTGTACTCTGTAATAATGGTTATATGAGTGTTTATATATCACCATATCAGAATTATCATATCAGAATCACCAAATTAGAATTAACGGTTGGCAATTTGCATTAGCATAATAATTTTATCCACTACAGTAAAGAGCAGACAACTCCCATAATCAATGGTGGATTAATAGACTGGTAGACCAGCATTGTGTACCATGTGACATGTGTACCATGTGACATGTGTGCTCTGCTGCCTTCATGCATTCTACTCTACCTTCTAGCTTCTATGTAGATAAAAATATAACACAATGTGACCTGTGTGTTCCCCTCCCCTAGGTGTTACATTTTCATCGAATTGGTCCTAGATTCAACCGCATATATACACAGCACATAGCCTACATTGTGTTTACACAAACTTTACTCTATTATTACATTCTAAATAACTGCTACTTCCAGTGGGCACATCCTGAGAGGAAAAGGTTTTCTATGTAGCTACTCAAGTTACATTACCTGCTAATACATATTACATACATTGCTTGGCTAACACTAGGATTCTATGCTACTGCCACTGCATACCCTTCACCTCAAGTGCCTCTTATAGAGGTTGATATTTGATTAAGAGAACTACTTACATTAACAAGTGTCTAGAAGGAATGATATCAGTTGCCATTATTTGATCAACTGTAATTAAAGTGCAGCTAAATATTGCCTGATTTCATAATAGCTGTGCTAATTGTACCAATGCCTAGTGAAGAGTGGCCATTAAATGGAATCAATCACCTACATGTATGTGTATGTACCACTTTTTTTACTAACTTCAGCTGATTATGCATTGGTAGACATGTAGTTACAATGTATGTAGCAGTTTAACAAAGTAACTTGATTTATACATTATCATAGGCTGCTCTATTAGGTGAAGTTTGACATTTTATGTGTAATGTATACTCCTTGATATACTTTTTTATATCTAAGATTGACTGAAAGTAATTGATAAGTGCTGCACTAGTATTTGCTGACTTAATCAAAGTCAGCTGTTTATGTAAATACAATTTATATCATGAACAAGCTGCACCTTAGGAAATTCACTACACAGGCTGTTCTAGTAGGCTACCGTGTTCTAATGTACTTTGCTCCACCAAAATATGGAATATGCCTTCTGAAAACGAAATTACGGCTTGCAGTAAATAATTACTTCAAAAAAGTTCTTTCTGCGTTTCACAAAATCTTGTTTCTTGAATCTAACCATTTAACAAAGAGGAATTTGTTGGCCTACAATATGAGTATACTTGTATAATGTACATGTATGTACCCCGAGTCCTACATTATTGTATTGAAAATAAAGCTGTTTTATAACCTTGGCGCTTTGATTTGTATATTTACAGACATACTGTAAGTCTACGTGATGCCTATGCAAATTATAGTATAACTGAAGCGTAATTATTATGTTTTTTGGCAGATATGCAGAAATTTGATTTGAAATGAAAAAACCAAAGAGTCTTTGAATAATTACACTAGATATATATACAGCTTCTCCAATTAATAGGTTGTACGTGTAGTATAATAATTCAGTAAAAGTACTGATATTTCTTTTGTAAGCTATAGTTAAAAATATGAAGCTTGTGGTTAAACATTACAAGGATGAACTAGGCCACTTTACACTGTATGTTTTGGCCATTTTACGTCTAGAGGCAAAAGTAATCAACTTTGTAGTTGCTAGCTGCTGTACCCACTATTATCTTATAGACTATTGATATTATAATATGCTGTTTTATTTGTCATTGTTCAATGGGAATATTAATAGTTTTATAATGAATTATTTACACATGTACAGTGTACATATATCACATGAATACTGTAAATGCTGCTATCTGTTGTTTATTCGTTACTTAGCAACTGCAGTCAATGGGGACTGTGTACATATAGAACTATAGATTATTATGAAGTCGCAGGAAATATGATGGATGCACAGTATATTATATTGATAAGCCATACAAAGCTACAACAAAACCTGATGTCATAAAATGCTAGCACAGTCAACATAAGCAGTGGGTAGCCATTGGTTGTATCAATTAATCCAAGTCAGCGCTGATCTCTCAGAGAAACTATTGTTTTCTTGCATGCTCAGATATTTACTCATTTTTGTACTCGATTGGATTATCGTATTTCTTAATATTAAACTCAGTTTTGTCAATATGCAACGGGAAGTATCTGGAATGATGTTCTCTTACATTAATAAGAGGTGAGTGTGCTATCGTAGTAGTGGTGTCGTCGCAGTAAAATGATCTCCTTCCATGAATAGAAATGCTAAAGTAAGTATTTATATATAAATAGTGTATACTTACTTTATTATTTTCTCATGTTTTACTGCACATCGCTGGCTATAATAACACAGTGTAGTTATTCTATTCCATGCCTGATTAGGGGCTGCAAAAAATGAAGAACAGTTTGTTTAAGAGTTAAAAACTTTAAACCAATGCAGTGGAATAAAACATTAGCCTATATTTCCGCTATCAGTGATGTTATAATGTAATACATTGTTTTAATATGATGGTTATATATGAAACATTGCAAAAAATATGGACATGAATCTTGAATTTTCTGTTACTGTTGTCTACATGGTCCCAGCTCTACTATTCAGTTGATGAAAATTTATTAGCTCGATAGACTGAATAGACGACAGAAACAAAAAAATTCAAGATTCATGTCCGCACTTCATATAATGAACCATAACTTGGTTTTAGCTCAAAACCCCTCAGTGCTGGTTTGCTGCCACGTCTTACAGTTTACCAAGCTGACTCCTCAACTATATCAAGTAATGTATTATTAATACAATAGATTCATTTGAATGTACATTCAAATGAATCTATTGTATTAATAATACATTACTTGATATAGTTGAGGAGTCAGCTTGGTAAACTGTAGGACTACTGCTGCTAACGGCTGTCTCATTTCAAAAGTCTAAATATGATTGTCAAGGAATAGAATGTGTTTTTACGATAATTCACACACCTAGTATGCTTCAAATTATGCTGTATACTTGTAGCCAGTACCACGAAGGATGTCTACCAAGTCACCAGAGAAAACAGGCTAACATGCAACCGTCAACTAAACCAATGGCAGTGCTAGACTACACGGCGGGTAAGGTAGACGTGGTTACAGACGACAAGCTATGGAGACAGTGCGTCGGCAATGAGCAGAAAGCCGTCACAAAATGGCAAGAAGAGTGGGGGTTCCTTACTCAGTATGATAACAAAGTAAGTAGAATTATTTAGTTTTGCTAGAATCTTCATAAATAATGATAGGTGTGCTGCTGGGTGACTATAGAGCATAAGCCGACAGCCAATAGTGATGGAACCGGGTCTGGCATAATGTCAAAGATCCAAATATCCAATCCGTCTTTTTATTAAAAATGTTTAAAATGATGGTTGCTTGCAATTTATAGGGCAATGCTGTAGAACCTGTACAGATGCCAGAATATGAAAGTCGGTTTTCTAATGGCCCGGTCCCTAACACGGTAGCAGGAATTTATGGCTCAAGAACACAGTCTACGCATGTACAGGAGATGTTTCGTCTAGAGAAAGCATTAGCCTCTCCCAACAGAAAGAAAAAGTTGGACAGTGAGATGATTTGCTATTAGGGAGAGCTAGGCAAGGGGTGTAATCTAAAGAAAACATTCAGCATGCAATAACCTGTAGAAAATATTGGTGCTTCAGTTACATGTACATATAAATTGCACAGTGGGAGTTATTCCCCTTATTATGCTAATTCAAGGGCTAACAACTCTTACTATTCCTTAGTTCAAACACATGCAGGCTTTACAAGGTAATTTATTATCCTACACATACAAGACCGAACCCTTCCATGAAAATTGGAGAGATGGCCGATTTTGACATGGGTGGTTGGGGTATCAAAATCCTGGTGGAAAACGAGATAGACTCCTATGGAATGTAGGGGGAGGTGAAGGGAGAAGGGTGGTCAGAGACCTACATGTACATGTATATGCATATGTATCTATACGCAGTGAAGGAACTTATTTTAATATGTCAAACTTATTTATTTAGTTACATATTTGTTTAACCTTTTGATAGTCTGTGGGAGCCAATGAGATGGCGCCATCTTGTCAGAGACGCCTCCATGACACAGACATGAGCTGACTGTGATATACAGAGGATTGATATTATTTAGAAATAACCAAGTTATACATACACCTTATCTCAATATTATTATCACATAGATAAGGGATATAATGTACATGTATATTATATGGGGAGTAACATATACATGTATACATATACATGTAATATCGTGTGGTAGGCAGAATAGATAACAAAAAACAAGTTCAAATTCCAAGTAAAGGACTAGGAAGTAAATAATATAATTTTATAATTTATGGCTTATGTTTGTTATCAAATTTTATATTATATTTTTATACAATTCTAATGCTTCGTTGTGCATTTACATTAGACAATGACACATATTTACAATATTTATAATAAACATTATTATATTAAACCACTTGTACTCTAAGGGAAGTTATGGAAAAAATGGAGTCATAGCAACTGATCATCATTACATGACTTGTGTAATCAATATTACAATAATATAACAATATAACAATCAAAGAACTCTTTGCATAAAAATATATTATTGTGTAGTTATCTCGTTTATTGTATGCTATGACTGTGTATATTTATGTGTGAAGTCACATAGCAACTATTTGCATTTTGCTATCCATTCTGTTGCATAGCATCAAGTACAGAGACTACAAAATAATGTTATAAAATTATATTACAATATATAATAGTAAACCACATTATTTATAATACATGTCATAAAATATAACATCAATCTCTGGTATAAACCAATTAAATCTATTAATCAGATAATAAACAAAAATATGCATCATAATATTAGTTAGCTTTGCTTGTGCTTGTATGTAAATTTTTCTTTCTGTTTATATTGCAAGCAGAAAAATGAAGAGTAATAGAAGTATTATGCTAATATTAATATTGCTAAAAAAATTGTTACTCTACTATTACATAACTTGTAAAAGTTGAATTGAAACTTCTAATCTCAAATCTACAACGATTACTTTCATAGATTATCTACATGTACAAACTATATGCAAATTGTCTATAAACTACATGTAGATTATCTACAAACTACATGTAGAATATCTATAAACTACATGTAGATTATCTATAAACTATATGTAGAATATCTATAAACTACATGTGGATTGTCTATAAACTACATGTGGATTATCTATAAACTACATGTAGATTATCTATAAACTACATGTAGATTTTTAAAACAAAATTGCGTTAATGGTGATTGACTGATTGTCACTAAACTAACGGCAACTTTTAGTGGTCATCTTTTAGACAAAGCAGTAACCAGGAACTAAACTAGATTGTAACATTGTGTAATATAGTGATATACATGTACATAATTGTGTAATACAATATTATATTATAGCATGTCTATTAATACTACTAGAGAAATGTACATAATGAATTGTATAGCATGAATTGGCATAGCTCTAGGAATGAGTCATCCTCACTTAGTCACCATGTCAATTGAGTCATTGAGTTCCTTTAGCCCTAGGTTCTAGACTCTTAGTGATTCTAGTTCTCACATGGAGATGGTTGTATATGGTACAGAGGCAAGTTTATGTACATACATGTAAAGATATACTTACATACTACAACGACTAGGTATGTCACTGAGTGACACCCATCACTCTCTCAAAAATTCATCTACATTGTTATAGTAGACGTCATCTGTACTGTCTACCGACTCATTCTTCTGCAACACAGCACCTCTTGCAGGATTGACATTACTATATTGTGCTACATTAGTGTTTACATACAGTGCCTCCTCCCCCTCTGCACCATTCTCATAGAGCTGCTCGTCATTATCAACTACATCTGGAGCTTCAGCACTTGGTCGATAGCCAGATAAACATGGTTGCTCAGCATTACTACCATCCATTATTACGTAATCTTCAATGGGTTCTTGTTCTTCCACTTCCGTCTGCTTCTTTTATCAGAAAGAAATATCAAAACTGATTAACTGCACTCTAATTCAATGTAAAACTCAAATATGAGGTCAAGATATTGGACCCATTGTAAATAGTTACAAACAATACTCGTATGTGTAGCTATTAAGTATCTTTTCAGCGTTCAAATAATTGTTTTCACAGTTCTCAAGCTTTTCCTAATGAGTTATCTCTCAGATCAATGATTAAAGATGGTTACTACATGCTGTTACAAAAAGCAAACAGTTCTCTACACACATAGATATTGTATTGTAATAACTATGCCTATTAGATAAGATTTTCACAAACATTTTAGTGCCTTGTGAAGATCTCGAACACCATTTTTTTACTTTAGCTAAATCCGAACAAAATAATCTCGCTCAGTCGTTTTCCAAAGCACTAGGCTTATACAGTCAGTGCACCTACCCCAATAACACCGTGAAAACATGTTAAAAGATGTTCTCTCAGTATTTGCGTGGTTTTTCAACCAACCATCTCTCAGGTGAACTTTTACTTTTACTTATGGCATTGGTTTGTCCATTACTCTTGTTGGTATTGTCATAAAAATTGTGAAATATTTACAAAGAAATAGCGTCAAAATGTGATCATATTTGGGTAATTTGTAGCAGTTACGCTTATTGGCAAAACTGGCTCAATATTATCAGGCCACCAAATTGTGCATAAAATGTAGCATTACCTCTGTTACCATCTGTGACATTCTTAGTGGAGCTAAATAGTCTTCATCATCGACAGCTTCAACATCGTCTGGTTTAGCACGAAGAAGAGCGTCTTTGTGGGGTAGTAGTACACTCTGCCGCGGAGCTTTCTTCGCGCTTTGTTTCATTTTGACCTGCACTCTGTTACAGATGACAGCAATGAGAATAGCCACGCAGACCAATACACCAACCTAAAATAAACAACGTTCAAGATTGCCACAAGGTGCTTCACTTTATAAGATTGCAGGAGATAAAGCTGTAACTGTATATCTCTGGCAGTATTGCAAAGCCTTCAATAGTCAATGCTTTGTGTTCATTGGTGACATCGTAGCATGTCTAGCAAAGATATACACATAGGTGTACATGTAATGTTCTCTACATGTGCATTATGGATGTCAGTTGACCTGTTCTACAACCTAATACTGCGTCCACTACCTACTACCAAAGCCCTGCCATTACGCCTACCCAGTTACCATGTACACGCTAAGCAGACCTTCTGGTCAACTACTGTACTTTCAACTTGCACTATATTATATGCCAATAACAATAAACACATTTTGGAGCCTTTGATTTGAAATGAGCATGTTTGATTGAGGAAAGACTGTTATTCACTCATTGCCTTGTTGAACTTTCTAAAAATTTATAAAACAGAGTTTTTGCATTGTACTTCCTTTTAATTTTTCAGGCAGTTTATGAAAAATGTTGAAATTGATAACTATTAGATTTTGTGTAAACAGTAATACTTGAGGTCATCACACAGTGCATTGATTGGCTAATAATGATGTGCAGGTCAACATGTATCATATACACTGTAGATGCTTTAGCTGCATAGCCATTCCTCTACTTAGCTGTCTAATTATGTAGGCAGTATTGCAGACTACATCAATGTCACAGTTTTAGTAGTCATCTATAAATTCCCTGCTGGTGACAAACCTGATCTAAACAGAAACTGCATGTAGATTTTCCAATGGGACAATCTCAACCAACAGAAATATCCCAGATGATAATTCTTTATTCTTTATTGTTCTCGTTTCCCTGTTAGGTGCAGTAGTGGAGAGATTTAGATAGTTTTAGTTCCTTGTTTGTGGTTGGGGTTTGGAGTAAGGGCGGTCTACTGACAAAGTATAGAGAAGACAACTTCTCCTGATTCAGTTTTGTCGATGAACAACGGCTATCTCATATTTCTTTATTTTGTGCCCCTAACTTGGTTAGACCAAGATTTTTGCATTGAACATTGTTTTTTACTACAAATTGATAGACTTGCAAAAAAAATGCATGGCATTCTGTGCAGACATTCTGCATGGTGCTTAAAAATATCAACAAGGCTTGAAAAGTAACCCCATGTTAGCTGGCCTGTGGCTATATTGAACCAAGTTGTTTTCGCATTGAAGTTGACAGTGCTTTCCTTTGAGCCACTTTGGCTGTATGAATAGCAAAGAGAATGTAGACTAGGTCTACCATCATACTTACAGGAATTCCAATAAGAATGCCTAGATTTGGCCGTTGATTGTGAATTACAGTAGTGGTCACACTTAGTGTGGTGGTATTAGACAGCTGCTTCGTAGAAGTGGAATCTAGAGAGAGAATACCAGAAATATAAAATTTTGGTTTATTCCAGTAACAAGAAGCCATCTATTATAGTTGGTTTATTAATATGTAAGTGTAGCCGTTGTAGCTTTTGTAATCAATTGTTAGAATTGGAACTTTGAACATTTTATTTGGAAAACAAATATGTTGTAACTGGGGATGTAACTGTTGTTTTACCATATTATATGTACATGTATATGTACATTTGGTTTCCAACCGTTATTTGTGAACAGTAGCTACAAGGTAGACACAATAACTGTGCATAACTTTTCTGAATTTATATCTGGGAACTATCTGTAGTGTAGCTGTAGGCCAAAGTACAAATATTTTTTTATAGTCATTCAAGATTCTGAAATGAAGGAACTTATGTATGTTACTGGTTACTGCAAAGTACGATTCATGTATGGTTAATGTATATAATTGTAGCACTTACTTGTAGTTGAGTTGGTAGGTTTTTGAGCTGCAGATTCTGGAGGTAAGAAAACTAGAGAAGCAAAAGCCAGAAGCAGGACTGAATATAATCTCCTCTCCATGACAGTCAAGCCAATCTCTCACTTACTAGTGGATCTCAGTTCCTGCTCCCTCCAGACCAATCTAGTGAGTAACACTGTGATAGACTAGTAGCTCCAAGTAGTTACCATCAGCCAATTCAGTCAAACTTGAGAATGTCAAGTATGTGTAGCCTACACAACTACACAACTATGTAGTAGTGAGTATTAGTGGGCTTGCAATTATAAGTGCTAATATCTGTCACATGCTCATTGATTGCAACACAATACAGCACTGCACATGAGTGTGTTATATACATTGTAGAATGTTGTGTGAGATAACACTGCACTGAGGAATGGATAGACTGTATGTAATAATATGGTCTACTAACTTCCTTTTGTACAATAGATTATTATTATATTGACATAGGACTACTTATACTATTCACTTAACACAATAGGCTAACATTTTTACAGTAAGATGAGAGGATTACTCCCCATGCTTAAGGGTAGAAAACACTGCATTATCATTGGCCCAAAAACTATACGATCGACCCATACATTATGTAACTGATGGCCCAAGAATAATGTAAGTAATGGGCCATTGATTATGTTAAGAAGTTGTCCTCCCCCAACTCCTCTGAAGGCCTGAGAAACAATTCCATATACATGTAGAAGAGATAACCTGTAGTTATGATAAAGAGGTAGTGAGTGTTTATACAATGTCCTCTCACTCCGATAGCCCTTGTCACTGTGTCATTGGCTACATATTGAACCATGTTCCTTCTTCCTACCTGATTGGATGGGTGTCATACTCCTACTAATAATCTAATGATAATATAAGAGACATTGAGTGAAATGGAAACAGCGTCACTGTATTTCACCAACAAAATGTAAAGATAAAGGCATATGACCCCAACCCCAAGTTGCTTGTAGGCCTGCATGTGCATGTTGTAGCACAAGTTTCTAATTTATACAATCATGTAATAACAGTGTATATAATTTGATTAGGTGGTCAATAACCTTTTGTAGTAGGCTTGAGAGAAAGGGGAGTGCCATGTTAGGTAAATGGACTATGGAGATTCATACTAATATAATACTGTTGTCTCCCCATGCTTATACATTTTTCATCTAGCTATAATAGGAAGTTGTCTCCTCTTTTACCTAACAAAAGAAGCCAATTTCTCTTTTATGGTTGCTTGTACATGTACATTTGTACAAGTATATGGGAATGTAACAGTATTTGGTAAAAGGTACAATGTAAATGGCAAAAAGTGCTATGTTTTTCTTCCTACCAATTACATCGTTTGCTGTTATTTAACTATTTACCAAAAATTAGTTAGCCCCATGTTTTGGTCATCTGCACTGTACATGTACATGTACTTTTATTTGTGTGCACTTTTAGGATGTGTCTCGATTGCAATTATACATATAACAATGACATTTGTGGTGAAGCATTGCTTTTAGTGCCAGTATTGTACAATTAATATGCATATGCTTGTAAAATGCATATTATTGTTATAGATTTTTTACGTTTATTCTAGGTAACACTTTTATACTTTGTCATGGCTTGATCAAAGTTGCCTTATTCCCTTAAGTCTAGTAGCCTCATTGTTGAATGGCAGGAACTGAAGGTAGCAAGGCTAAACTATTACATGTATAATACAATGCTGTCTTATTCCGCTGAGGTTAAATAGATTAAGCTTTACCAATTACATCTTATGTATTGTTTAAATTCAAATTACATTTCCTTCTTGATTGGCAGCAGTAGATGAATTTGATACAGTCTTATCTGCTGTATAATCCTATATATACAATGTACATGTACATACATCGTTTGACAGATATTACTGCATTTCTGTTAGGAAATACAGTATACTGTAAGAGTAATCTTGCTATAAAATGTAATATACCAATAATTTATCTGGAAACTACATTTTTATAATAAGGAATACCAGGATTGGCTAGTAAAGGTATGTAACAGTGGTAGTAGTAGTAGTAGTGGTAGTAGTAGTAGTGGTAGTGGTAGTGGTAGTGGTAGTGGTAGTGGTAGTGGTAGTGGTAGTGGTAGTGGTAGTGGTAGTGGTAGTGGTAGTGGTAGTGGTAGTGGTAGTGGTAGTGGTAGTGGTAGTAGTAGTGGTGGTGGTGGCGGTGGTGGTGGTGGTAGTGGTGGTAGTGGTGGTAGTGGTAGTAGTGGTGGTAGTGGTAGTAGTGGTAGTAGTGGTGGTAGTGGTAGTGGTAGTAGTAGTAGTAGTAGTGGTAGTAGTAGTAGTAGTGGTAGTAGTAGTAGTGGTAGTAGTAGTAGTAGTGGTGGTAGTAGATCCTTTAGTCTAAATTTTCAAATTGCTCAGAAACTTTGTCAAGCAAGGGGATTCATAATGACTGAATCTGTTACTTTTTTCTGAAATATGACAGTTAGTGCCAAGAGGTCAAAAGGGCTTAGAACAAACTATTCTTAACTCATTGTCACACTTTGGATTCCATATGACAAACATGGAAAACGCTTGAGCGAGGCGGCCTGTACCTAAAATATAGGTCACAGAGACTCCAAGTAGTTTCGTGTTTTGACACAAGTTTTGTATTGGAGTTGGAGGATTTTTTATAGCAGATTAAATCTTACATGACTGTAAAAGTGTATTTAGTAGGCCTACACACAAATTGAATGTTCCATATAGTAATAGCCGCAGGTCATGTACTTTACCAAGTATGTGATATTTCAGATGAATGCAGATGACACTTCAAAGATTATCATTGCTGCATACCTGCTTACGGTGGCCATATTGGCCCTGATAACAAACATCACCATGGTAACTGCTATATGCAAGTCAGCTAGTCTGAAGGCTCAATCAAACTCCATGCTTGTCAGTCTCAGTGTCAACAACCTGCTGCTTGTTATACCGATGCTAGTTGATATCTGCATTATATTTATCAACTCGGATATTCTAGATGGTTGCAGATGGCTGTTATTCTCCTTGCAGGTAATGTTTTTTAAATTTTTAACATTCACTGATTTTCAATATACCAAGTTGAACATGTTAATACGTTTGGTAATACGTTTGGTAACACAGTTGGTAACACGATATTGCCTATATATATATACATGTATATATTATGAAACATTTTTCTTGCAAGGAGTTTATTTTGGAGCAGCTAGAGACTTAGTTCCACATTTGTGAAAATAAGGCATTTCTGACTGGGGTTTGAACCCAAGGCTCTACGACGTCTAATCACCTATCACAGTGAACAGAACACATTCCCATTACACCAGCTCAACTTCCTACAAAATAGCGAACTTTACTGGTGAGCAGTATGTGGCTGTGCACTGAACCAGCTGCACACGCGACACTCCTCTATGGCTACCTCGCTACATAAAAGGGCATACTACATGGACACACAATTCCTAAGGGGTGTTATGGGGTGTTCCTGGCCTTACTAAAACTGGTGTGGTTTAATAGAATTGGTTGCCGTGTGCACTGGTCATTGGTCATTGGTATTGATGTATGTCACAGGATCTCATTTCAAATTTTATATCTACTAGATACTGATGACCAATGGTGTCTACGGATTGATTATTTCAATGGAGTGAAGTAATTCAATTCATTAGAGAATTAAAATTGAGTGATTACGATGTAACCATTAGTAATGTCTTATATTACATCAACTGATTGATCTAGGCTAGTAGCAGCATTACACTGGGGTAAGCAGAGAGTTCTTTCTTATAGAACTAGGTGAACAATGTGAGCTGTGGCAGTCAAACTTACTATTATTTTTATTTCAAATGACATACAAGACTAATATTAATACATCATACTATCTTGAACAGATTGTTATACACATACTTGAACTACATGGCTAAGCATAGAACGCACTAATAGGACTGGTATATCATTTGATATTAGAAATGAAGTTCTTCTTTTGTAGAATGGTATAACATATTTCTGTATGATGAACTATTGGGTGGAGTTGATGACTATAGGCTTGTATAAATGCACAGTATTAGAGAATCCGTCCATGAGCTTAGCAGAGAAGACAACTCTGGTTACAAAGTAAGTCATTATTGAAACAGCAAATTGGACTTTGATAACTATTAGTGATAAATACTGTTTTGACTTCCTTTTCATTGGGAGTGTGTGACAATCTTTACTGTAGAATGAGCCCATGTACTTCCCTATAAATTATACAATCTAAACACAGATTTGTTTGCTTCCTGCAGTATCTAAACTCCAACCTAACGCTGTATAATTAGGTAGAGCTGTACTGTACCTGTATTTGTACATGTAGTTGGAATCTGGAAGTTGTCTACTTTTTTTATTTGTACTCCTCAGCATAAGAAATTTTCAGCTTATGGCAATCACAGTCATGTAATATGTTTATTGCCTGTTCCTAAATAACGATATCAAAAATATGCAGTTGGTACTTGCTTCACATGCAATACATTATATTGCTTTGAAATTAATGAAGTATTTTCTAAGAAATCAAGTTTCTACTAATTGAATTTTAGTCTGTATGCATTTGTGCCTACGCTGTGCATTATTACCTCGATATAGGATATGATATACATTCAGAATTATTCTCTTGTAGATTGATTATATTCAACTGGATTGTAGTGTTTGTGTGCACAGGCATGCTGACACCTGTATATATTTTACTACACCAATCCGAAGAGCTTTTGAATGCAGAAGAACTACAATCTGTTCTCCTATTCAACATATACGATCAAATGCAACATATCAACAGGTTGGTATTTGTGTTATACCCATAGCAATACAGGTACACT
The DNA here is from genome assembly GCA_935421135.1 of Bugulina stolonifera. NCBI lineage: Eukaryota > Metazoa > Bryozoa > Gymnolaemata > Cheilostomatida > Bugulidae > Bugulina > Bugulina stolonifera. Next base: position 18,212,693 of record OW285189.1, on the reverse strand, counting down.
GTAGTAATGAATAACACTGTCCATATAGTACAACTTCATGGACAGCATAGTCTGTACACTATTGATTATTGTACATTGTGTAACAATGTTATAGCATATACAACAATGGAATAGCTCATGGCAAGCCTATTTTTAATTCTAATTTTTTTGTTGAAATCATTGTTGCACCATTAGGTTAGAATACTATGGTGCTATTAATTAGTTAGCCACTAGGCAAATTTAAATTAGAGATATTGTGATCAATACCAAGTGTCTGAATGTGATATTGGTAAAGGGTGAGTTCATAAGCTATCCATTGACTTGCATTTAATAGTTTTCAGTAGTAATTAGACTCATGGGAAGTTAGCTGGTGTTGTCCATGTAATTTCTGGGGTCAGCATTTTAGCTGATGGCTAGCTATGTGGTTACTTCTCTAGACCTCTGGTAATACTGGCAGTAGTACTATATATATGAGTGAAGCCACACTGATCTCTTCAACTACTGAAACTCAGAAACTAGGTTATTCCATGAAACAAACTTTGTCTTATAATACTTTATTATGTTGCAGTTCGGTAGCTGATCACATACTACTAGTATTTATGATTACTGTGCTAGTTGTCACTCTCTCACTTGCAATGGTTATAGTAACCTACTATTACATAGTTAAATATTATCATCTCATGGGCTGTATGGTGAGGTCTAATAGAGTGCTGCCAGTAACAGAGAAGAACAGTAAGTATAAATTATCCATGTATAAACGTGGTCCTTTCTCTCTCAGTGCCTATGTAATAGACTGTTATAATATATGTACTTTGCTATAATGCAATTTGCTATTCACTTTTTTACCATGTCTTATGCTGAAGAATTGAGACTGATTCACCATCTTTGCTGTAGTATTACTTCTTTCATATTATTTTCTTATGCTTTGCAAATTACATCATACTTTTAGGTGAGATATTTTCTGTTGTAAGGAGTATTATTTTTTTAAAAATATCTCACATTAAAAGCATGGCCAACCCTCTTAAAACCCTGTTTTTAGGTTTTTTTGTATACAAGGATTATTATCAAATTTAATTTTGTACTACATGTATATCGTCTGCATTTGAGCTCTATGACCTGTATATGCCACATTAATGTTGCAGATAGAAGTTTGGAGTTATCTGCTATTGGGTCAGATCAAGGAAGAGGGAACTTGCTGGCCGATTTAAGTGACAAGCAGAAGGGTTCATCAGGTAGAGTAGGGCGTGGAAGGGTGAGCGTATATAGAACAATATCCAACGTATACAACAAAATGGACAGTGTGTCTGTAGAGACCCACCGACCTACACTTTTGTTGAATACCGTACCTGTTTTTAGTCTTAGTGCCAATAGCTCCCATATTGAAAATGAGATAACTCAAAACATTAACATCACAGGTTATTTAAAACCTGAGGCTAAACTAGATATCGCTACAAAATGTCTCCTGTACGTCATGGGAAATATCATTATCTGTTCAACACCGTTGTTGATAGCAACAGTTCCTAACATGCTAGCAGGGTCAATATACAAGACTGTGGTCCTCAGCCTATCTAAGAATATCTTTTATTTGAATAGCTTTACTCCCGTTGTATGGTATCTGACTTTCCCAACTAAACTCAGAAAAACTGTTGCTTATGCAGGTAAATACTTTATCGGTCATCTAAAAAGATAAGATTACCTGCAGACAAGAATATCAACATTGACTAGGTTATTGTATGCAATTTTCTTATAGCGGTAGCATCCCAAAATGATTGAAGGTTGGCAGCATAATATTACAGTCTTGTAAAATATTGCAGTAATATATAATATTATAGTAATATATAAAATTATAGTAATACATGACTGTGTATGTAATATCATAGCAATATATTATAATATTATTGCAATATATAATGTAATATTATAGCAACATAATAATTATATAATGTTATACTTGGCAATCATTACTAACTGTAAAAGTATAGTAAGTTGTTCTGTATACCATAATAATTAGGATAATGTAATTTTGCAAATAGCAAAATAATAGCAGAAAATTATAGAAAATATTATTATATACACGTGTATTATAATATTGCACTGTTTATATATATAAATAATACATTAAGTTCAAGAACTACAACCATGAGAAAGAGTCACTGTGGTATTTCCTGCTGTTTATACTGATCATACGTTACACCCTAGTAACAGCTAGTGTTAGAATAACCTGTCTAAAAACTCCATTTTTCTATTTACATAAACACTACACTACTTCTTGGTATTGACAAATTATACAAATCATGTAAGCTATACAGTAGTCATGGTCGAAAATAAAAAAGGAACATCATATATTTCTAGTATCAAAAATACACTGACTATTTTAGTAGATGCTCAAAATTTTGCCAAAAGAGATACTTTTGTTTTATAAATAATGTCATAATTTATAATACTAGTAGCTATTTTACTCGTCTCTCATGCTTCAGTTACACCTGAGTTGAAGAGGTCAGAGTTCTGTTCTTGGTATAGAGGATTATTATACTGGTTGGAACCTGATACCGTGAAATCATCATACAAATCTAGAGGGAGTCTGTTTAGACGCTTAGACTTTCTCCTAATGAACAACAAATAAAAAATAACATTCAAATTAAATTATGTTTGAAACAAGATATATAGAGATGCAGTGCAGTGTATTGTTTAAAATCTAAACTAGTTACAGCATTGTATATGTATTATATATTATACTGTATAATACATATACAGTAGTTAGCTCAATGCTAATACTGCAGTACTGTATACATTATTTTGATAGACTAGAAATCATTTTTGCGAATAATTAAGTAATGCTGCTTGCTAAGCATGGTGTTCTCAATACTGGTGCAATAAAATTACATATGAATGAAATAAACTATTTATGTCAAATAATAGAGAGGACAACTTCAACAAGTACAAGGAACAACAACTCCAAATATTGTTCACAAGCTGATGATTGGAAAATCTATACAGAATATTTGCACCAGCTGAAATCCTGTATTTCATGCAAAATTCTGATTTAGGCCTAAATGTGAGTTTTCTTACCTTCTTGCTTTATAAGTGACAGCTGCTGCCACTATAATGACTATGAGCAGACCACCACAAATACAGCTTGCCACTAGTTCTAAAGCAAGAGAGTACATGTATAATGTTATACGCATAACAATATAACCATTGACATGCATGGTGTCAGATTGACATGTAGGTGTTAGATGTAAAGGATGCTAGCAGTGTTTTAGCTACTAGCAAAACCATAGGTTTCAGATGTACCGTAGATTTTTATAATTCAGGACAAATGTGTTTTGTGATGCTACAATTACTTTGTGGGCGCAAATAGTAAATTACTTTCCTTTTAGAGTTTTGCTAACATATAAGGTTAGCCTAAATCTTGATATTGGTAACTTACCTCGAGAGAAAGTAAATTTTGCTTGATTTCCATCTATCTGTTTTCCTGTTTTACCTGCAAAGCATGTATAAACACTTGTAAAGGAGAATTTGGTTTACCAAGTATTTTAGAGCTGTATAGTTGTAGAAGGAAATCAATAGGCCCAGTACAACTAATAATAAATAATAAGAGGTGACAGCATGTAGCAGTGTAAGTATAAACATTCACTGTGACTTCTAATGATTAAAAGCATGTGTATGTACAAAGTTAGGCCAAATATACATATACATGGAGCCTTGCATATGCATTCTGTGTATGCACACAAGGATATAACAGTCAAGGTAGGATCTACCAACATACCTATTTTTCCTTCGTCTTTAACAGTGGAGTGTTTGGTAGACTTTGTTCGTGAGGCTGTAGGTTTAGTAGATGGTAGACTCTGAGGTGTGCTGGAAGAATCGTGTCTGGTGGTTGTTGTCATTGTGGAGTTGTCTTTAGTTACCATGGTTGGAATACTTACATTTGATGTTGCCGTTGACTCTGTAGTAGTAACTAGTGTTTGTTTCGTAGTAGTTATTTGTGTTGTTGAAGTTGTGTTTGCAGCTGAACTTCTTGTTGTTGGTATGACAGTAACTGTAGTTGGAATAGTTGGAGCTGCTGTAACCATGGCTGCAGTTGTAGTCATTGTTGATGTAGTGGTAGTCGTAGCCGGTGTGGTGGTAGTAGTTGTTGGTGTGGTGGTAGTAGTTGTTGGTGTAGTGGTAGTAGTTGTTGGTGTGGTGGTAGTAGTTGTTGGTGTGGTGGTAGTAGTTGTTGGTGTAGTGGTAGTAGTTGTTGGTGTAGTGGTAGTAGTTGTTGGTGTGGTGGTAGTAGTTGTTGGTGTAGTGGTAGTAGTTGTTGGTGGTGTGGTGGTAGTAGTAGTTGGTGTAGTGGTAGTAGTTGTTGGTGTGGTGGTAGTAGTTGTTGGTGTAGTGGTAGTAGTTGTTGGTGTAGTGGTAGTAGTTGTTGGTGTAGTGGTAGTTGTTGTTGGTGTGGTGGTGGTAGTTGTTGGTGTGGTGATAGTAGTTGTTGGTGTGGTGGTAGTTGTTGGTGTGGTGGTAGTAGTTGTTGGCGGGTTGTACGCTACAAAGTAATCGTAATTTATGTTAGACGATATCATAATGCAGAAGTCTTCATAATACTTTTATGCATAGTCTAAGTATACATTGCAATTTTGTACATGCTATTTCTTTAGTCTATAGACAACATTACTATACATTATGGCAATATTCATTTATATTACCTCCAAGAGTAAAACAATTTAAAGTTTAACAAGACTGTTGAGGCTTCTCACTATCAATTCAGTGACCAGAAACATAGCTGATATCTCAACAGATGAAGGAGTGGCACCTGAACTTGTTATCTCAGAATGTGATGTCATTCAGAGCATGACACTTACGATATTCACAGATAAAGTAGTAATGATATCTAGAGGATGAACACGGGTAGTCCATCCATTTGTAGTTTTGATCAGTTCTCATGAGCACACAATCGGTATGTCTGCAGAAGATAGGACATCTATTGTCTGGCTCGCCTCGTGCCCAATTGGTGTACCACAACGACGTTCCTATTCAGCAATTTGAAATCATCCAATTATCATACACATGATACAGCACTCACCAAACTCAACATTGAAAATATTTAAATCAGCGAACCACTTGAAATGCAATGGCAATGATATGAGTTGAAATTGGGAGTTGTTCTTTCCCTGCTTGTGTACAATGAATAACAAGATAAAGAGAAAGCTCGACTTATTTCAACATAATGTTGGTTATATAATCATTTAGCTAAAATACCTGAATCCCACGTATGATATCCCTCATGGTTTCTATCATTGGCACCGATCCAGTAGCCATTCCTTCCGAATCCTATATATTGAATTTTTCCAACCAAATAGTTTTGCACATCCGAGTTTTCTATCTGTGAAATGAATTGAATATAAACTATAGTTGTATTGCGTAAAGAGGGATTAAAGGTACGGAAGTACAAAGTCTTAAGTTACATTGGTAGGTTATTACAGTTATTATCTGTAAAACCTTACGGTAACAAGATGGCCGCCATGGGATGAGCAGTAATCCTGAGCTTCAGTCCAATATTTCTCCCTGTTGACAAAGTGGTAGCATTTATCAAACCTTGCCTCTCCGTACTGATACCCTTCTGAAACATCTGGGCACCCCACCTCTGCAGGTGGACAAAGTGAGATAAGAAATTGAGGGCACACCCAGCCAAGTGTAGAGTAATCAAGTCACAAAGTAACACATAAAGTAACACATAGAGTAGCACATAGAGTAACAGGAATAGAGAAACACACAGTAGTGCATGAAGCAACACACAAAATGCAACAATAACTACATGCCATATTTAGGGAACATTTATAATAAATATAATGAAACAGTCGCCGACTGAGCTATCTTATATACTATACAATGTACATGTTGTAGTATAATTTATTAGAGTTGGAATAATTTAATGTCATTTAGCTGACTCAGACATGAGAATCTGCTATCAGGGTTTTACTGATAACAACATGTAGATGTAGACAATGTTGTAATTGAAAGTAGTCTATATAATTATGTTATCTACATTTGTCCTTAGTTGTGGTATAATGATGGAGCTCTCATTTTTTATGTAAAACTCCATATTTATTTATTGATGATTATAATATTTACAGCAGTTAGTGCTATGTAGCTATATTGTATTTGACATGAAGTTTAGACCTACACATGTACATGTATATCTAACTTTTTCAAATTGATTTATTTAATTTAGGAAAAATCTGGGAAAAATTATTTCTGATTGATTGACTGATTGATTGGTTAATTGTATTCTGTTACAAACACACATGAAATACATGTTGAGAAAAAAGAGTGCTGATTCATGTCTTGGTAAAGGAGAAATAAAAAAACAAACAAAACGTGCCAGTTTCTGCATGGAAAGTCCAAGTAGTTTGCAGTATCTCATCTAGTATGAGTGCTATTCTACAGAGAAAACTGTCACTTCCCAATGTGGAATGATAGTCCACAGTTCATTCTACCTGATTTATTATTTTTGATATTTCTATATCTGTAAATACCTATTTTCTACAATTTATAGTAAAAATATGCCAGAGGGAGAGGACAGTGGTTTCTTGTGAAGCGCCTCATATGTGTGCAGTGTATCTAGCCCAATTATTCGCAACCAAACTATAGATAGAATTTAATATATACAATGTAATTTGTTATTATTTTGGGTTGTCAATAATGTGCTTTGTATTAATAGTGTAAAGTGTTACAATTATCTGAAATAGGTTAGGCTTGGCACTTTGAAGGGAAATATTTGATGATTATATTGATGATTGAATGTAGGCTGTATGTTGTGTCCAACGTGTCTACTCCATACAGGGTATGTTGTTGGACCTTGTATTACAGGTTCCAACAACATATCCACCTCATCTAAGCGTTGAATACTTTGTGAACCATGTAATATAACATCATAATTAGGTCTACTATGCTTTATATTATGTGTAAAAAGAGATTAGATCTGTATAAAGTCCATTGTACAGAGAGCCTAACTAGTTATGGTGTTACCATCAACAGATTTGTTGGTTCCTTGCCAAGTATGATGCAACTTTTGGCATAGAGAAGGTTTGCCAAGTAGTTGTACAACTTGACATTTACTCACATGTCAGCACTTATCAGCATATGTCAGCACTTTTAAAACTTTTAAATTTAAATTTCAGTCACTTGACATGGCACCCTTGTATTATCAGATAAATTGTAGAATATGTCACATGCATGTGGCTCCATGATAATAATAGTATAATTTTAGTTACTTGTAAATTAAATAAGGCTCACAGAAATTATCACAATCAATACTGCATTTACCTCTACCATAACGTTGTGTAGCCTACTAATTTAGGTATGTATCTATATTGTGTATACAAGTATGTGCATGCACATATACATGTATACTTGTACATGGACATTCTGTTATATTGCAAATATTTCTATAAACATTTACAGGTACATTCAAGTAAAACACAAATGCACTATATTATATTATGCATCTATTGATTGATAATCCATAAGGTTATTGCAATAAAATATATATCTACATCCATCTGGTATAATATAATTTTACTCTTACCTCCAGCTCTTGTGACTTCAAGAATGAAAAATAATATTAAGATGAGAGATATACATGTAGCTGCTGCCATGCTCCTGCTGACAAGTGATAGCAGGTGAGAGATACAAATGAGAACCAGTTAGAGATGACTGTGTCAACCAGTGCTCTGTGACACTCTGAAGGAGTTGCTCGCTTGTGGCAAATACTCAATTATTATGCTACATGCATGTTATTGTATTTATTGTTCATGTTGCAATCCACTCCTGCACATCACCCCATGTTGTGCTATAAGGATTTGTTGATGATTTAAATTCAAGGGAACCAATCAGCATTAGTAATGCAACTAATGTGATCAACAGGAAACTAATCAAAAACATGTAAAATCATTTGAGTTATATTTATCTTCTTATTCATGAATATGAAAACAATGTTGTATATGGTAGACCTAAACAATGTGCAATGTACATACATTGTACATATAATAATTAATTGAAGATTGTTTCCAACTGTCAATCACAGGCCCAGTGGACCTTTAAAAATTTGCATAAAAATTCAGAACACTGAATCACCTCATATTGACCTGAATTTGTAAATTCTATGCAAATCCATTGAGCCAGTTGAACGAGGTATCCACATGTTTACTGGCTTACATTGTGCACATTTTTTAAATAACTTTAGTGAGTTATACAGTAGTAGAATAATAATGTAAGGTATTTTATAATGAGTACTTTCTGCTAACAATATTACAAATAACTGAAAGTTAATTTTAAACAGTTGTTGAACCAAGTCACTGTGTCCATACATAGTAAAACAGTTAATTTACAATACATGCTGAAATATTCTCAACCTATGATTCAATAACGCAGATTTAGCATAAAAACACAAAATACGGTTTAGGCAATTACAAAGTAAAGTTTCCAAACATTGCTCTAACAAATAAACAAACAGCTGGCCAGTTCCAGGTTCAGAGAATAGCCAAGAAGTTGAAGCACAAAAATTGGTCTGCTATCTGTTGTTCGATGTGAATAGATCAAGATGTACATGCATGAGAGGAGAGTGGACACTGTCCAGTTCAAGTATCGATGTTTACTATGGTGTTGATTCGACAGACCAGAGTCTTATTATCATACCAGGGGTTGTTATCTACTGACCTGCAAGTTCTGCCTGCCATGAATAACATCACTTTGGGAGCACAGCCTACTACAGTTATAATTATAGATAAAGCTGCTGAGTATAAATTGGAATATGGTAGTTGTAACCTACATGAATTATCTCATCAAACCGTTTCCATGACAGGAATACACATACAGTATTTAAATGCACATGGTTTATATATTAAAAGGTCCACTAAACTAGACTGTGTATATGTATGTTTATCTCATTGCAACATATTCATTGAGAACATTTTTCTAGAGAGTTAACTCTATGTGTTCCCTTTCCAGCTGAATCAAATTCATATTGCTGCAAATTTTATCACAACATAAAAGCATTAAAATTGAAATATAATAAGTCTGTTTAAATGGACAGTGCACAATGGAAATGGTGAATATTGTAATGTTTTCAGTGTAGGTTTACATGCGGGTGCTGAGGCACGAGCATGGGAAGGGCTTGGAAGTTGGTAGAGGACGACCAAGTGACCTTCCAAACATTACATAAAAGAGTGAACAGTTATTAGGTGCTCTTGTTATTATGTATCTGACGTAGGCCGATGCTAAGACTCATTAAAGAGCTCAGGACCAGCGTAGGTCTTGTAGACTTTATACTCCATAAGAGTGCAATGAAAGATCTGGTATTCTAGGATCTTAAGCCCGACGCTAGATTTATATAAAATCTGGGATCGACCTAAGTATAGCCTTTATAGGTTTGAGTTAGGAGGTGTTGCTTTATTAGAGTGCAATCAACAACTGATTTCATACAGAAAATGTGCTGCTTTATATACTAAATCTAATCTACCTCCGGCAAAAAGAGGCCGATAAGGTATCGGCCAGCCGATAAGGCATCGGGTCCGGAACTGATGCAACAACATGGATGGTTCCACTCGACGTCGGCCACAAAAAGGATCGGCCTTGACACAAAAGGTGCTTACAATGGTCCGAAATGGAAAGTATATAAGTATGAGCCTATTGTGGTGAAACAGCCTCCGTGGTAATGGCACCTAGGCCAGCCACACTGACAATATTATTAGCTGACATTTACTTACCTATTCTTATCCATGCATTGTTATCCATATTCATCTATGCATTCACTATTATCTTATATACTGCGTGTCTTACATATATCTGTATTAGCAATCAAGCCTTGGGATTACGTTCTATTGCAACTTGGTTTTTCCCACACTTATATACTTATTTAGTAATTGTCTGTACTTGCTTGATTGTACATTATTAGAGTCTTTTGCCACTTTATATAGTAACTTCGTGGCCGACCTTATAGATTTAGCTCATAATTATATACGACATGTTTCTCCTTATTGTAAGCAAATTTTGTGCAAAGGCCGACCTTTTATGTGGCCGAGTCGGGCGGAACCAGACATATTGTTGCGTCAGTTCCGGAGCCGACCCCATGTCGGCTGGACGACACCATGTCGTACACTTTTTGCCGGAAGTTTGTTATGTATATAAGGCAGTGCATTTTGTGTTGTAATTCAGTTGTTGATTGCGCTTGAATAATGCAACATCTCCTAACTCAACCTACAGAGGCTTACTCTTTAGGCGGGTAGCTCCACCTGAGAATCCTTTGGATTCAGTACGGCTCGAGCTCACCTCATCCTAGGCTAAGCACATCTCTATCCACCCCTTAGGCTTAGGCCGATCCCGGGTTCTAATGAACCTAGCGTCGGACTTATAGGTTCTCAAGGTTAGACTTTCTTTCTCTACACCCCCTCGGTCCTGAGCTCCAATGAGTCTCGGCATCGGCCTACGTCTGATATAATCTACACTATAAAGAGCACCCATAACTGTTCACTCTTTTATGTAATGAGCAGAAGGTACACTTGGTCGGCCTCTACCACCTTCCAAGCCCTTCACATACTTGTAGCCCTCGGCTCTCGTATGCAATAGCACTCAAAAACATTACACTATTCCAAGATATCGGCCCTAAAAAGTACATGGTAAAATTAAAAGACTCTGTTTAATTCAATCAGATAAGAGAAGATAATTGCTAATAATATGTGGAAAAACCAAAGTGTAATTGCAATAAATCTGATTGGTGGATAACAATAATAGAGCACACGATAAGTAGTTGATTAAGATATAGTATAAGCATGCATGTATAATAATTGTGCAAGGTAAGACAATATGCGTGAATGGATAATATGGATAGCATGTATGATATGTATGCAATGTCAATGTACATAAAGCATAAGAACTCAGTCTATGTCCAGGCAGGCTGTTTCACCACAATATATAGTAGGAGTTGGCTTCTCTCCAAGATTTATTCCAAGAGTTGACAACTACAATTTTTTTTGCAAGCATGACCATTGATGACACTACGTAAAACACAAAGTATAACTGATGCAGAAACTGTCTTTATAATTTATATCTATGGCCTTGATATAAATTCAATGGGAAAGTCAACTGGAGGCAAGGTGTTAATATCCTACATATAGCTATTGGATTATTTCAGCTTCACGCTAGACAGTTTCCTATAGTTGAGTGAGTGTTAGGCTATACTGTTGACACTGCTGATGCTGCACCAGAAAAGAAAGTCTTTACATGTAGCAGAGATCAAATTCTAAGTTGCCTTAGAGAACTTCCACTATTTAGTTTTAAGGAAGGAAGTAAAAAGAACCAATTAGAGTCACAAACAGTGAAACAAGAGGATATCACCCACATGTAAATAGTGTTATATGGTATGAGTAGCCCTAGCGCTAAGGGAGGTAACTCCTTAGAGACACTCCCACCGACTAGGGCTTCTACAAACACAGATGATCAGAAGAAGATTGTGGTGACGAGACAGACAGGCAAAATAGAAAATGCTAAACAGTCAAAAAAGTTATCAAAGAGGTTTTTCAATAGATTTACTTCAAACTTTACAGATACCAACAGAACGGAGCGATTAAAGGACATTGAGAAGATCGTACAAGAGTTGTGTGCGGCAGACGACATTAAACTAGTTGGCAACTCTAAGGAATTCTCTAAACACTTTAGGTAAGTAGAGAAAAGCATCACAAATACTGTTAAGTTGGATTGATCATAATCTTGTTACCTATAATTCATCATCTTACAACATATATAACATAACACATAACATGTTGTAGGCATTATATTATTTGTAAAAACAATGTAGGTCTGCCTATATATGCACTTAAAGCAGTTTCGAATGAAATTTACTTTTTTACCAGGTGTAAAAATGTAATACTGAATAGCTCATAGCTGAGAATTAGATATTGTAGGAAGACATTAATATGATACAGTCATTAACAAAAGTTTGAGACCACCCAATAATACAATGCACCACATTAGCTTTACAGTAATAAATGCTGTTTTATTTAAATTATTTGCTGAATAAGATAAATATATAATGGAAATCATATACTAATGCAGTTTTCAAGTTCATAAAAGGTATGACACAATATTTTTGAAACTTTTTCCAGTATTTTGTGTGTCTACCAGTATTGCTGATTACAGCGTCAGGCCCCCCTCAGCATACACTCTATTAGCTTTCTGCAATAGTCTATGTTGATCTCAGTGCACCAGACAGTCTTCATCACTTGTGTAAATTCTACAACACTTGATGGCTGCTTTTCTGCCTCTTTGTTTTTCAGCAATTTCCATAAATTTGCTATCGGTTTGCCGTTTAGCAAACTCTAATCTTCATTTTTTTCGTAGCATTTGTGAGACGAGGTTTGGCTGTTAGCTTACATGATTTCAAATGAAGTTATTTGCTAAGGAATTTTAAAATGGTCATTGTTGTGATGTTTACACCATTGTGATTTGACTTTAGTGAGTGAAGTTGATGGTGAATGCACCAAAACCCTTCGCATTATGCAGTCTTCCCTTGATGTAGTGGTTCATGGGCGTCCAGGGCGTAGTCAGTCTTCAAATTTTGGTTTCAGCCTCTGTCAATTGAGTGCTCTGTTTACTGCTGTCTTGCTGGAGTGAAATTGTCTTTCTAATTGCCTCTCTGAATGCCCAAAACCACAAAGAGCTACTATTTGTGCTCTTATACATGGCGAGAGTAAACTTTTTCACTCATTTTGAAGCAGAAATTGTAACAGATCGAACTGCAACAATGCTACGATGTAAGCATGTTGCAAGTCACAACTCATGACACAATGTCTACTTAGGTCTATTTCACCCAGAAAACACCAGTGCATCACAATAAAACTAGGTAATAAACTCCCAAACAGCATAAAAGAAGTGATTTACACATACATTGTATTCGTCAGTTAAAACAAAGGTGGTCTCAAACTTTTGTTAATGACTGTAAATATAACGATTTAACTTTTAGATGCCTAAAAAGAGCAATACTTGAAGATCCTAAAAACCCCTTTCTGTCTCTTGGTCATTTGCTGATCAATGATGAGGACTCTAAAATACAAAAGAATCCACAGAATGTGATAACGCTGTCATCTACTACTAAATATCTGCTTCTTGCATCTCTCAGACATCACAAGTGGATGGAAATGATCATGTCGTATCACCAACAGTTGTTCTATGAGCTACAAACCAAGCCCGACAGCTGGCTATCTATATGGTCAAACTATTCTTTTGAAAACATCTCCATTGCTTGGGAAATATTTATTTTTCTGGTTCTTAAGGCAGAACTAGTATACTCCTGTGAAGTTTATAATGAACTATTGAATGGATACCTACAAGTGTTAAATGACAATTGTATTGACTGGCTGTTAGCCAGAGTAGGCCATGAGATGGTACCACACTATCGATTTTTGAATGTATTATTCTATGCTTCTGTACATATTCTCATGTTAAATCCAAATGCGTATCACTTGATCACTGAGCGTAACCTACATATCATGGAGAACACAATTGACATGTTAACCTCACAGATTCCAATTGCCTCCAAGGCACTGCGCTTGCAGTGCAGAGGATCTTTGGGGTTACTGCGGGCAGAACACCCTGTTAATTACCTCAATGGAGTCTATTGGGGGATTGAAACTGTTAGCAGAAATAGTCAAATAGAGATTATGGATTATACTGTTAATCGACTGGTCAATGCCTCAGTTGAAGACCACATTTCCTTTCCCAGACGTTACATCGAAGATTTTAGGTAAGGCTGTAGAATCTGTTTTGGCTTACTGACATTCATTGCTCTTGTCTAACATGATTATGGTCGGCAGCAGGCAAATTGTTACTTGTTAGTTGCACAAGGATGTGTAATTCTACTGCAGTATGCAATGGTTATTAGAAGGCATACAATGTCACTGGAGATCTTTAGAGCTTCTTGTCTATTATTCTATCTGCTTCCACTTTTCTTTTATTATTGGAACTTTTGGAACATTGCTGGGCATAGGCTAATTTCAATCTATATTTTTCTAGTTATGTTATTTATTGTTTATTTCATCAAATCTGAAACCTGTTATGCTTTATATCAGCCACAAGTCATGACATGGTGCTGCTCTATTTATATTAATATATGCATGCAGTGCACTTCCTATAGCTGAAGTTCTTCTGCATATAGAATATCAATATAAGGGAGATTCCATGTAGATTAGTAGTTGCATTCTGCTGTAAAATGTAGTTATCAGCATTATATACAGCTAATGTGGAATACATCTAATTGATTTTTGTTTTTTTTTCGACATTTTAGAACAATACGCGGAATCCTGCCCAATGTCCATAACAGTGTGATAAGTGAATTGTCCGAGTCAAGAAAGAGGCTGTTGATGGAATTTCTTACTGATGATAATAGATTTTACAACTTCCTGTTGGAACTATATCACGCTGTGTTTGAGGAAGTAGACGACACTCCTGAGTCGTACTCCTCCTGGCATACTTGTGTCTTGCTGAACCTATATCAAGGATTTATGGTGGTTGCCGACTACACTGAGTGGTGCACAGATAAAGGAGTGTTGAACAACATATCTTTCCTGTTCTTAGAATTCATCTTGGAGCAACTAGCAAACCCCACAATTTTAAACTGCTTGTCTAAGAGTTTCACAAGACCTGTTCAAGTAGCCCTATCATATTTAGCGAGGGCCATGCTCATGATTGTACACAATCTCGTCTATTACTCTGTGGTGTTAGACAAAGGAGCAGCAAGGCAATTTTTGCGTCTCCATCAGATGGTTGTTGATTTTGACTTCGCCATTATTTGCTACCTTATTTTGACGAAGCTAGGTGCACGTGCCTCAGTACCTACCAAATTAGCCCAATTGGAATTTATGAAATGGGTTGCTTTATCCCTATCGGATTTAGTTGTAATAGACCCTGATATTTCATTTCCTATGTTTGGAAATTCTGTAAACTTTTTCGCAACCATTATAAAAGATGTCATCAGACTTAAACTGTTGAGTGACGTCACGATAAACATGTTGCTGGAAGCACAGCAGTATGCCTCAGATGCTTATAAGGTGAAGGGCTTAAGAAGGCAGAATATACTGAACAAGTGCTTGAATATGATTACACAGGCCTGTTGTGGACAACAGCTCATACGTGATTTGACAAAATTATTTCTTCCTAATATTACTAAGAGACCGCCAGTTACTACAGGGAGTGGAAAAGGAAATAAAAAACAGATACGGTGCCTTAAAAGAAATCAGAAGAAGAAGTTTCGTAGTAAGGATTATATTATCTTGCATTTCTACATTTATAATATACATGTATTTTATAGTATATACAATCCAGCATATAGAGCATACATGTAACTCTTGAAAACCCATCAGAATTGGCATATAATAATGTTTGTATACAAGGGAGTCTATTTCTCTCACTATTTTTAAAGAACATTTTAGATAGTTTACATGTAGACGATACACTTCGTTACAGATGACATTAAAGCAGCCCTCACCACCCTTCCAACTCTCCCTTCTGATCAGCTGGCAGCTAGTGCACCATACAGATATTGGTCATTAGCAGATGTTAGAGAGTGGTTGGTGACCTATAACCTTGGAAAATATACCAAAAGGTAAGTAAACTTTACTGTCCTATTAAGCTGGAGAGATATTGTACAAATTCTTATGAACTTTAACTAGACTTTAACTAAATTATTTTATTTTCTTAGTTTTGAAGGAATAGATGGTGAACTTCTATATTCACTGGCAGTAATATCTTGCAGCAGTGTTCTGACTTTCTTCACATTAATTGCCGAAAACATAGAAGATATAGGCACAGCAGGGATGGCAGAGCTGATTAATGCCATGGCCAGTAAAGATATTGTTAGGTATAGATAACATCATATTTATGATTTTGCAGACTTTCGTGAAAAGCAATATGATCATATATAATGTATTTCTAGCAAGGAATTTATATTTGAGCAGTCAGAGACTTGTTTCAAATATATGAAAATACCAGTCCCTGACTAGGGTTTGAACCTGGGGCCTACAGTAATTGTCTAGCACAGTAAACAGAACATGCTACTTACTACACCGGCTCAGCAACCTTAAAAAAAGGAAGCCTTACAGAATGTTAGGGGGTTTGGCTATTTTCTATATATATAATGCATTTTTAGCAAGGAACTGGTATTTTCATGGATTTGAAACAAGTCTCTGACTGCTCAAAAATAATTTCTTTGCTAAAAATACACTATATAATATATAGAAAATGGCCAAACCCCCTAACAATTTGATCATAGTATAAACATAACATGGATTACAGGTGATAAACTGAACTATTTAAAATTTGCTCTATTTGCTTGGAGTCATTCAACTAGGAAAAATTGTTTATGATAACAAGTTTCCAGGACTAAGGTCCGTTAAATAGGATGGCCAAGTGGCTCGACAGCAACAAAAACAAAAACAAAACAAACATTTGTAATAGGCCAACTATTTGATAAAATAATTTATAAATAATGATATGCCTACGCTTGATCATGTTTTGTAAAAACCAAAGAATTATGATCATGACTACCAAAACCAGCACACAAGGACCAAATTCTTATATTCATCAGTTCCATACAATATATTACTTTTTGTAGTCTGTCTCACCTACTTGACAAGTCATCAGAACTGCAAAATAGCAGCGATTGAAGACAAGACAGTAGCTCAAGAGGTCTACCCAGAAGTTTCTAGCCAGAAGGTTTCTAATTCTAGAAAAATTCTACCTACAACATGCGCACCAGCAAGAATATATTATAGAGCCTTAGGAGTTATTTTAGTGAATCGTAGAACCTCAGCTATAAATTATTAGTTTCTACTACAATACAATATTAATTCCTATCACAATATACTGTACTTAGCAAAGTTTCATTAGCTTTTCTAAACAAGATTTTGCCAATTTGATTTGTTCTGGCCTGTGGTTGAATTTTTCTAAGCCAACTTTAGCTCATCCTAGTATTATTCTAGGGTGTGTGCTAAAAGGTTGAATCCACCTCCTATTTTAGAGAATCAATATACATAGTATGCATTTCTGGCCAAAACTAAAAAAATATTTTGAGTATCCAGGGAGCCTGTAACTACACTTGTAGTATAGAATGGCAAACTACTATAATTAAAGAGATTATTAGAACATGTGCTGTATGATACATTGATAAAACACACAGCTTTTTATCATCAGTATTGATTTAGACATCTGTATGAGAATAGTGCTGTAGTAGACTCTACTGACTACAATGTGTAATTGTCTCCCTTTTTCCAAATAAAATGATCTATTATTAGAATAAGTAAGGGGGACAACTTCTCAATGTAAGCAACACCTTATGAGGAATGAGTCAGATTAAGAACAGAGAGCCACCGTGCCGGTGCTACCTATAAGGTCAGTTGAGACTCAGCCTCCGTCTTAGAACTGCTGTCTACCTGAGCTGAGCTTTACAGGCGGACAGGTCAGCTTCTCAATTGGATCAAAAGCTAACTTTTGCATGGCCTATGATCCTATATTCTATTAATTAATTTTTAATTGAGGGTGCTGTGGCTAGCCAACCCACACTATTCACTACTGATCCTATGAGTTCTTAGGGGTTCTCCAGAAAGAACGAGGACATCTTTTTAATTATTAGCTCTTATACACAGTATAGCCTGAGGTTAACATCCATCTAAAGATAAAAGAGCGGGTATTGAGAAATTCAACTGCTGACCTGTAGATGATACTTCAGGCCTGGAGTTCTAATGGTTATTATTAAAGCACCAAGCTTTCACCGCTTAACCAAAGGCTTTATAATAAGTACACTAATAGCAGGTCTTTCCAGTCTGTAGTTACTTACTACTGCACTATTATGTGTTGTACATAATATTATTCTATGGCAAAAAGATAATCAAGTATGGGTATAATTGGTGGTCCCTCAGTTCTCTCTGTAACACAAGCTTGTAATCTCTCTACTGCAGAAGCTCTGTCTCCTCTAACTGAAGAACCAGAAAGCACATGTACTTCGCATGATGAAGAATTAAAAGAAATTCAACATCCAAAGAGATCTTCTCTAAACAGTTCTAAGACTGAAAATACAGATATAGCTCTTTTAGTTACAACTGCGCCTTTACAGGAAGTACATCCGCCGTTTATGGATAAGCCTAAATTAGGTTGTAGTAATACTGAACTGTATGATTATAGTAGAGCTACTTCTTGTTTAGTTTCTCACCATACTTATTATCAAGTAACATCACAGAAAAACCTTTCTACAGCAAGTAACCATGGTGCAGTGGAAGAAACAGTTATGGAGTGCAAACCCAAGAAGACAAAAGCATTGTCAAGTAAATTCTTTAAAAGATTTGACCCAAACTTGGCACATATAAAAGATATTGAAAAGATTGCAAAAGAACTGTGTAGAACAGACTCTGTAGTACTTGTACGGAGGTCTAAGAAATTCTCCAAACACTTTCGGTGAGTACTACATGTATATGAGTATTGGGCCAATCATAAAGCACCATAAACAAGTGAACATTGTGACTAGTTGAACAGGTACCCCACTATACAACTATAAATACATTTATTTCAATTTGACATTTTCTGTTTTTTTGCTGGTATGATGGATTGGATCAGCATCATTTATGCCGTTACGGCAAGAGTATTTGAATATTATTTAATCAGAAATCTCATTGCAACTATGATACCAGTGTTCATAGTGAAGTGTGGTTACACTGGAGTACATGATGTGTACTCACCTCAATTTTAGTGGTTATACGACCAGCAGGTGTGTACCCACATTTTATTAGCTAGTTTTACCCCTAGAGACACTGTGGACCTGATAGTGTAAGGGTAGAATGCTTGATTATCCTCATTTGTTCCACATCGAACACTGTGTGGTACCCAAGGTAGACAGTTATGCTATATTACACTGATGCTAAACTTTCAGACTTCTAAGAAGAGCGATTCTAGGAGATCATGTGAACCCAATCTTAGATTCTCCTCTAAAACTGATCAATGATGAGGATCTGAGAACATCTGCAACTAAAAACTTGGAGCAGTCAGAGCAGGCTAAATTCAATCTACTTGTTGTCATCCTCAATCACTGCTGGAGTGCAATGATCTACAAATATTACACAGCACTGTGCACTGAAACTAAGTCTGACGTGGACAGCTGGCACACTACTTGGTCAAACTTTTCCTTGGAAAATATTTCTATAGCTTGGGAAATTCTTATATTCTTGGTAGGGCAGTCTGGAATCTCCGTACCTTTTGAAGTCTATAACACTGCAGTGGAAGCACTTCTTGTGCAGCTGGCCTCTACTACTACTCAAAAGTTTGTTCGTCTAGTAGGGCCTGAAATGGTACCCCAGTACAGATATGTCGTAACACTATTTGCTTCAACTTTATATCTATTCATGTTTTGCGAGGATGCATCAGATCGCTTTTCCGAGAAGCATTACTTTGACATTGAACGAGTCTGCACTCACTATCTATTAAAATCTCGAGTAAGTTGTAAAAAAATTCAGCATTTATGTAAAATGGCTGTTGAATTGTTTCAAATGGAACACCCTGTAAATAATCTAATCGGAATTTCTCGCATTTCAAGATCTAGTTGTATGGACTTTGATTCCAAAATAGATACTCTCTCCAATATAATCACATATCTGACTAACGTCTCCTTTGCTGAACATATCGACTTCCCCAGACGCCATCTTGATGATTTTAGGTAAGAGTATTATATCAACCGTATATTCTTAGTATTAAACAGTATGTCTTCCAGATCTCAGATAAGTTGCAAATGTTTTAGTCTTTGTGTAAAGCATTGCCGAATTTGAATTGATTTTTAACTAAGCTCAAGCGATGATACATGTATGATGGGGCTGGCGGTTCGCTGTAATGTACAATACGATAATAGGCATTTCCTTCAAAAATACAATCTAGCGTTCAAAATTTTAGATCATTAAGGAAAATGTTGCCTAATTCTCAAGATGTGGAGCTTAACAAATTTGCACCATCTTTAAGAGTACTCTTTATGGCATATCTCTCTCAAGATAACAAGTTCTACAAGTTTCTAGTGAGCTTATTAAAAAGAGTGTTTAAAGAGCTAAGCGGTACATCCCCATCACACCAATCAAGATACTCCTGTGTCTTGCTGAATTTATATCAAGGGTTCATGGTTGTTGCTGACTGCACCGAGTGGTGCAGAGATAAAGAAGTGTTGAGAAACATAGCCTTGACCTTTTGGGAGCCGATCTTTACTCAGTTTAATAACACTATGATCATGAAGTGCTGGTTAAACGGTGCAAGAGGGCGTGTTGAAGTTATCCTCTCCTACTTGGGAAGAGCCATGCTAACGATTGTTCATAATCTTGTCTATCATTGGGTGCCATATGACACGTTCTCCATCTCCAAAGAGGCACTGTCTACTTTACTAAACATCTATAATAGTGCTAAGGAGTTTGATGTTACTGCCACATGCCAACTTATTCTAACGAAACTTCATGAGAAAGCTGCCACAGATGTCCCTCCACTTCCTCTATTAGCATTTATGAATCAAATTGCTAATTCTGTGGAGCAATTAGTTGTAGTCGACCCAGCGATTCTTTTTCCAATCTTTGGAAATTCCAGAAACTTCTTCAAAACAATTATTGGTGATATCACAAGGTGCCAGATCTTGGACCCTGCAGTTATAAGGAAGTTAATGGAGGCGATGAATATAGCTGCCTCTTCCCATATGGTGAAAGGTGCAACAAAATGGGCATTGCAGAATGAATGTTTCAATTGGATAATGCTGGCAAGAATGCACCAAGCAGCTACATATCGAATAGAACGTAACCCAGCTATTTCTGGTGCAGCTCAGCAATTTTTGAACCATGCTACAAACTCAATGAGTAATAAAAAGCAGACACGTCATGCTAAATGTGACAAGCAAATCCAGGAGAACTGGTTTCGTGGTAAGCCTTTGTTTGTAAGTAATCATGTCTATATTTCGAGTTTGCAAGTTTGTTTTTGAAATCAAGGCTTTTGTTGGTTTGAACGTTCAATGCCTATTGCAATAAATATATTTAACAAGGCTATGAAAAATGAGTTAGACGGCATCCACAAATCAAGTTGTTTTCTCTTCATTTTTGAGTATAACACACCATTACATATTGCAATAGTATGTCACCTACTGCAGTCATTACTAGACTATACTGTGTTTGTAATCCTAGAGTGTTCTGTTACAGAAGAAATCAAAGCAGCCGCTGACATTATCACAGTTCAATCGACCAAACAACCTACTGATAAAGAAATGTGCAGATATTGGTCAGCAGCAGAAGTGACTGGTTGGTTGCAGAAATATGGTCTTGGAAGGTTCGCCAAAAGGTAAGGATTCTTTAACATCCAGACCAAGGTAAAGTAGTATAATTATTACAGTATTTTTTTATTTACCAGTTTACATTTTAAGAATATTCAATCAGCAAATATAAAATGTACTACGGAACTTCAACATAGGGCTAATCAGATAGTTCGAAGCTCGATTTGCGAGGGGACAAACAGCTACCAGTCACCGAATTGTGTTCGTTTCATTTTGCAACTATTATATATACACTAGTATATGCATATTGCTGCAAATGAATAAATTTCTGCTTTTGTAGTTTTAAAGATATAGATGGTGAACTTCTGTACACTCTCTCTTTGATTTCCTATGAAAACACAGATGTCTTCTTTGCATTGCTAACTGAAAATGTAAACGATATTGATACTGAAGGGTTAGTACAGCTTCTGAATGCTGTAGCCAGTGTAAGTTTAGTGAGGTAAGTCAGAGAGTTATGAACTTGTTTTACAGCTGTACACGTAGTTCTGGACATATTTTATTTTTATTTGCATGCCTTCCGCTGACTAAATTTCAGCATTACTTTTATTCAAAATATAATAACAATAATTGTAAATGTACATGTACACGCATTTACCAAAATCTAGATAGTTTTTAGAAAAATAGAGAGACATGGGGAAATTTTTTAAACAATGAAATAATATTGTTGTGGTTGTACCCCAGACCACCCAGCCACTGTTTCGTTGATTTGAGAAAACTGCGAATTACCACGGATATTATTGTTATTTATTATTATTATTAAACATGATACATCAATAATCAATGTTCGGCAGCGAAATTAAAATTTTTCTGGATATGTCTTGATTTGTGATGTGATGTGGTAATCATCACGCATCAGTCATGCATCGCACGGACGAAAGCACCCCATGGTGATAAGTCTAAGCCCATATAAATGGATATGCATACATGCATATTGAATTGCACTATGTAACTTAGTTTGCTAATTTATTTAACTGTTGTAGCATCTTCAACTCCTCTCTTCTCCAAAGGAAACTGGCATGCAGCTTCCAAGAGACACTGGGTATTCAGAAAAAATCAGGTTTCTCAGTTCTTTAGCAGGATGCAATATTCCACAAGGCTGTCTGAGCTCTGAGAGATATCGGAACAGTTACTTGATGATAGCTTGTCAGCCAGTAGCTGTCAGTGTGTAGCAGTCAGTCAGTAGCCGTCAGTCAGTAGCCGTCAAACAGTGGCCGTCAGACAGTGGCCGTCAGACAGTGGCCGTCAGACAGTGGCCGTCAGACAGTGGCCGTCAGACAGTGGCCGTCAGACAGTGGCCGTCAGACAGTGGCCGTCAGACAGTGGCCGTCAGACAGTGGCCGTCAGACAGTGGCCGTCAGACAGTATGGGCACTCATAAGTTATTGATAATAAATAGGAGTTGTCGATCTATCTTACTCTTCTCTTTTTATTTTTTTAAAACTTCTAGCTATAATCAACAGACCCTGTTTTATAAATGTAGGTAGTCCTTCCTCTCCTTCCTACGACTACTACTTACTTTGTCTGATATCTAGCACAAAATATTGCAACTATTAGTTTAAGCATGCACTCCATGTTATACACCACAGCTTCCTATACAGTTAATTTTAGTTTAAATGGTAACTTATTGCTGCTTGCTATCTCTTTTTATGATGTCACAACTAGGTAGGAACTCCAAGATCTTTGCTAGTAATAATAAATGTAACCTGGAAACAATCTGGAAAGAGTCAGTTCAGCAATGAGAATCACATGTCTACATATCTGACAACCAAACTACTTCAAGCAACTTCTATTCTTGTCTTATGACAATATAGTGGTAACACACATCAGTAATATTGTTTTATTATCAAGATGACACTCATTAGTGTGATAATACAGTATGTAGGCTTACCATCTAGATATTGCCAATGCTCTATGAAAAGTGACTGAATATACGTTTGATTCAAATTGATGATAGAAAGCACTTGCTTTTGGAGAATTTTTGAGCTATAGACAATGCTTCATTTTTCATTTTTGTAGTAACAAGCATATTACCTTGAACACCATCATGAGTAGAGAAAGTATACATAGCCCCAGTTCTTCAGCAAAGTGAGAGAAGTTGCCTTCTCTACTTACATAGATTTTGGAGTCTCTTAACCTAAAAATGACTTCCATCACCAACACTAAACTTTCAATCCAAAGTTGCTATGGCCAAATATTTTGAGGAAATGTTGCATCCTGTTGTATCCTTTAACTAGGCCAAGCTCTTAAGCAAATTATGGTAGCAAGTTATATCAGCATGCATTATTAGTATTTGTATTTAATTAAAAAGAGGTGATGAACAAGCACAGAACAACAAATATAGATAAATGATAAATTGTCCAAGCATTTTGAGAAAAAGTATCATAGCGCCTACACAACAGTAAGCTTTCATCACAAAAGCTATACATACATGCACCTGGATCAAAGGCTAGCTACACTTTTTAACAAGTAAATATATGTACATGAACCTGGTGCTAGCTAGCTGAGGTGGTGCACAGTAGTGTTGTTATTCATTGTCTAAAGCAGTACAAAGGAATGGTAACGACAATTATTGCTGTTATTGCATCCACCAATAGCAAACTTTTATGGTTTGTATATCACAAGAAATTACCTGAGCATCAGCTCTATATTTTTATCTTGGACAGACAATCGACTTTATTCATTTTATGCATGTATTTTTGGAAAACATTACAATTCCTGCAATGCAATCGACTGGAGTCAAGTCCGAAGAGTTGGCATCTGACCAAAAAAATTGCTCCTTAGGTAACCACAATACAAGAGAATCAACAGCTTCCGAGAAATCTGTCAATCAAGAAGGAACACCTAGAAAGCGAAAAGTGTTGTCAAAACAATTCTTTGAGAGATTTAATTCAATGATAACAGAAGACAACATTTGTGAGCGAAGAGTGGATATTGATAAAATCTTGAAAGAACTAAATGAAGCTGATCCTGTCACATTAGTAAAGAAATCTAAGAGGTTTTCGAAACACTTCAGGCGAGTCAAAATTAAACTGACAAAACAATGATAAAAGAAACGTTATTTTAAAGGATTATGCATTGAGATTACAAGTCATGAGCTAGACATTTATGGATGGTATATCTGCGATTTATATGATCTGCTTTAGATACATGTACATCGTGGTTGTTCAGCAATTAAAGATAATACATTGTATGCCATAGATTTGATGTTCTATATAATAGATGTATTATACATCTATTATAATAATAGATGTATTGCTTGTTACTATTTAATTGTACTTCTCTGTTATATAACTTTTCATAAATGCTAATTGCATGTGCATAATTAAGTTGTAATTTGTTTTAGGTCTCTAAAACGAGCAATACTTGAAGATTATGAGATTCCTGTTTTACCTGCTCCTCTTCAGTTAATCAAGGATGAGACGTCTGAGATACCTTGCATGTATGGCAGTGAGCTTTCCGTCCAGTCCAAGTTTCTACTAATTACGTCATTTCTTAAACACCACTGGATTCAACTGATCGCCACATATTGTCACACTCTACAAGCAGAACTTGAAGCAAGTCTTGACAGCCACCACACTACTTGGTCAAGTTATTCTTTCGAAAACATCGCCATTGCTTGGGAAATTATTATTATTTTAGTGACACAAGCAGACATGGAGCTGCATGCTGCTGTTTATGCTGACCTAACAAATGCAATGCTTGAACAGCTCTGTTCTTCTTTTACCAAACGACTAATTCTTCTAGTAGGACCAAAGATGATTCCGCAGTACAGATATGTCGCCATACTACTGGCCTCTGCCCGATACATAATAACACCCGATGAAGAAACAAGTTATTTTATTCCTGAAATTTACTACATTGAGCTTGAAAATTGTTTTAAGCTATATATTACACAAAACCGGATTAGTGATAGAGCCCTTAGAAAGTTCTGTAAGATTGGCTTGCATATGCTTCAAGAAGATCAGCCACAGTATACTTGTTTTGCAATTAGGGACAGACTTAATTGTGAGCTAAAATGCCCTAACATCGTCTTCCGTAAGAATATTGTGAAAAAGAAAATCTCAAGGCTGGTAAATGCTACGATAGATGAACACATGGAATACCCTAGAAGGTACACTATAGATTTCAGGTAAGTTTGTTGCTAAGTGTCATCTGCAAGATGCTGTAATGGGTGATAATTATCTTCAAAGCAAGAATTCTATACACATAAGTGATGCCATGCTGGTAATTTCTAATACTCAAATTATAGATTCATTAAAAGTTACTGGAAATTAGCAGTTTATAAAAAATAAAATCCCAGCATACGTTTTGTGAACTGATGCAGCTATATCTGACTACATTATTTTGTATTATGTTACGTTATATTGTACAATGTGTTGCCATATTACATCATAAATACGATTTCTTAAAGTACCTTTGCATGAGATTGCATTATATTCGTATATACTGAATACATTGATACAACATGAACTGGTTTCTTGTTGTACATGTATACAATAATGAGAAAGCTGTTAACTACACAGTGAAAGGGGATCAGTATATTCCAGCTTGACTCACTAGACAGCAGCTGTCGACATGCCTTGTATAATAATTGCTTGCAGCATATAGGGCTGAGTCTATTTCATGCTAATCATAATATTATTCTATGCTCATACCAGCATGTTATAAGTCATGTGTCTCTCATGCCCTGGGTTCATCTTATTTAGCCCAAGTTTGTTTTGAATTTTTCAGCCGAATAAGATCTGCCATGCTTCAAGCTCATAGAGAAGATATCCATTCCTTTTCCCCTCAAGTAAAACAAAAACTGCTTGGAATGCTGTCTAGAGATGGCAAAGTTTACAAACTGCTAGTAAACATCTCTGATAGAGTATTTAAAGAATTACCAACTGTCAACTCCATGACATCATTCTCAAAATATTCAAGCATTCTGCTAAACTTATACATTGGGTACATGACGATTGCCGACTGTACCGAATGGTGCAAAGATCGAGAGCAGAATAAAGACATCACTTTGGCACTTATTGAAACAATTTTAACCGCACTGAAGCATTCTTTAACTTTAGAATGTTGGTTTGGAAAGATGGAAAAAGCTAACAATGAGTTTGTTATAGCCCTATCATACTTGACCAGGGCCATGCTGATGGTTGTCCACAATCTGGCCTTTTTTTACGAGCCATCAACTTTGGTTTTCATAAGTAAAGATATGGTAGAATTTCACTCAAAACTTGGGGGCAAAATTAAAGACTTTGACATAGAAGCACTCAATCTACTTATTAAACTAAAGCTACAGAAGAAAGAAACCAAAGGTTATAAGTTGGTTTCTCTTTCTGAACGAACAAGTGTTGTAGAAGAAATTATCACTTATCTAAAGATGGCAAAAATAATAGACTCAAACCATGAGTTTTCAATTTTCTTTAACTCTAGCATATTTTATAAAACGATTATGAAGGACATAACTATATGTGAATTGTTTAATTCAAAATCGATGGGTTATCTACAAGAGACATTGAAACAAGATGAGACTGTGCTAAGGGGAAAAGGTGGAAGAAGACTCTCACTGAGAAATACATCTTGGAGCATAGAAATGATTGCTAAGGCACGAGAGCACCAGATAAGCATACTTACACAGAATGATTCGTCAAAGGAAACTGAAGATGACGTCACACAGACTTCTGGTGCAAAGAAAAATGACATCAAGAAGTTTCATGGTATGTGTTGGGGCTAGAGAAGCACTACCCTAATCACAAATAGATGCCCATTATCATATAGTTAGTCAATCAGGTTAAAATAACCCATCGGCTGCCATGAATGATCTTACAATGTTGGCTTTTCAAAATAATCTCGTCTTTCTGTTGCAGTTAACATCTATCAAGCAGTGAGCAAAATGAAAAACCAAAAGGCAGCTTGGAAATCTGTTGATCGTAGCTGCTCATGTTGGTCAGAGGCAGATGTTAAACGTTGGCTGGAAGAAGCTGGTCTAGGGAGGTTCTCTGAAAGGTATCAAAGTTATTTTGAATCTATTGTCTTGAAACAGGAGTTGCACTATTGAGTATATGGAGCATATTGCAGTGGTTAGCCCAGCAATCTCTGACATTCCCGTCCATAATTTAAATAGTCCAAAGCACAGAGTACTTACAAAGTTTTGCAGGACACAATATTGTACATGTAGGTCAACATCACCTAGTAGCCAATGCTGTGTGAGCCATCTAACTTATTTCTCTATTTCATAGAGATTCGCCATCTGTCCTAATACTAAAAAACAGTTATGACATGTGGTAGGTGATAATACTATGAGGTTGCAGTAAGTCTCCAACTGAAATTAGTTATCAGCTTTGTGCTTCAGTATATCCCCCCCCCCTCCCCAAGGAAAATTGAATACATCTCCTTGATTTGTAAGTTCGTATAAAAAAACTGTGCGACTTACTTAAACATAAATTAGAAATATAGAGATCATCATAATGAGATTATATTAATTTGAAACATTATGTTGTGTTGCCAGCATCTTGTACTGACGTGCAATTATTATTCTGATTTCAGTTTTAAAGGAATAGACGGAAAAGGCCTCTTCATGATAGTACTTTTATCATATGAAGCAAATGTAGAACTGTTGTTCAACTTACTCTATGATAATGTGTGGAATCTAGATCAAGATGGATCACTTAGGTTTCTTGTAGCCCTTAGTAGTCTACGAAAAATCAAAAAATCAAAATAAATACTTCTACATAAGGTAAAAAGGACACATTACAACATGTAGCCTACTTTCTGTCTTGCACAGCAGGAGTAGTCTACTATCTTTTCATTATTAGTAAATTAGAGATGTAATTTAACCTTGAGTTAAACATCGTTTTATTCATGGAGGGCTTAGTGTGAGTCAGATTGCGTATTACATGATTGGTAAAGAGAATCAGGTCAGACTGCATGCTCACAACAAATCTTATTACTACTTATGTAGGTATGGAAACTGTCAGCTACTTCCTGTGACTTCTAGAAGATATATGCTCACTTGCTAGGGTACTACAGGCTAAGGTATATGAAAGCATATTCACAGAGTCTGCATCAACTGAGGTAAAGCATATTAAATATATAGTGACATGACCTTGTACATCTCCATGTTATGGTAGGAAAAGATAAGATCTTTAAGACTCATGATGACTTTAGAGGTCACCATACTGCAAACATGTCCATTACAAAAATATGTTCAAACTGCAAATATGTCCATTACATTTCTACAGCATTCCTGAGTTCTCCTGTTCAATAACACAGTGCTAAAGTAAAATTGTCAAAAGTGTGTAAGTTTAATAAACTTAGCTTATTAGTTTAAACTAAATCAATTAGCAAAGGAGATATTTTAGGAATTACAACAATATCATTCCTTAATGCTCTCTTATACTGAACAATGATGAAGATATTTTGAACACTGGTTCAATTAATTCTATGTCATGTCTGAACAGTTTCACATTTCTATATTTTAGTTCTCAACAATGAGATAGATGGTATAGACTGCTTGAATACATGCCGTAGTCAAATTTTTTAAAGGACTACTTTTCTTATACTTCTATTCTCAGAAAGTTAAAAGGGAGATGCTTATTCTACCGAAGCAGCCCAGTCTCTTTCAGGTAAGTGTATATAAAGTTAGCATAGCACCCTTGAAGTGCAGACTCTACTTAGAGAGGCTAAGCATTGCTTTTAGACTGAGTATGTATAATATTCTCTTGCAGGCAAGATATTAATTATAATATTACTGTATGTAGGCTCAGTATGTAAATCATATTGGTGGTAAATAGAGTATCACTTCCTCTAAGCAGTGAAGATTGTGGTGAATTTTGTCACCTGCTTCTATCTTGCAACGCCTGAATTGTATTGGAGTTTTAATATTATCAATAGAGAAATCCTATACAGATTCAAAGATCTTATATTTTCGCAGAAAGTGATTTATTTATTAAACATAACATAATGGAAACACATTTTATAATATTCTAAAGACATTGCTCCATTTGTTTTTCTCTCCACTCAGAAACAGCATTGTCGGTGCAGACTAATCATTAACAACCAGGTTGCATTCCATGGGCAAAGTGTTTATTCTTTTTAGGATCATCTAATTTGAAAATGAAAAAAACATAAATCAGCAAACCAATGGACAGAAATTGATATAGTTACAATTTAGTGAAAAATATGACATTTTAACTTGTATATGAAATACAGTGTATGTTGTCTCCCTCCCTTTATGGGAATGTTTCCCCTCTCTCTTTCTTGTGAAATTTATATTGCAAAAGTGTGCCTAATCTAGGCGTGCACCCAGATAGGCACGATACACCCATATAGGCGTGATGCACCCAGATAGACGTGATACACCCAGATAGGCGTGATGCACCCAGATAGGCATGATACACCCAGATAGGCATGATACACCCAGATAGGCATGATACACCCAGATAGGCATGATACACCCAGATAGGCATGATACACCCAGATAGGCATGATACACCCAGATAGGCATGATACACCCAGATAGGCATGATACACCCAGATAGGCATGATACACCCAGATAGGCATGATACACCCAGATAGGCATGATACACCCAGATAGGCATGATACACCCAGATAGGCATGATACACCCAGATAGGCATGATACACCCAGATAGGCATGATACACCCAGATAGGCATGATACACCCAGATAGGCATCCAACAATAAACCATTTTACAGTTGCCATTTCTTTCTCAGGGGAGACAACTTTTTACTCAGTTCTCAAGAATTCAGCACTAAAATTACTAAAAATGCAATATTCAGTCAACAAATTGTTTGAATTTTCCATCAAACCCCAGTCTTGAAGACTATGGTTTACTTAGAGTTACAGTGGTGAAGAGAATGACAATAATCTGCGTAGATAATATTAAAATGGCCAACACTGCCATTTATACTTTATTTTATAGGTGGTCTCATTGTGCATACAGGAGTTTCAGAAGAGATCAGAGCCTCATTGCCTCATTCCACTAAACACATAGTCGCCTACAGCACCTGCAAAGCCTGCATGGATTTATTTATTGTTGTTTGCTAGTTAGCCAACATTGAAACTTTTTATTTTTTTTTAAATTCACCCAGGCTCACTTTAGTTCATATCTTATTTTTAGTTCAATAGTATATACATGTATTTAAAGTTGTTATTAGCTAGTAGCAATTACCAAAACTTGATATTCAAAGATATTAGTGAAGAGAACAAGCTATGGTAGTGTATCTTCAGATTATTAATAAACATGTTTATATTACACCTGCATGTATATGGGCTAAACTCTTTTCATAGTTGGTGATGACTCATCCACTCATTATCTTCATGGTTGGTGATGACTCATCCACTAGTTGCATCACCCCTGACTAGTTCAGCAGCAGGATGGTTCAGACTCTCCCTCCAAATTACCAAAACTTGGTAACAAAAGCAAAAATATGACACTTCTCATGGGCAAGAATAAATTTGATCCTAAAAACAGTTTTTAAGAATAATAATTCTGCTGAACATACACATACATCTAATGCCATAAAATAGTATGCACAATGTTATTTCCAGATGAATAGTTATAATTATATGAACAACATCTCATACAGAATAATTACAAGGTTGCAGCATTGTTATTGTGCTGTTAGTACCAAAGATATGAAGTGTCAAGTTGTACGTCTTTGGTGATACTAGTGCTGCATAGTTCATCAGACAGGGTACAGTATAAGGTACTACTCTGGTAACTGTCCACTATTTGCAAATTTGGTAAAGTGGGAGTTGGTCTAAAGTTATAGAGAATAACTGATGTGCAGGTAAATGTAATGTTTGGCTAACAGGGTAACACACTCTATCCAGTATTCACTATGGATTAGTGGTCCTCACTATGATATAAATAGATTGCTTCCTGTTATACTTTACTTGTTTACAAGAATATGCATGAGTCATATCATTATACTTGTTACTTGCAGTCAGTTGAATACAAGTTATCAACCTGTAAACATGCTATGTCTATGTTGGCTAAGTTGTAACACAGTAAATTAAGTATATAACACTGGCGACGAGCGATGGCTGCTAAGACAGTGTTTGATAGGTATGACGGCAAGGAGGATATTGAGACATATTTTGAGCGGTTGGACTTGTTCTTTGTGGTGCAGGAGACTCCGAATAACAAGAGAGTTCCGGTGCTGTTGAGCTCGGTTGGTGCGGAAGTGTATGGCATTTTGAAGGATTTGCTCAGCCCCGATGCCCCGAATGGGAAGACGTTACAGCAACTGAAGGAGGTATTGATTGGACACTATAAACCGCAGCCTCCAGTTATAGCGTCGAGGTTTACGTTTATGAGAGCATCTAAGCATGCTGATGAGTCGGTCAATGACTATTTGCTGCGTATACGTAAGTTGGCTGTACCGTGTTCGTTTGGGGCATTTCTGGATGACGCTCTGCTACTGGCTTTTGTAAGTGGGCTGCCTTTGAATGGTAGTGTACAGAAGAGATTGTTGGGGGAGAAGGACCTGACATTGGAACAAGCAGTAAGCCTGACAAATGCAATGGAGATGGCGAGGCTTGAGGTAGCAGAACAAAGTACACCAAGTGTAGGGATTACAAGTGATACGGAGAACGTGAACCAAGTAGGTCGGAAGATGTTTAGACAAGGTGACAAAAATGTGAGATGTTATTGTTGCGGTAGGTTTGGGCATATTGTTTCCCGCTGCAGATACAAAGATCTTACATGTAACAAATGTGGAAAGAAGGGACATCTGATGAAAGTTTGCAACGGGCAAGGAGTAAAACACATAGAGGACGCTGGTGCAGTGGATGAAACCAGTGAAAACCAGTATGTATACAAAGTGCATCAGAACAATCGCGGGGCATACGTGGTTTCGGTTAGCGTAAATGGGAAACCAGTTGTGATGGAGATAGACACTGGAGCCGCAGTCTCGTTAATGTGTCACAGTCAGTGGAAGGAACTATTCCCAGAAAGCAGTCTAAGGCAGTATAGAGGGGGAATGCTAAAATCCTATACAAAGGATGTGATTGCAGTAAGAGGTGAAGCCCTAGTAGATGTTGGTTACCAGGGTAAGTCACATAAGTTACCCTTGATTGTTGTGTCTGGAGAGCAGCGACCTCCACTCTTAGGTAGAGACTGGCTAGCACAGGTTAGACTAGACTGGTTGTCAGTTAGTCAAATACAGAAGCTAGAACCGGAGGATGTTGAGGATGGAGGCATTTTCCAAACCGGTATTGGGACAATAAGAGGATACAAAGCAGAAATTGAGGTAAAAGATGGCACAAAACCCATCTTCTGTAAGGCAAGACCGGTAGCTTACGCATTAAAGGACAAGGTGGGTCATGAATTAGATCGGCTAGTAGCTGAAGGGGTTTTGGAACCGGTTACTCATAGCGATTGGGCATCTCCAATAGTGGTGGTGCCTAAGCCTAATGGGGCTATTAGACTATGTGGGGATTTCAAGGTCTCCATTAATCAGAGTTTGAAGCAGCATAATCACCCAATTCCTTGTATAGAGGATATTTTAGCTGGTCTGGCCGGTAAGCGAGTGTTTACCAAGTTGGACCTCAGTCAGGCCTATCAGCAGCTACAGTTAGATGAGGATAGTAAGGATTACCTGGTGATTAATACACATAAGGGACTCTATCGGCATACCAGATTGGCATATGGTATTTCAACAGCTCCTGCTATTTTTCAGTCGGTAATGGAGCGGATGCTAGCTGGACTGCCGGTTGCAATATATTTGGATGATGTACTTATTGGTTCTAAATCGGACGATGAACACGAGTCGATACTCAAGAGAGTGTTGGCACGACTAGATGAGCATGGAGTTCGCTTGCGCAAAGATGAATGTGAGTTTCGCAAGAGTGAACTAACTTACTTGGGACACACGATTAGTAAGGAGGGTATTAGTCCTACAGACGAGAAGGTAGAGGCTCTAAGGGGAGCAGCAACACCTACCAATGTCTCAGAGCTAAGGAGTTTTCTGGGAGCCGTGAACTTTTATGGGAGGTTTATCAAAAACTTATCTACACTATTGGCTCCACTCCACAGACTGCTCAATAAGGAGGCAGCATGGGATTGGAATGAGTCTTGTAGGCAGACATTTGCTAAATGTAAGGAGTTGTTGTCAGGAAGTTCTGTGTTGGTTCATTATGACCAGAAACTACCTATAAAGCTAAGTTGTGACGCCTCATCCTATGGGGTTGGAGCGGTGTTGAGCCATGTTGTGGAAGGAAATGAACGACCAGTGGCTTTTGGTTCTAGAACTCTAACAGACGCAGAGAAGAACTACAGCCAAATAGAAAAGGAGGCGTTGGCACTGAAATATAGGATCACTAAGTTCCACAAATACCTATACGGCAAAAAGTTTGTGTTAGTAACAGATCATAAGCCACTCCAAGCCTTGCTGGGGCCGAAAGTTGGAATACCCACTTTAGCAGCCGCTAGAATGCAGCGTTGGGCCCTGATTCTGGCAGCGTATGAGTATGACATTGAGTACAGGCCGGGAAAGGAGCACGGTAATGCGGATATGCTGTCACGGTTTCCAGTTAACCAAATTGAGGTCGAAGTGGCAACGATAGAAGGAGTGAACTCGATGCTAGGTAGTTTACCAGTCAGTTCCGATGAAATAGCCAGGCAGACTGCGAGTGACTCTAAATTGTCACGGGTAATGCTGTATGTTATGGAGGGCTGGCTCCGCAACATGGTCAACGAAGAATTGGAGGCATTTTGTAGGAACAGAGACTATTTATCAGTAGATCAAGGTTGTTTAGTCTATGGCTACCGAGTAGTAATTCCCCATTCTCTGCAAGAACGCATCTTAGCGGAGCTACACGAGACGCATGCGGGGATAGTAAAGATGAAGGCAGTGGCGCGCAGTTTTATTTGGTGGCCAAGCTTGGACAAAGATATTGACTCATGGGTGAAAGGATGTGATGAGTGCTCAGCGTATCAGAGGAGCCCTGCGACAGCCCCTCTAAGACCATGGCCATGGGCAGAGAGGCCGATGCAAAGGATACACATTGACTATTGTGAGTTTCAGAGTACTCAGATTTTAGTGATAGTCGATGTTCACTCAAAATGGATAGAAGCGGTTCCAGTCAGCAGCACTACAGCGAGTGCAACATGTCAGGTGGTAAGGCGGTTTGTTGCAGCGTACGGCTGCCCGGAAGAACTGGTCTCTGATAATGGACCTCAGTTTGCTTCAGAAGAGTTTGCTTGGTTCTGCAGGATGAACGGTATTAAGCACATTCTGGTTCCGCCATATCATGCAGCCAGCAATGGGGCTGCTGAGAGGGCAGTGCAGGTCATCAAGTCAAGCATGTCTAAGATGAAACATTTAAAACTTCATATAGCGTTAGCTAATGTGCTTATGAGGTATAGGATGACACCACACAGCACTACTGGACGGAGGCCAGATGAGTTGTTTTTAAAGCGGCAGATACGTAGCCGGCTGTCATTGGTACGACCATCACTGACAACGTCTGTGGGAATCCAACAGGATAATCAAAAGAGATACCATGACAAGTCGGTTAGTTTGAGAGGGTTTGGAGCTGGTGAGAAAGTGTCTGTGAAGGAGGGAAGGCAAGGCGGTGCAGGCCCTAGGTGGCTAGAAGGTGAAATTGTGAAAGTTAAGGGCACGCATGGATACTTGGTGAGAGTAAATGGCCGAGTGAGGTATTGTCATATTGACCATCTAAAGAAAGCATCACAGGAGTTCAGAAAGCCAAATACGGAAACAATACCAGGGCCAATTGTGACAAATAGACCTATCATACCAATACTACCAACAACCACAACTCACAATGCGGTTCCCGATAGTAATGAGGAAGATAATAGCGAACCTGTACGTATAGAGCCAGAAACAACAACAGTTCGCCGTGGTCCTAGGGTATCGCAGCCAGCAGCCACCAGTACGTTATAATGAGGAGTACCCTGGATATAAGTAATGGACACCGTACCATAACGTCTGTGGTTCAGACTAACAATAAATAGAGTGACTACTAGTTTTATTATAATAATGGTATGTATTTTTTTTAAAGCACTGACACCGTTCAAAGCTAGCGTTCAAAGCTAGCGTGGAGGAGTGTAATGTTTGGCTAACAGGGTAACACACTCTATCCAGTATTCACTATGGATTAGTGGTCCTCACTATGATATAAATAGATTGCTTCCTGTTATACTTTACTTGTTTACAAGAATATGCATGAGTCATATCATTATACTTGTTACTTGCAGTCAGTTGAATACAAGTTATCAACCTGTAAACATGCTATGTCTATGTTGGCTAAGTTGTAACACAGTAAATTAAGTATATAACAGTAAATTTACAGATACATAATTATATCCCACATGGGGCTTTATTGTTCTTTTCAGCTTCATACTAGTAGTAAATAATTTTATCCATATAAATGCTGAGCACAATGCTAAAGCATTTGAACTATCTTAAACCAAATGTGAGCTGAGGTAGTTGGTGCTGGAACGTATTCTTCTTAGTAGACAAAGTAAGCTTTTATTTCAAGAGATGCAAGCCAAGGCTGGCTACTTTAAGCTAAACGAAAAACTTTTATCACTCAAGATAGATGTGCTTTGCCTAAGGTAGAATTATTTATAGATTTAGCCTACTCCATTTCATATTATTTGGGATACAGTAGTCTAACTATGGATAACAATAATGGTGAAGATGAAACTACACTCTCTACAGAAGAGGTAAGATCACTTGGTACCTGCAGCACCAAAAAGGAGAAATCTTGAACCAGATAACGAAACTCTAGTGGTAAATTAGAGTACAGTGTTCAATAGAGGAGCTAGTTGAGTAGAACAAGCATAGGTATAGTTTAGAGCTAGGGGGTGATAATATTGGTATCTGGTCAAAAAGATAACACAATGCATAAATAAATTGAAGTCAGCTTTTCTTGTATAGTTATTAAAAATGATAATGATAAAATTATTTTACAGCAAAATATTACCTCTGTGCAAAATCACCACATAAAAGAATCAGCAGCTGCCGAGATATTTGTCAGCCAAGAAACAACGACACTAAAAAATGTGAAAGGTGAAAAGCGAAAAGTGTTGTCAAAGAGATTTTTTGAGAGATTTGACCAAAAGTTAACTGATGACAACATTTGTGAAGAAATAGAAGACATCGAAAAGATTTTGAAAGAATTAAATGAAACAGATCCTCTTGACCTAGTAAAGAAATCCAAAAGGTTTTCAAAACATTTTAGGTTAGTAGAAAACAAACTACAAATCAATGGGGTGAACAAAACTAACCTTTCTATTTCATGACTAATTTATAGTTCTGATTAATGATTTATACACATTTGATAATAAATATATTTAATATTTCAATATCAAATCTTATTTATATGCATGTAAAGTGTTATTAGTATTAATGTTTACATTAGTAGGCCTACTATTCAACCAATGTTCTTTACAAATACTGACAATGTAGCTACTAGCTACATACATGGAAATTTATTTTAGATCTCTAAAAGGAGCAATACTTAAAGATTATGAGAATCCGGTCTTACCTTTTCCAGTCCAGCTAATTGAGGATGAGACGTGCGAGACACTGAGCTTTTCCTACTGTGAGCTTTCAGAAGAGTCCAAGTTCATGCTGTTTGTTTCTCTTCATAAATACGACTGGATTCAAATGATAGTCCTGTATTTTCACACTCTAGGAATAGAAATCAGGAACAATCTTGACAGCTGGCATACTACTTGGTCGAACTATTCTTTTGAAAACATCTCTATTGCTTGGGAGATTCTTGTCTTTTTGGCGATGGAGTCAAGTATTGTATTGGACACTGAGGCTTATGATGAGTTACTGAATGCACTCCTTCAGCAGCTGTATTCTCAATGCACCCAACAACTACTTAGTCAAGTAGGGCCAAAGATGATTCCGCAATACAGATATGTGGTCACACTACTGGCTTCCGCCTTATATATGTTTATGCCAGATAATGATCCAGGTGATTGCATTCCTGAAATGCACTATATGCCAATGGAACAGTTTTTCCAGCAACACAATAGAGTGCTAGATATTTACGATGTTGGCCTTCGGGAAATGTGTAAATCTAGTCTAGGGCTACTCGAGGAAGAACAGTCAGTGGCTAGTCTTAATGCATCAATGCGCAAGGATACTCATCCGTTAAAAGGCAGTAAGATCCAGCTCCGTATGAACACGTTGAAACAGGTAATCTCAACACTGGTAAATGCAACTATAGAGGAACACATAGGATACCCTAGAAGGTATACTGCAGATTTCAGGTAAGTTCGTTATTATGTACAATCTGTTACTAAGCAACATTTTCCAGTCATCCTCATAGTTGGTTATTTACAAAATGGTTGTCTTAGAGTTGCGCTGTGGTCACTGGCAGAGTACAAAATAATTGACCGGCTATCTGTGGCCAATTGCGTAAAAACTGATTTTCATGTAGCCTACAATGTATCTGTTATGAATGTGTAATCCATGCTACCTCAAACACCAAAGTTAAGAGTAATTGATGTCAGCATGTAAAGAAAAATCTCAATAATACGAATGAGAGAGTTGAAGTACCAGTAAAGTAAAACTGGGAAGACTATACCTTTCAGCTCATTTACATAAAATTGACCAATCAATCAGAATGCAAATTGCAAGTGACAGCAACAGCAGTGTAAAAATAAAGTAGAGAGTCACTACCTCATTACAAAATAGAATTGCAAAATAGACACATTAAGATAACAGAGGTACTAACGGCAGGAAAAGTGGAGAATCCGTGATTAATCTTGTTGGATATAATTATGTTATAGTACAGACACAGATGAATAGCAGAAACTGGCTAAGTAAAATCCTTGGTTTAGTTGACAACATAATACTGGAATATGGTAAAATTTGGTTAAAAGGATATACATTTATACACGCAGTTATTGAAATGTTAATAGGTGTAGAAAGATGTGGTTAAATATGTGGGAAAAATTTTAAAACTCAGTGATGTTATCACTCTCTAAACTTGAGTGAATAAAGTATAAATTATATTTATATTTTCCTTTCAATATTTCAGCCAGTTGAGAAATGCCTTACCTCAAATGCATAAAGAAGCTAATAATGGATTGACTCCACGAGAAAAGCGAATGCTAATAAAGACACTGTCCAAGGATGGCAAATTTTACAAATTACTATTAAACCTATCTCAAACAGTGCTTACACAGATTACAATTGCCATTTCTAACCAAGCCATCTTAAATTGCTCTTGGGTTCTAGTAAACTTGTACACCGGGTTTATGGTGATTGCTGACTGTACTGAATGGTGCAGAGATATGGATATATTGGAAGGCATAACTTCTACCCTTCTGAAGACTATCACCGCGCAGTTGAAGCATCCATTGATTTTGGCATGTTGGCTTGGAGTAAAAGATGAGAGCGACTGTTTCATACCCTTATCATTCTTGAGTAGAGCTATGCTCTTGATTGTCCATAACCTGGTCTATAATTATGAACCTCTTGCCTTTGATCAAATTGGAAAAGATATGATGACGGCTCACTCAAGGCTTAGAGGTCAAATTAAAGACTTTGACGTTGAAACTCTCAACCTACTCATTAAACTAAACATACAGAAGAAAGAAACAAAAAATTTCAAGCTAATTTCTCCTAGTGCCCTAACAGATATCGTGGAAGAAGTGACGAAATGCCTGGAGATGACAGGAACTGTAGACTCAAACCACCAGTTTTCAACCTTTATCAACTCTAGCATGTTTTATAGATTAATAATAAAAGACATTACTAGCTGTAAATTGTTTAGTTCAAAACCAATGGACTATCTACTAAGGACAGTGCTACTGCAGGATGACACTGTACTAAAGAGGAAAGGTGCAAGAAGACTTTCATCACTGAGAAGTACATCTAAGATTACAGAAATAATCGCGAAGGCACGGGAGCAGCAGATAAGCATCCTTGCAGAGGATGACTTGTCCAAGAAAAGAAGTGATAGTAATCGCAGTACTCGGACACCTGGTGGGAAAAAAGAGCAGTGAAAAGTTCCTTGGTATGTATGGTTTGTAATTGCATATAATTATTTCAGTTCTACAGCTACAGTTTTGCCACATACATTGAAAGTAAGACTCTTCCTGATAAACTATCAACCTTTCAATGCGTAAATATCTGGTTCTCTGTCAAATCTGTTGTTCTCTTGAATATGAGGATCAGCTTAGCTCTGAAAAAATAAAGGAGAGTGAGATATTTCAGAATTAGTGATAAAATTGTCTCTGTTCCTACAATTGATGCATAATGTACATTAGATATAATATGCTGATATCTGTCAGGCAGTCAATCTTCTATAACAAATAGCGGTACAATATCAGTGCCTTTCTTCTGCAGTTGACATAAAATATCAAAATTCAGCTCTAAAATTTGTTGATATAAACTGCAGACATTGGTCCAAAACTGATGTCCAGCATTGGATAACAAAAAGGATCTTGGGAAATTTCCTTCAAGGTAGTTGTTTTATCCGTAAAAGTGATAATAACACTTTATAGTATTCTGATTTTAGTTTTCAAGGAAAGACCAGAGTTCATCTGTTATTGCTGGAGCTGATATTAGATGAGAATATGAACAGGTTATTTGTAATATAAAGAGTTCAAATTCCATTGGCTGTCTACAGTTTAGCTCCGCCCCCAAGAGTCTGAAATGGACTGATAGGTAAGAATGATACAGTCATGTAATGAGAGCATTTTATTTTATTTATTTTTTCAACTAGTTTCCTTTAGCTTGTACATAACAACACTGGTTTTATTCTAGAATACTAAGCTCAAGGCATATGGGTTAGCTACATGATGTTTCTCATTGAATGCAATCTTGAGCTGTAAATGTCATGTATACATGTATCTGTAGTTAGACAGTCCTTTCTGTCTACATGGTTGATCCAGTTTATGAAATTAAAACCTTTTTATTCTGGGAATTGAAAAAAATTTTCTTCAATTTATAACAAAAAGTAGAAGACAACTGCTGCTTATAGCATTACTTGATAATGTTGTTTTCCTTTTTTGTAAGAAATATATAGCAATATAGAGCAATAGCAGTAATGCAATGTAAATGTGGCTTGGTTAAGATTTAATAGTAGGCCCTACATTATAAAGATACATGTTTTATGTAACATATTTAATAT
Organism: Bugulina stolonifera; assembly: GCA_935421135.1. NCBI lineage: Eukaryota > Metazoa > Bryozoa > Gymnolaemata > Cheilostomatida > Bugulidae > Bugulina > Bugulina stolonifera. The sequence goes on along the minus strand of OW285189.1, from coordinate 18,172,198 downwards.
ACAAATGTACATGTACATAACATAAAATCTTTTATCAAGTATAATAATTGTCTAAGACAGGCTGCATTAAATGAAAGCTGCATGTATGTGCATTGTAAATGTACTGCTAGTTGTAAATGCAACTGTGAAAGTGGTGCATTTATATGGTGTGGTATGTAAAATAATAATAATATCCCAAACACAATTCTCTAATGTGGCTGCTCAATAGCAGATATATATTACATCATTGCTGCATGACCAGAGTGACTAGCACTAGACCATTCAGCCACCAACAATATGTTAGTTGTATGCACAGTAAAGTGGAGCTATAGTGTATTACGTGATACATGTACAAGTACATGTATCTACCTTTGAAAATAATCACTAATATACCACTTTACTGTATTTAAACATTACAGCTCCTCCAGATCTGGGGGGAAGGAATTAGACAGGTAGATCCCAGCGAAGAACTTGCCAGATAAGGTTCAATGGTCATACTAACTGTAAAAATCTCTGCCAGCCCTACATGAACCTCTCCTTGTACCCAGTAAATATGGCTCTAATGGTCTCTATTCTAGAAAATGTTCTCATGGCACACTATGTAAATTAATATGCATACATACATTCTGTGTGTAAAATACTGTCACATCGGTTGTTTTACTACATGTACTCATATATCTTAGGCAAATTTATTAATTTAGTTAAACTAATACAGTACCTAGTAAATTTATAACCTTATCTTTTATAATAAATAAATTGATTTCTCTGTACTTTTATTTCTGTGCATTAGCATTATTATATATAAAGTGTTGTTTTAGTTTAGACAAATAAAGACATTAATTTGTCCCCAGGTCTGCACTGGTTTATGAAGTTGTTGATTATCTATATGTGACTTCCAGGTAAATTAGCAGACGAAAATGTAACCATGGTGTGTTAGTATATACCTAGTAATGGTAAAGTACTAAGTCTGCTCCACATAGTAGCACTAAAGTTGAATATACCACAATTGGACCCACTCTGTAGGAGGCCAGCTCCTTGTAGAGATCTAGATTATAATCAGAAGTTGCCCTCTCTTTTGTTCTATGAATGCATGATACAGTATGCACGACAAGACAATCTACCGACAATCTACCGACAATCTACCAGGGGTGGATTGGGGGTCCCCGCCTTCCCTGCCATGGCGGAACCTTTTATTTCCAATAAAGAAATTTAAATTGCAAACTATCAATGATAACACACAGATGTGATGTTATTTCGGAGGCATCCTACCCTGCCCAGCATAATCTAAACATATTCTGATGAAAATGAAGCTATATGGCTATAATAATTATACCAAAAGATAGCTTAGGAATTGAGCTTTCATCCTATATAGTATATAGTTTATAATAAGGATATTTCAGAACACGTACACTACTGGCAGTCTTTTTTTGAATTTTATAAGCTAATCCATGTCATGTGCACATGCCCTCAAGGCTCAAACATCACAAGGCAGACAAAAATAGTGATGTCTCAATATACATGTAGATGCCATGTGCTAAACTGCCCATACTCTTCAGCATTTGGGAAACCTAGGACAACACTTTCATCTCTATCCACCAAATAAGTTAGCCATTATTTCTCTTTTCATAAAGTCATGATATGGCACATTTTTAATAGGCTACATAATCTTGGGCCCTGGCACAGTATCCCTTTTTTGTAAATATATTCTTATATAACCATAACTATAAACAAGCTAATTTTACACTTTTATTTCTAATACACAGTCAAGTATGTATAATATGTAAAGTAGCCCCTGCAACATACTTGCCAAGTTATCTCTGCTCCAAATTTATTATTATTGTAGTTGTGCAAAGTAGATATCCCTGCAATTGTCTTAGTTGTAAACCCTCACTTACTAAAACTTTCAAGTTACCAGTTAAATCTTTACGTGTCCCCAGAAACATGTAACAGGAACATGTTGATTCAAAGTGTAAGTGTGCATAAATTTGCTTCATTTAACACAAAATTCAGCATATAGCTTCGGCGTCCGGGGCGCTGCCCCGAACCTCGCCAGGGGGCCAAGGCGGCCCTCTGGACCTCCGGCCTGTTGGCAGAACCCTTCAAACTGAGCCAGGTCCGCCCTTGATCTACTGTACTAAAGTACAGCAAAACCCATCTAAAATTAATAGTGCTGACACCACATTTATAGACTTCTCAGCCTTCAAACTACAAATAGTAATACTATTCTATCAAGGGACACAATTTCTCTAAAATAATGTGCTCATCCGAAACAGTAGTATGACTGGGAGTCAATGTAAATGTTATAAATACAAGTAGCAGCTTTATCTGATGCATTGGTTAGTTTTGACCTATTTTTTCCTTGATTAACTGATAGCCATAAGCTTTTACTAATACCAAGGAGTTAAAGCTAAGCTAGCAGCCTAGCAGTATATAATGAATGCTAACCTTGGGATACATCTGTCAATCATAGACTATATACTGTACTTTGCAGGCAGGTTTTGAAATCAACCATTTTACAGGTTTTTAAGACAAACATGGATGAACCAGATGGATCACTTACACCTTCTGCAGTACAGGAAGTATCTCTGATCTCGCTAAAGCCTGAAACTGCAGAAATCCAACCTATTGGAGATTCGAAGGCATTTGTAGAATCTCCAGAGAAACCTTCAATAGAGCAGACTCAAGCGCCTGCCTTCCCAGTTGAGGGAGCAGTGCAGAGTTTAAATACAACATCTGAGGCATCACCCCCAGTTGAGGGAGCAGCAGAGAGTTTAAATACGGGGACATCACCCCCAGTTGAGGGAGCAGCAGAGAGTTTAGATAAAGCATACAAGGCATCACCTCCAGTTGAGAGAGCAGTGCAGAGTTTAAATACAACATCTGCGGCATCACCCCCAGTTGAGGGAGCAGCAGAGAGTTTAAATACAGGGACATCACCCCCAGTTGAGGGAGCAGCAGAGAGTTTAGATGTAACATCAGAGGCATCACCCTTAGAACCCTTGCCATTGACTACAGATGATTTAGAGATTCCTCCACAAAACGACCCTAGCTCTACCAAAAGTGAGTACATACGCATGTATATGGCCCAAGAGAGCATACTGTCAAACAATGAAGAAAGTGCTGATAAAGAGGGAGGCCTTACCACCATCACAACTTCCTCTTTGGGGACAGCAGACAATCGTTTAGTCCAACCTGATGGGCAGAGGGTTCCTGCCATGGCTTCTATTTCATCGCCTGAAAACGGCTCACAGCAAATCTTGCCTTCAATTGAGAGTGCTAATCTTAGACCCATAGATTTAAATATGTGTCGAAAAATTGCGGAAGACATTTTTGGAAAAGTAAAGGATGCTGACATTAATTTGGAACCTGTGCCAACTCTCAAAATAGCACAGCCGCCCAGCCTGCACACTGAAAAACATAAGTTCAAAATCTATGAGCGAAAAGTTGAAAAATCATGTGCAAATTTGATTGAAAAAGTTGCCAATCCACCAAAGAAAGCTGTGTCAAAATCAGCATCAGCATCTTCTGCACCAAATCCAAAAGCATCCGAGTCAAAAAAGCTGAATTCTAGAGAGGATAAAGAAGAAGCAGCTGCGTATGCACTATATTTAGCTAAGTTAGAAGCGAAAGCAGCTGCATTAGAAGCACAAAAGGTTAACAATGACCTTTCTCACCAGGCTAGTGAGGGAGCAGAGAAAAGTATTACTAGAAAGATTCCCAGAAAGTCCTTCACAGCAAAATCGGCAGCCATAGAGAATGGAAATTCCCTCAGAAAGGTGACTGGGGAGTCTTTGAACAATTTTGACTGTAGATTAACGGACTCAAACATTGATGAGAAGTTGGCCTATATTGCTACTGTTGTCACCGAGTTATGTAGGACTAAACCAACTAAACTAGTGAAAAAGGCAAGAACATATAATTTACATTTCAGGTAAGTGGCCAATGCTACATTTACTTGTCCAAGTACTACCTTGTCATTTAGCTTCAGAACTGACTTAATGCCCCCACTTTTTTCCCCAACACAATTGTAGAAGCAAGAAGACTGCCGTTTAATGCAACTATTTTGCATTGTTTAAATTATTAATGGAGCTATATTATATTCAAATCTATCCAAATTGTAGTCATGTGTACCACCTACCTGCAAGTATTCATACATGAAAGTTTTGCATCAAATGCATGTCTGTCTTCAAACTCGAAATTGAGATCACCATTCTGCTCCATCTCTATATTTACTGTGATACGTCAATTTGCTACCTAAAAAAGATACCTGATCACAAATCAAATAAATACCAATGTTCAGTTCCCAGCATGTTAAATTGATATTTAAAACAACTTACTAATATTTAACTGTACAGGCTATAGCAGGATAATTTTGTTCAATAAAAAGATTCATTCTGTCATGCTTTGACCAAATTTACAATCTGCTGAATATTTTAGTGAAATCTCATGGAGACTAAAAATGAAAGTTGACTAATGTTTTTGATATCAAGATAGATAAATATCAGGATGCTTTCAAAATCAATGTAGACCTACTAAATGTATTTATTGGGTTAAACTGAGATTGGAAATTCAAATCTTATTGGTAGATTAGCAACTGAGAGCCGATATGTAATAAATAACCATATTATGTAACGCATATGAACCTATTTCCGAAGTTTAACACACATGTTTTCATTCTTATGACTTTGGCAAAAAATTTGTATGTAGAGCCTACATATAGTTTTTGGAAATTGAGTTAACATTTTAAGTTTCAAAATTTCGACGTTGCTTCATTTTTAAAATGTTTACGTCATTGCCAAAGGACTAATATAATATAATACAGTCATTACCAAAAGTTTAGGACCACATTTGAAAAATGGCAAAATCAGCAACATTACATTACTTGACATTGTACTTTATTTCAACAATATTAACATTAATGAACTTTTCTAATTGAACAATATTAGAGGTAAATAAGTCATATTGTTCTTTATTTGTCTAATATTTTCTGTGTCCACCCTTATTTTTGATAACTGCTGCTAATCGCGGCAGCATACCCTTCATTGCTATTTTCCAATAATTTAGCTTATCCCATATCGCTTCATTCAACCTGCTCAGTACACTCATTCAAACTGGAAGATAGTATCCCCGCTAACCTGTTTCACAAAACTCTTCACATTTTCTCAATTGGGTTGAAATCTTGGCTACTACAAGTCCATTATTGTAAAGCACTGATGGACAGTATTAGTCAAATGGACATTAAGTAGCTTTTCTAATTGAACAATACTAAAGATAAATAAGTCATAATATTCGCTATTTGTCTAATATTTTGTGTGTCTACCCTTGTTTTTGATAAATGCTGCCAATCATGGCAGCATGATTTCTATCAATGTTTTACAATAATATGGCTTATCCCAACTACCCAGATCATTTTAGCCTGCTCTGTAAACCCATCCAAACTGGATGATTGTACTTCAGCTAACCTGTTATACAAAACACACCACATTTTATCAACTAGGTTGAAATTTGGGCTATTACAAGTCCAGATTATTGTCAAACAAAGATGGACAGCATGGCAGGATTTATGAAAAACAAGGGTGGACACACAAAATATTAGACAAGTAGAGAATATTATTATGACTTATTTTTCTTTAGTATTGTTCAATTAGAAAAGTTACTTAATGTTAGTATTGCTGAAATTAAACACAATGTGAAGTAAAGTAGGGTTTTGCCATTTTACGAGTGCGGTCCTAAACTTTTGGTAATAAAGATATGTACACATCAAAGAGCGTAAAAGGAAAGAGGTTTCACTCCAGCCAAAAACTGTTTCCCTCCCGCCTCCGGCGTAATTTGTGAGACAGGGTATTATCATTGAGTGATCCCTCTTTCCTTTTACTCTCTTTGTACACATAAGCTTGTGAGGCGGTATTAGTCTTGTAAGCT